>JAYKKM010000143.1:2065000-2270000 GCA_035772405.1 Chrysogorgia sp. JL179-B06
GGTGACGTCACAAGCAGGGTAAACCTGATGAAACTACTCCATAGGTGACCGAATTTCCACGGAAGGCTTTTTAAAATGTTGTGGGACAATTGAAAATGGAAATAGTGCAACATAATCGAGTTTCTGGCTCATGTCGTAAGGTTGGCAAGATAAAAATTTCACTTTACCCTACTTATGACGTCATATGCATATCGAAAATAATTCCAAGATGGCGGACAGCATGCTGTCTTTCGTCAAATTATTTCGAAAACCAAAAAAGATAAGGGAAAATTGTAAAAGGCCTTGTTATACCATTTCACGAGTTCTATCAAATGAAACAAAGTTAATTTATATTGCCATATCCCTTTAACCAGGATATCTAACTTGGTTATCCAAAGACTGCATGATTTTTAAATAATTTGAAACTTTTCTTCCAAAAAACTGGTTGTCCAGTGGATAGATGCTCAGTTTTATACATACCAAAGTACGTTTGGGAAAATTAGAAAGTACTTAATACATTTATTTAAATTCTCCTCCAGACAAACTTTCAAATTCTCCCAAACTTACTCTAATACAGTGGAACCCCTATTAAGCGACCACCCTCGGGGAATTGGCAAGTTGCCTCTTAATAGGAATTTGTCAAAATTAGCATAAGGCGTGGCATGAGAAATTTCAAAAAGATCATGCTTGATTGGCTTATGACAACTGTTGCACACAATGTATTATATAAAAAAATGTTGTTTACAAATGTACCATGCATTATTGAAACTACAAAAACTGATATAAGTTGTTGTGAAAACACTGCCTATTTGTTTCAAGAATAATAGAATTCCTCTCAAAAAATTATGGCGATACATGTTAAGTTGAGGCTTGGAAGTTCCATGTGAATACCACTTCACAGGAGATAAATTTTCCATTGAGTGGTTAGCATCAAAGCTTGAAAAAGAAGGATTTGATTTAACACATAGCTAGTCACTAGCTGCATTTTATTGTATTTTATTTCTGACTGTCATCATGTTTCTTCAAACAACGCCAAACTAAATTAAATTTTTGGTGGCTGCTTAATACGGGTAAAAACAATAGCAGAACCTTCACCCGGACGACCGAAAGGTGGCCACCCACTTAAAAGGGGTGGCCGCTTAATAGGGGTTCCATTTACAGTATTATACTGACAATAACTTTGGGACTTTGATAACTGGCCGTTTAATAAGGGGTGGCCGCTTAATATGGGTTCCACTGTATTTGCATCAGGCTATATAAACACAGGCAGGCATTTTTTATTTCATAAATGTTGTCCAGCAAATCACCATAAAATTAATAATTTATTAATGAATCTATATAATGCACATGAACGTGAAGGAAAAGTTTGAGTGTTGGAATATATACATTTTAAGACCAAACTGAGACCAGTTGCGAACATCACAAGGCTTTGTTACTTGAATGTACATGTGTTATGTATAATATAGTGTTTGAACAGTACAGTATGAAAAGTGGCAGTGCTGGTGAGAAGGGTGGAGTTTGTTTGGTAGAAACTTCTTGAAAAATTCCACAGGAAAGAGCAGTTGGCCAAGGAGTAAGAAGACTTACCGGTAATATAATAATCAATGTCATATTTAATATATGTAAACTGCTTCATAATATTATTCAATTTATAATTTTGTAGCTAGCAGAACTGGCAAGTGGAATGTGGTGCTGTCCAGTAAGAGCAAAGGTCATAATAAAAAGCTCTAACAAATAATTATATTTATTATATAGTTCCCAAATGATATGTAAAAAATGTCCATTTTTCAATAATAAATCATTTTATATTTATCAATTTATTTTCTTTAACTTTCTACCTTTGTGGAAAACCCTTCATATAGAGTACTAAACTATATTTTAAATTATAACAGAACTCTTCCAGGTTTACTATTTTGGATGTATTTTAAGTATTGTTTAATAAACGAGCAGCAGTGTTTTATCAGATTTAAAACACGAGGGCGTAGCCCGAGTGTTTTAGATCTGATAAAACACGTGCTGCGAGTTTATTAAACGGCTTCAAACACGACCCATTCATTGGCGTAGTAATTTTGAAAATCGATGTTGTCTAAGCCGAGAAAATCAAATATAAAGTTTATGTAAATCAGGACGAATCTTTATCACATTTAAAGACACGATACGGTCGTGATTTTCTTTTGTCTTTTCCTCATGAATTATTAATGAGTGTTTGAATACTATTTAAACCTGTTTTATTTACTATTTTGGATGTATTTTAATACTATTTAAAAACTGTTTCATTTACTATTTTGGATGTATTTAAAACCTGTTTTATTTTCTATTTTGGATGTATTTTAATACTATTTAAAACCTGTTTTATTTACTATTTTGGATATATTTTAATACTATTTAAAACCTGTTTTAAGTAAACTAGGCTTAAAATAGTATTAAACTATATTTTAAATAGCATGGTTTTTTTGCAGCTTTACTATTTTTAATGTATTTTAATACGATTTAAAACCTGTTTTAATGGCTGATCAACAACTAAACACATGCTTTGGAAAAGTTAAAACAGGTTTAAACTATCTTTCAAATAGTTTTAAAACAGATTAAAACTATAATAAAACTCATTTACAAATAGGGTTGACAATCACTTTCTAAATAGAGTTAAAATAGAACTTGAACTAGATTTAAAATAGCTTTTCAAACTAGCATTAAAATCATCCATGTACTGTATCGTCTGTATTCACTGCATCAGTGTATGTATATATAACACGTACAAATATATCCAGTAATGCTTGTTTATTATATATATATATATATATATATATATATATATATATATATATATATATATATATATATATATATATATATATATATATATATATATATATATATATATATATATATATATATATATAACTTTTGAAAATTCTAAACATTCAAAAAGTTTTCAAGGGCTTTCCAATGGCTCTCTCCTCCGCAGAGGCTTATATATTTTATTAGAAAATGCGCGCGTAGCGGGAGGAAAATCGGACGCGCGCAGGGAATGACGGGAAGAGAGAAAGAAAATAAGCCTCTGCCAGATAACGTATCCAACATGGCGACCAAATTCAGTGATGGACTGGGTCAGACTCGAGGGATACATTAATATCCAAGATAATAAACAAATAATTAATATCCAAAATGATAAACATTATTAGTATCAACCAACTAGTGGTCTATTACAAATTCGGCATTCTGATTGGCTGAGCTACTCACTGTCTATTGGTGATAGACGCTGAGTAGCGTCACCCAATCACAAACCTTCTTATGCTGGAATATTCCTATCCTGACCAATCAGAAGCCACGACATATTCACGCTGCACGGCCAAACCTGAAATCTAGTCCAAACATGGCGCCCGCTAAAATTTATATACGAGTGATGAAATCATGAAAACATTGGCCCGAAAGTAATGGAAAATTGTTCAGTTTGACATTTTCGAATAGGAAAATGAATTCGCTTATGCCTATGGAGTATATCTATACCAAATGTGAAGCAAAGTAATTACAAACTCGTTTTTTGTGAGCGATTGTTTATCATGTGTCATCGAGCAACTCTACATTTTGAATGGGAGACTTCTACAAACAAAAAGGTAAAACTATCTGAAAATTTGGAACAATGTTAGAAAGGTTGTTTATGGTTGATACTAAAACAATTAGACAACTCGCCCTCGTTGTCTATGAGCAGATAGTCAACTCGGGCTTCGCCCTCGTTGACTATCTGCTCATAGACAACTCGTTCTCGTTGTCTAATTGTTAAATATCCAAGATAATAACAAGTGCCACGACAATTATTACACACTGGTAACAATTTATAATGGCCGTTCCAATGAGATTTCACACTCAGAAATCAGCGAGCTCTTGACTAGACGTTCACATTGACTAGCATTCGGTAGTTTGCAGGTTAATATATAAACAACTTTTTAAGACAGCTTCTACAGCAAAAATAAAAAACAATTGGACACAACTATGCATATATATTAAAGTATAAACAAACTTCAAAGTTCAAACTAAAAGATGATGTAAAATTGTATTTAATGTTAAAGTGCCCATGACCCCAAATACGATATTACTGATATAGATGCTACATGAAGTGAAAAGTTGAATGCCAAAATATTTTATGATTTGAGCTTTGCGTTGATGTGCTATAAAGATTTGTTTGTCCGAAATGCTAATGAGTGTGACGTCATTTACGGCATCATTTCAGATACAATATTCTACTGTTAAAGCAAATTATTCTAACTCAAACGTTGATGATGTACTTGACCACTATAGTAAAGATTTTATCAACTTTTTCACTCAAATCCTCAACCAGTCTATCACACGGAAAGCAGAAAAGAAAGCCAAATGCCGTAAATGACGTCACACTCATTAGCATTTCTGACAAACAAATCTTTATAGCACATCAACGCAAAGCTCAAATCATAAAATATTTTGGCATTCAACTTTTCACGTCATGTAGCATCTATATCCGCAATATCGTATTTGGGGTCATGGGCACTTTAACTAAAACGACAACCTGGACAGAATGACATTAAACACCAATTTTCCAGACTCAAATCGTTCAAAGAACATTGTACGTCGTTCAAACTATCGTCGATTTCAGGAGAAAGTGCTATGACCAGAGAACTGCGAATTTGACCAGAGAACCGCACATTTTCTGGCAGAGGCTCCTTTTCTCGTTTCCCTTCTTCCCGTCGTCCACCGCGCGCCTCCGATTTTCCTCGATCCACTCCCCGCGCGCTTCCCCATTTTCATGCCCGCACGCCTTTAAGCCTCTGCGGAGGAGAGAGTTCCAATGGTATATAGTACATATCTCTCCGTTAAAGTGTGAGTGTCAACCGTGACGCATTGCACGCTCGGTCGGCCATTTTTCGAAGCACGAAATTCCCTTGGTGAACTGCATCCGTATATATCTTGTCAATCCTTGATTTAAATTACTCATTTTGTCTTTTAATTAAAAGAAGATATACCTTAGAAAGTAATTATTTCTGTATTTTTCACAAAACTCGATGTTTTCTTGACTTTCGTTTTGAATTATGTCAGCCTCGACTGACGCGAAGCGTGGAAGACCAGGTGACGAGGTTCAAACAAACCAAATCAGGTTCCGAATCGACGTATTTGTATTGTGGTGGAATAAGAAAGCCTCTATAGGGTTTTCTGAGAAGATTGGATGAATTTCTGAAGTATTTACCACGTCAAGTTGGCAACGAAGTACTTCAAAACACTTCGTTATCGTATAAAAAGATAAACACAAACGCGCAATGCACGACGGTTGACACTCACTCTTGTGTCTTGGTGTCATTGTAAGAGTTGGCGCATTGAGAATTTGTGTCGCTCGCTAAGTGTCGCTCGCCCTTTCAATTGAAGGTATTGGAATGTATTTACATCAAGCTGTCAGATCCTGACTTGTGCCGACAAAAGATATTTATTTTTAAAACATCGTCGTTTTAGGAACACTGTCATGACGCCTTTGCGTCTGACGTAACTTAACTTTCCGTTGACTATACTGAAATACAAGCTAGGTTTTTCTTTAGCAAACGTAGCACTTGATAAGTTGTCTGCCGAAATGCATCGTGCTCTTTTATTTTAAATCCTATTTATTTTTCATATATTTAAACAGTTCTTCAAAGAACTCATCTCTCTTAGTTTCCCATCTTTTGCTCCAACATTACGCCATTGATAGATTTTGGTAAATGTGATTATATATTATACATATTATCGTGTATAATAATTATATTAGTAGTGCATGTTTTCAAACAGTTCTTGTAAAAACTATATTTACCATTTCACCATGGTTTCGACGTACTTTAAAGTTTTTGTTGATATATATATATATATATATATATATATATATATATATATATATATATATATATATATATATATATATATATATATATATATATATATATATATATATATATATATATATATATATATATATATATAGGTATAAGAAAGAACTTCTTCAGGCAAAGTATACAAAGTATTTATTTCCAAACGTTTCGCCGATTAGGGCTTCTTCAGTGGAATAATCTGTGATAAAAGATATCGTCCTCTATATATACAATTTAGTTTAAAAGTGAAACAAAAGAATAATACAATATGTAAATATAAATAAAACAAAGACTAAATGGAAAGTGCTCTTCCTATACATCCGTTCATAATATTCGTGGAATGTTTCTTAATTTCAAGTGCTTCTATTGTTTTACGTTCGTTAAAATATTTAATATTAGCGTGTAGTATTTCCCATATAATAGGGGAATTATCTATTTGATTACCGTCGCTATGTGTCTTTAAATGACTAAAAACTGTCTGTGTTTTCATGCTAAGATGTTCCTTAACTCTAGTCCCAATGCTTCGTCCGGTTTCACCAATATAGACTATATGCCAATGCGAGCAAGTAATACGATAGACACAGTGTTTGGTATTGCACCGATTTTCTTTCACAGCCAGTATGCATGTTTTACAATTTTCCGGGCAGTTTTGCTTCTCTCTTGGTGGTGCGAAGACTCGTGACAACGGCTTTCCGTTCATAAAATGGACCCTGATACCACTTATTCCAGAACGGCGAACAACCGCCAAAGCGCGTCGCTTCATTTCTTCATTGATATACGGTAACTTAAGACAGATGTTTTTTTCCTGTTCTTCCTTACGCACAGGTGCGGTGTGTAACGTATGTCTGATGACCGCTTTCACAAACCTTTTCGGGTATCCATTTTTAAGAAATATGCGTGTGATTGTGCGAAGAGATTTCGTTCTCGACGAGGGATCTGTTGAACGTGAAATAGCTCGTCTTGTTTCTCCCACCAAAATAGCACGCTTCGAGGATATCGAACCATGACTATCCCAAGGTGTAATGGATTCACTATGGATGGGTTTAATGTAAAGCGTAGTGGTAAATGTTTTCTTGATGGAATCAAATAAACCATTGTGTCTAAGAATGGTATTTGATTATCCTTAGGCAATTCAATTGTGAACTTGATGGCGGCGTTCAGGTTGTTGACTACGGACAATAGATCCTCAGGAACAATTGTATTCGACATCCACACTACAAAAATATCATCAATATATCGCTTTAAAGATAACTGATCCATAATATATATCAAGTATCTGTGAGTCGAGTTCGTTCATATATATGATGGCAAGTGTTGGGGCAAGGTTGTTGCCCATAGCGAGACCAGTCTTCTGGTTGTAGCCTTTACCTCCGATTAATACGACGTCACTTGTCACACTTAATCTGAGAAGTACTTCGAAATCTTCACCACTCAAAGCGAATAAACCAGTATCTGATTTATGTTTCAGAAAGAAACGCTTTACAGTGGTGAAGACTCCCGGGGTGTCAATGTTTATGTCTTCTAGTGGTATCGAACCATACAGGTTACAAACATCAAGACTACAGAAACCATGAACTTCTCCTTCGATGTCAGATAGAAACTGCACAAATTCCTCGGTGTTTTTGAGATGGGAAGGAACGTATTTCAATAGAACGTTTAGTTTGTTGGCGAGGTATTTTGATAAATCAGTACCTGGAGTATCTGTAGCAGCATGTATTGGTCTACCTTTTAACGTTCCTTCTTTGTGATCTTTTGGTAAACAATATACAGGACATGGTAGTGGTTCGCTGCAAATATTAGACTTTATTTCTCGATATAATTTAGGATGTTTTTTCTTATATTTGTCGGCGATTTTGTTGAGCTGTCCGTTGAATCGTATCTGTTCTGTTCTTGGAAGATTTATCTTCTTTTCTTGGTAATTTCCTGTTTCAATCGTACATTTCTTGACTATGTCTTCGTAGTGGGTGGCGTCTAGTGCAACAAGTCGTTTGGATTTGTCTGTTCGAATAATATTTATTTTCTTAGAGGGAAGGTGATACTGCAGTCGCTTCGATTTAAGAATTTCATTACCGGATTGTTCACATTCTTCTATAATACGCGCAATCCCGCCTTTGAATTCGTTTATAGCTCTTTCTGGTATATGCTGTTCTTGTAGTCTATCTGTCGCTGATTGTAAGCTGGCTTTTGATGTTAAGCAAAACTTAGGCAAAGATTTCGGGTCAGCATTTACGTAAGAAGGACCTTTATTCAAGATGGTAACCAAAGTTGGATCCAAGTTTTCCGTTGACAAATTACTGAATCCTCGTAATTGTTGTTCAGCTGGTTGAGGTACAGAGCTTTTGGTTTGTTGGTTCAATAAGGACTTGAGCTTGCGATCTTTCTTTTCTCTGAGGGACTCTTGTAATCTAATAAGATGTTGATCTTCATCATAACACAATGGGAAAACACAGCAACGGACTTTCGAGAGGAGATGATACTGAGTGTCCAGTGTTAACTGTAACCATTGGAAGCCGTGTTTTCTAACCAAAGCTTTTGCGAGATGAGAGTTAGTCGTGTTCATAAGGACATTCACAGTTTGTAGACCTTTGGGAATCACTTTTGCACGTTTGCAAGTACGGAGGAACGATATATTGCTTAAAATAAAAAAAAATATATTGCTTAAATATAACACAAGATGAAAACACAAGTTACTTCATCGAATTTTTAATCACTACTGATCTGTTTCGTATGGCAAGTGTTGAACTTGCCACACTCATCAGGTGAATAATTATAGCGTAACAGTGTGGCAGAATATATATACAAGGGATGCATAATTGAATAGATTGGATCATGTTACATGGTTTAGTAAGTATTTCTTTCGATGTCGACATGCGGAAATGAGTTCGTTACGTTTATTGAGGTAGCTTAGTTCCGGGTGGTAGATGATAATGAATTTTTCGGAGAGGCATAAGTTACAGCGTTTTGTTTTGTTTGAGTAGGGTTGCGATTTCTTGATGATTTTCCAGTTGATAATGTACGGTGTGTTAGAGTCTTTTAATTTCCAAATGTGTTTGCTGAGTTCTGTGGCGTGTTTCTTGGTTTTGTTTCGGAAGGAGCTGGTGTGGTTTAGGTAGCGTGTTTTTAATGTAGTCTCTGTTAGTCCGACGTAGGTTTGTTCTTCTTTCGTCGTTGTGTTCGTTACTTAAAATGTATGTATTCCAACACTCGAAATTTTCCTTCACCATAAATCCTTTCAACATGTAGTTGCCAAATATTACCTATATATATATATATATATATATATATATATATATATATATATATATATATATATATATATATATATATATATATATATATATATATATATATATATATATATATATATATATATATATACGTGTAGGTTTTGGTCTACGAAATGCAAAGAGTGCTCAACAACATATAGTTAGAGCAAATAATAGATTTTCGTTTACCTCAAAACTGGTCTGCTACAACTTGTTTCATCTGTAAAAGAATCTTCAGGTCACTGCCTGAAGATTCTTTTACAGATGAAACAAGTTGTAGCAGACCAGTTTTGAGGTAAACGAAAATATATATATATATATATATATATATATATATATATATATATATATATATATATATATATATATATATATATATATATATATATATATAATATATATAATATATATATATATATATATATATATATATATATATATATATATATATATATATATATATATATATACGTGTAGGTTTTGGTCTACGAAATGCAAAGAGTGCTCAACAACATATAGTTAGAGCAAATAATATATATATATATATATATATATATATATATATATATATATATATATATATATATATATATATATATATATATATATATATATATATATATATATATATATAATATATATATATATATATATATATATGAAAAATGCTAAAATTGCAGCCAGGATTTGTCATAATTTAAAATAGTTGGGAATAGTTTGTCACTGACTAGTTAAAAAACGTACATACAACGTTTTTATACGTTGTATGTACGTTTTTTAACTAGTCAGTGACAAACTATTCCCAACTATATATATATATATATATATATATATATATATATATATATATATATATATATATATATATATATATATATATATATATATATATATATATATATATATATATATATATATATATATATATATATATATATATATATATATATATATATATATATATATATATATATATATATATATATATATATATATATATATATATATATTAGGTGAATAGACCAAAACGTGGACAATATCCCAATAAGTAAGAGACGGCCTCGCTCTTCTCAACACGTGTTCAGGCAGATTAGCAGACAAGGCAAGGAAAGATCTCACCAGTATCTAAAACGAATGTGATGTTGTTCACGGAACGTTGAAAGTGCTAAGGTAGAGCGAATATATAGTGAAAGTGGTCTTACCTCAAAAAGCCGCAACTGTCAGTTTCACGCAAGGCGACCTTCAGGCGAATGAAAAATTTCGATATTGATGGCCGGCCGAAAGGTGGGTGTAGTGGGCGCGTGGGCGTGTGGTCGGTGCCGAAACAATGCATACATTCCTCAAATTTTTGCGTTGCTAATTTTAAATTTGTTTTTATGAAGGCATGTCGAAATTATTTCTGATCTTTTGTTGAGTAGAAAATGTTTGTCTGCTTTCATTATACAAAGTTTTTCTTCCAAACATAAATCGCATCTTTTTGATCCTCCCGAATACGAAGCAAAATAGACCAGGTTATATTGAAATCTTGTTTCTTTTCTTTTAAACTCCAAATATGTTTCGAAAGTTCTGTTTCGTTTAAATATATTTTGTTCTGAAATATATTTTGTTTCGACCAAAGCTACTTAAGCGGCCATCCATATCGAAATTTTTCATTCGCCTGAAGATCGCCTTGCGGGAAACTGACAGTTGCGGCTTTTATCATTTTTATCATATCATATATATATATATATATATATATATATATATATATATATATATATATATATATATATATATATATATATATATATATATATATATATATATATATATATATATATATATATATATATATATATATATATATATATATATATATATATATATATATATATATATATATATATCGTATATATATATATATATATATATAAAAGTTGAATGGAAAGAGTGCTCAATGGATATCCAGAGCATAATTAAATGAAGATGAAACGACTCAACACATTTGACTAGGCATATTTATTACTATTTAGTTTCGTACCACGAGATGTGGTACTTTTCAGATAAAAAAGCCTAATGACTAACAGCTAAAACTAACAATATTTTGTACAAACAGATAAGACCTTAATCCTATTTACACACAAGCTTCTTATCATTATATTGACGTCACGCGGAAATACCAAACTTAAGCGCCAATTTTAAAATAGTTGGCGTTCGTTAAAAGTTAATTAAAAGAAATTTTTTAGCATGTCTACAAGAAGAAACTAGTTCGTTGCGTTTGTTTAAGGTAGCCATACTAGGTTTACATATAATATAGTATTTTTCCCATAAACAAAGATTGCATCTATTTGAAGCGCGGTTATAAGGCCTAGCTTTCTTCAATATTTTCCAATTAATGGTAAATTCAACATTGTTACTTTTCAAATCCCAAATGTATTTACTTAACTCTGTGGAGTTCCGTTTCTTACAAGAATTAAAGGATGCTTTGTGGTTTGTAAATCGTGTTTTAAATGAGTTCTCAGTAAGTCCGACATACGTTTGTATAGAGGTTTGTTATCTTCAGCGGTAACTGTTGCTTGGTATACAACAGACTCGACCAGACACTTTCCGGACATTGGACATTCACACTTTTTTCTACAATTGCATGTATTTTGCCGACTATCTGCATTTTGGGTTTGGGGTAGATTGCTTTTGTTGTGTCCATCGATTGCCTGCTTGATATTTGACATACAACTGTAGCTTATATATATATATATAGATAAAATGAAGCGAATAGTTTGCAATCGTCTAAGAGTGCTCAATACCTATATATATATATATATATATATATATATATATATATATATATAGCAGTTACCTTCATCCTGCTCATCAGAACTACACTGATGAGGCCCAAAAGGCCGAAACGGTACCGTCTGTAGTTATATATATATATATATATATATATATTAACAGGGATGAGGGGAAGACATATTGTTGATTTTATTCTCGTTTTCTTTATTTCAGTCATATCGACAGTCACGATCAAGCCTTGTTCGCTTACTACACAGCAGTGCGCTGGTTTTCAAATACTTTGGATATTTTGTGCGTCGTATATACAGCTATCGTCAGTGCTGCTGTTGTAATTTCAATGACAGATTCTTCTAATGTTGGTTTGTAGCTCATCACTCTTCTTTCTTTGTTCCCACAATATTTCTTACCCTCACTGTAATTTTCAAGGAGTTAATTTTACTCCAAAAGGGGGTGAAAAAGGTACAGAATAAACCGATTTTGGGGTTAAAATATGTGACTCCTTTTCTGGGGGTTAATTTGAACCCTTGCGTTTGGAGTTAATTTAACCACCAATTTAAAATGTTAAACAACTCGTAATGAAGTTATTTTACTCTAAAAATTAACCTGTGTTTTAGAGTTAAATGTGTCTCGTGTATTTTACTTTCTATCATAATTAGGGATAAATAGGGATCCTAACTTTACAACGATCACCCCTGATGAAGACACTAGATGTTCGTGTCGAAACGTTGGGTCATGGACAGTAATTTTTAAAGTTACTTTCAAAAACTTTTTAAAGCCAGATTAGCGTCAAACTATGTCTAATTTATCACCTGGTTACATTGGGAAATTCAATTTGTTTTGTTCCAAATATTTATAGCAACTTTTGAAAGAAAGCAGGTAAAAACTGATATAAGAACGAATTGACGTTGGACGAGTAAAATATGCTCGTAAAGAAACGGTTGATTGACGTGCTGTGAAAACACTCGATTGAATTAATATACATGTTCACATTATATGTCCAAAAGGAAAATAAATGAAATTTACATATTTCATTGTACTTTACATATGATTCTTAAACTCATTAATAATTCATAATGAAAATTCAAAATAAATCAATATTTAATGAGTATTTAGAAATAAGAGGAAGATTACTGCCAAATTTTGCTAACTTTAACCTAAATTTTCTCATAAAATATGGATTGTTCATCTTCTTTTGTCTAAATTCGTACAAACCGGTTAAAAAAAATCGGCTTCGCCTCGTCTTTTCAAACGGCTTGTCCGTATTTAGAAATCAGAGGAAGAACGCTTACTCGTGTTAGAACTATTACTTCTATAACAATCTCAAGCTCATTAATAATTCATGAGCCGAAAACAAAGGAAATCAGTACCGAGACGGACAACTGGCTATCCTACGTCATAGTCTATGAAATTTGAATTTTGAAAAACACAGACTATGAACCATCAGCGCCGTTAATCGTGTTCTGTGGCGTAGCTATTATAAGGAATTTATATAGTAGGCCATGATTGGTCGCATAGAAAATTTAGTTAGTACGTGATATTCGATTGGTTAAGAACTACTTCCGTTTTCAATGTTTGTTGTTTACCACGAAGACAGTTTCTCAGCCGCCTCAACGTATTCTTTGTAAACGAGACTATTAAAAGCGTTTGCTAAAACTTTCGAAGGATGACTGTTTATAGTCGGCATAATTTTGGTTCGAGGATGGTCAAACAGTCGAAGAGATGCGGGAATCGAATTGTTAATCATACTATATTTCCAGGTAGCCGTCGAGTGCCGATTCTCGTTTACTGTTTCGTTTTAGCTTTTCAGCTTTCCCTATTTGTCTAAGTTTGCTCTTCATACGATTTCTTAAACTTTTAGTGAATATACTCGTTCGTTCCTATAAGCATTATAGACTTGCTCCATGTCTGCTTCTTGATTGTTTCGGGTTTGTTTAAAGACGTGTTTGTTTGAGAATACGGGTTTGTTTCGAGACAGGTTCTTTTCAAAACCTTGAAACAAACCCACCACTCTCGAAATGAACCCGTCTTTAAATAAACCCGAAACAATCAAGAGGCATACTTGGAGCAAGTCTACTAATAATCGGCATAAATTACAGAACACACAATTTGGCTCTGATGCCCGCGAGCGTCTGTACGCAGGCTAGACAACTGCATACCTGGTTTTAATAGCACTTTGAAGAGATGACGTACTATTAGCATAGCACGTCATTGTAGCATAACACACAGTGCTATTATCAGAGGATTTTGACAATTTCCACCACAAATTTATTTTAAAATTCTGATTCGTTCGAGATATAATATCAAACACTCGAAAGAGTGTTCCATCCTCTATCCAGTCACCTCGAACTCGGTTAATAAACTCGGCTATCGCCTCGTTTTTCAACCTAATTCTCGGGGACTGGATATCGGATGAAACACTCTTTCTCTTGTTTGATCTATAACATTTACTGACATTAAAGTGAGACACAAGGTGATGATTTTTCGGGCCACGAAATTCGTTTGTTGGTTATCCCTCAATATCTGAGCAATCCTTGATATTAATCATATTCTCCTTTTCTTGTAAGAAGACATACGTGATTTAATATTTATTATGTCATAGAGTTTTAATAGGATTCGGGTTAATATTTGGATTCGGAGATCATTTTTGATGTGACCTGAGCCGCTTTCCGCATGTAAACAATAACACAAGCGCGCAATGCATCACCTAACTCAGGCTCATCTTTTAAAATCATTGGCGTAGGACAAACCTGAACAAATTACAAATGACACTCAACGCTTCGCGCGTCTAAACAAATACGCAGCGCGCAGCGGCACTGAGCAGCTAACTGACTGAGGTGAATAATTATGTTAAACTGACCCAGATTAGTACGATTGTCCTATTTTAAACAGAAAATCAAGTTAGAAATGTATCTGCGAGCGTACGTGCATGCATGGCATCAATAGGTTCAGCGGTTTCTAGCGCCATCAGAATTCTCATTAGTTTCTCCCAATAACGTCATTTCTAGTGACTTATGCGCAATTTAGTTATCAATAGTAGCACATACGCCAAGCAATTATCACTTCTTTCTCAGTGCATTTGGCAAAAATTCCAAATGAACTTAATTTAATTCAAATTAGAAAAGAAAAATTTTAGTATACATGTACTCAAATTTAATTATTTTTCTCAGTTTTTAGCGCTGTTACAATCTTATATGCTCTCAATACTGTCACGTATTCTCAGCACACCGTCAGGTTGTTCGCAGAAGTTCATTCTCAAATGACATCAGCTGAAAGGACGTTGGTTTACACTAACATAAAGGCTGAAAAAGGACAAGATATAAATAAAGAGCCAGCAGAACTACATTGGCCTCATTCTGGCGCCATACAGTTTAAAAATGTTTCACTGTGGCATTACGAGGATGGACGAAAGGTTTTAAAGAATTTAAATTTTGAAATAAATGCATTGGAGAAGATTGGCATTACTGGACGAACAGGTGCTGGAAAATCATCTTTAGTAGCCGCACTTATGAGAATGGCGGAGACGGATGGCGAGATTATTGTTGATGATATTAATATTATGATGCTAAATGTTGTTTTTACTCGTAGAAATATTTCCATTATTTCTCAGTCTCCAATTTTAATCAGTGGTTCAATCAGAGTGAACTTAGATCCTTCAGGAATGTTCACAGATTCTGAGCTTTGGGATGCTCTAGAACAGATGCAGATAAAATCTTTAATTTCTAGATTACCACAGCAACTTGACAGCTTAATTATTGGATCCACCTCGAGTTTCAGTGATGGAGAAATACAGTTATTACATTTAGCACGTGTTTTACTAAAAAAGAGTAAAATTATTATCTTTGACGAAGCGACTGCCAAGGTGGATGAGAAAAGGGATGAAATTATTCAGAGAATCATTCGTAAAGTGTTCAAAGATTGCACAGTCATTACTATTGCACATCGACTGAACACAATTCTCGACTGTGACCGAATAATGGTGTTGGATCGTGGTGAGATTGTCGAATTCGATAAACCAGATATTTTGTTGACAAAAAAGAATGGGATACTACAGCAACTGTGCAAAATATCGATTAAAAATTAGTAAAGTATAAAAAATATATATATATATTTAACATTGTGACACAAGCCACCATAGCCGATAAACTTGTGGTCATCAATTACAGTAATTCTACAATTAGCTAACTAATAACATGCATGAATTAAATTACGGTGTCATGCTAAAATATACCATAAAAAACTATCTAGTATGTGGCTATGACCTTAGAGAAAATTCATTAAAACGTCCAATTGTTTAATGAATATGAAATACATCATTATATTCATAATTTGTAATTGTTTTTGAAGGTCGTATTTTCCATCTTGATGATGTCCCTTAATTCTGTTCGAATGCAGATATTCTGTAATTGGAATCTATTCTACGTCATTGGTTACTGTCGCTAAGGAGTCACGTAGGATATGTACGCAAAGAGAGATCACTCGCAAACAAATCGTCTGAAGAAATACAACGAGAAAAGCAATGGCAATCTCTTTTTCTTCAGAAGCTAGGTGTTTAACTTCGCTGTCGAACCACGGCGGAGTGTTGCGCTCCAGCGTTGCCAGTCGCCATCAATGTCGCCATCAATGTCGCTATCAATGTGGAGGAAACATCCGATGGCGAAATATCTGCAAACGTGAGAATCTTGAATAAACTTTCCCAGTCAGCCAGGCAGTAATCTAAAACTGAGTACGCGAGTCATAGGCGGATGATTTTACATGCAGATTAAAGTAAAAAAAAAACAGTAGGCTATGATCACTGAAGATCCCCATTGATTGGTGGCACGCACGATATATTAGTAATAGCATCAAGGGAAGTAGTAAAAACAAGGTCATGGATGTTGTTTAATCTCGTCGGATGCATATTAGTTTGTTGTAGAAAAAAGTCAAAAGTATACATTCACGAAATTCTACAGAGCCACCGGAGGCAGAAGCACTATGATTCGGAATAAGATTGGAATTCCAGGTCAGATCGGCGACATTAAAATATCCAATGATAAGTATCTTATCGTAGTTTTGAGTCAGTTCTAAAAATTACGTAAATAAATCAAGCCATTCGTCGAGATCGCAGTTCGGCGGCCGATAGCAAACACATAGAAGACATTTCTTTGAGTTTCTGGTTTCAAGTACGTTCGATCTCAATTGATCTCCAAACTATGAGACCAGATACCTGTCGTTAACCTGTTTGTACTGTAAGCCGTTGCGTAATGCTAACAATACTGCACCTCCACGCTTTTCAGACGAACGGTCTTTTCTAATAATTTTGTATCCAGAAGGGAGTATTTCATCATTGGAAACACTGTTGTTGAGCCATGTTTTGTTTCGGTTACTGCTATGAAGTCAAGACTTTCCAAGTAAACTAGGTCCCCATCGAGTTAGTTGAAACTCCGAAGGCTTCGAGCATTGAATGATACACAACGCTGAATTTTTTTTATCACTCCCTCTTGAAATATCATAGTGGACAGACGGACAAGTATTAGTGCGATTGAGGCTTGTAGAAAAATTCGAGAGTCGTGAATGAGCAGAGTACTGTTCGTCAACGGTTGCTTAGTTTTGACGATTGGTCGCCACTTCGCGTAGGTCTTGAATTTTACGATGACAGCCTCGCTGCAAGACTGAAGGATGGTACAGTTGGATACCAACGTTGTACAGATATTTTTACTGGTTGTTATTCCACCAAAGATAAGGTAAAAATAAAGAATAAAGCAAACGCTGCGAGAGCTCAAAAGACCGTGGCCAACCGCCATGATATAGCGTAAATAATTAAATTGGCATCGTTTCTGTAATTTTTAATGCAACAGGAAAGTTTAAAACAAAAAAAATATATATTAAGATGTGAGTTGCAGCTTGGTCATTTTAATATGGTAAATTGTTTGGTACTCAAGCTTTTAATGCAAACTCAGAAAATATGTTTCTGAGCCCCAGACGGAATCGAACCCGCAACTTTCATGATCTCCGGTTAGACGCTCTTACCAGTAAATTAAGCTGGCAGAACGAATGCTATACGTTTTGCGTGCTAGTTCGTACGTGCGACATACGTACTGCTAATTCAGCAGTCTCGATATATCTATATATCTTATCAGAATATATTAAAATGTGACTTGCAGCTTGGTTATTTTAATATGGTAAATTGTTTCCTACTCAAGCTTTTAACGCAAACTCAGAAAATGATTCTGAGCCCCAGACGGGAATCGAACCCGCATCCTTCATGATCTCCGATTAGACGCTCTAACCATTGAGCTACCAGAACTCAGATGGCAGAACGAAGGCTACGTTGCGTACTAGTACGTACTGCTAATATTCAGATATATCGAGACTGCTGAATTAGCAGAACGTATGTCGCACGTACGAACTAGCACGCAAAACGTATAGCATTCGTTCTGCCATCTGAGTTCTGGTAGCTCAATGGTTAGAGCGTCTAACCGGAGATCATGAAGGTTGCAGGTTCGATTCCCGTCTGGAAATTTTGAGTAGTAAACAATTTACCATATAAAAAAACATTTAACTGCAATGAACAAAAACGGAAAATATACAGTTTAAATAAAAAAAAGCCTGTAGACTAATCTGTTGACATGGAGACCATATATAAACTATATCAAAGTTTAGTTTGGTAGACTGAGTAAGTCTTCAAAGATTCAGCCGATTTTGTCGAATCAATCCAAAGATATCGATGATTTTCAATTTTGCTACAATGCCATGTCATCCTTGTGACGTCAAAGCTCAAATTAATGCCATGTCATCCTTGTGACGTCAAAGCTCAAATTACCTGAAAAATAATAACTCAAGTAGGGGACGACAAAGGAAAGAGCTGTAAAAGCCATTCTTCATTATTTTAACTGTTTTTGCAAATATAATCATAAAAAAACGGGATAAATTTTCATTGCATAGGCACTTAAACCCTGGAAATTATCTTTGTTTTGTTTGAAATGGCGTTAAAATAATGAAGGATGGCGTTAACCGTTGTTCAATATCGATTTCTTTCTTGAGTTATTTGGTCTATTTGTAATATGCAAATAAGGTGGTGATGACGTTAATTACGACCAACAGCATTGGGCCTAATCTTAATTATCGGACATATCTTCGAAATTAATCATGTGGATATAGACAACCAAACTGAAGAACATCGATATCCAAAAACATTACCCTAAACCTAATAATAACAACCCTAAATCAATAAATGGAAGTTATACTGCCTTTAAAACCGTGAATTTGGAGAATTTCGCATTCTTTTTTCAAGGTAAGCGAGTTGTATTGATTTATTGATCGATTGTTATAAAATATGAGTGAAATTGTTTAAGTAAGAATTCTGTTGTGTTGGTTTTTTTCCCACGAAACAGACGTCAAGGTTCGGTCGAACATTAATACTCAAACAGCCCTGAATTTTGCAAATTTGGTTTGTCTTTTCATAGCGGACTTAATAAGTCCTCCTTAATATGTATTTTCTAGGTTTTGACATTCGTTTACTACTTCCCTTTCAACAGTTGAACCCAGATGAGATAAACCTAAAGCGATTTTATACATCGGTGAATGATTACCCTCAAAACTATACAAAATATATTAAGCCTCTGACCATGTCTACAGTAGGTGGTCAGACAACAAACTATCAAAATCCCAGTTACAAACTGTAGCTGGGTGGCCATTTGGCCTAACGACCATGTCTATAGTAGGTGGTCAAGTAAACAATTATGAACCCAGTTATGTAGCTAGGAAACGATTTAACCAAATATCTATAGTCAGCGGTCACATATATGAAGTGCAAAAAATGTGTAAAGAAACTGTAGCAGCTGAATTGCAAAAAAATTGTAAAGAAACTGTAGCAACTGAGACCAGCTGTGCACCCCATAGTTTGTACTTCAAAACCAAAAACACTTAACTACCACCTACAACTTAAGTGGTGGTATTTATTCAGGTGATACTCATACTGACAACTCACCCTGGGATAATTTGGTAAATAAATTAGCTTTAATAAGTCGACTACCTTTTGATTGTGCAAGTTCATGTGGTGACTGTTTTTTTGCATCTATGGGGCACAGTCTTTATAGTAATTCTGATTTACATCTTCAGATTCGCAGTGCTGGAATTACTCATATGATTAATAACACTGAATTATATATTGATAGTCTCGCTGATGTTTCCTGGGATCAATATATTCAGGAAATGTCCAAACAAGGAACATGGTGTGACAATATTACCATACAAGCAAATGCACTTACTGTAACTGTATAATTCATATAACTGATTCTGATTCATATAACTAATTCATATATATAACTGAGCAACAATTATCACCCCTGTTAATTCATACCACCGACACAGAATTGTTTTTTTTTGGTTACATAAATGGTTTACATTATGTTTCTACTTTACAAAACAGATGAAATCAAAGAAGATGATATAATCATTGCATTACTATCCAACCAGAAAGTATTCAACTTCATATTTAATAGTAATCATCAAATCAGCGATATTCAACATTAATTGGACACGTTTCGTAGTAACATGCATGAGTCAGAAAACTCTACTTTTAAAAACAATATGTTTACGTTACTGTACTTGGTTTTCACTAAAAACTTATAACAAAATAGCAAATTGAGAACTTTGCATTTAATATTAATGTTAAACGAACTTGATAGTTATGAACTTTAACTTTATTCACTAAGTTGTTGACATTTTGATCATTCCTTAGTGGTATGTTGCTAACCTGCAATTGCAGCCGTTATTTTGTTCAGTGTTCTGTTACTGGTATTAAAAAACATTTCTACAAAGCCTAGTAGTCGTCTTCTTTATTCTCAATGCATATGCCCACAGCGATCATTTTGTGCAAACCACCGCAATGCACAATTCTACCACTCTCCACTTCGTGATATTTTGGCAGGCTGATGTCAGCAAGATAAAAATTTATACAAAAATTTAATAAATAAAAAAATTAATAGAACATTTAATCCCTTCGCCCGGCGCAAAGCGCCGGCCGAAGGTCTGAGGGCGAGGGTGCTAATATCGACCGGCGTTTAGTCCCTTATCACGCGAGAAGCAAGCGGATCCTTATCTCGGATCCAGTTTAATGTTATATATATTCAAGATTAACGGACCATGCGCGGCATCGGAAAATTTGGCCCTGGTAACTAGATATGGTAAATATCTGCATTTGAATTAATATTTAAATTGAACCGTAAAAGAAAAGTACGTGTTTTGTCGGGTTATACGGTGAATGAAGATTTGTGTTCAAAAAGATCGTGAAAAGGCAGTGAAAATGCAATATATCGTCGTCGGAAGATGTCAATCAAGTTTTATACGTGGCGTCAAAACTAAAGGTAAACCCGTTTTCGGTTTTTTAAACCTGTTAGTCAGTTACAAAGATAGTTTGGCAAACATGTCCGAGTATGTTATTCAGGCTTTTATTTGATGCATAGCATGATTTTCTAGAGTAGTAGTAGTTCAAAAGATATCTTCGTCTGAATATCTAAAATATTTACTCGGAGTTTGTCAATCCAATCCAAGCGTCGTCGCTTTTTTCAAGCTGTTAGTTATCAGTTACAAAAATATTTTTGTAGGTATGTCAGAGGCTGTTAATCAAGCTTTCATTAGATATGTAGAATGAGTTCTTAGAGTTAGTACTTCAAAAGATATTGTGGTCGGAACATTTCACTTTTGGCATGGCGTCATGGCGACTAAAAACAAAAAAAAACGTGAGCCTTTCAATCAGACATCACGAAATCACTCTTTGAAGGGCTTTCGCTCGAAATTGAATAGTTCTTACACACGATATACCAATAAATTATGTGCTTTATTATAATATTGCAGAACAACAAATGTTAATACAAATTTTGAATGATAGATTTTATACTTTTATTTAAATTATACATCACCAATGTTTCACTCGGTCACTTTGCAATCTCATCCACAATGGAATAATTGAAATACTTGATAATTAGCCTATATAGTGAGTACTGGTGGTAAGGATGTAAAAAAGTACAGATTATAGCTGTGTTTATACTGCAAGTCTATAGGACTAACAAGGACCAACCTGGCTGGACGCCACCATGGGCCTGGCTTACATTTTACTGACTTTAATAGTCTAAACATGCACAACACTGGTTATAACAATCAGTGTTTATACGCTCATCTGATGGCTTGCTGGCCTGGCCAATGGCTTAGTGTGTTTGTGTAAACACCTTTGTCCTGTATTAGGCCTATAGACAATGCCAGTCCTAGGCTTGCAAGGTATACAGTATATTTACGCAGATTTTGTAGGATATATATTGTATATAGATACTGTATAATTGGGTAGTTTAACACTCACTGTGTCAGAGGAACACATTAGGGATTAAACAACTGGTATCATCTCACTGACAAGCAGCTGAAGGGAATTTCATCCTGAATTAATGATATATTGGTGAAATAATTAGATTAAGCAATGTTCTTTGTTGCATATTATGGACTTTTGTCATTTTATCTTTTTGAAATGTGTTACCAGTACTTGAATATCATTGAAATACCGGTACATGTATGCATAATTATATAATAAGATTATATATTAGGCCAAGTAAAAATATATAGTAGTTTATCGTCCTAACTTTAAAAAAAAAGAAGAATGCGGACGCTTTCTCCGAAATGGATTTCTCCATTATGAATGGATTTCTCTACAACTGCTTCGATACAAGATCGCGCCAAAACAAATTGTGGTGTGTAAAACCAGAAATGACCAGAAAAGTCCCGAAAGTTGCCGAAAGGTAACGGAAGATACCGAAACGGACAAAAATGGCCGAAAGGTTGCACAAAAGGCCCCCAAAATAAGACAGATTTTCAATGCAAATCAAATAAAAAATAAAATAAAATTTGATGCGGCCGGAAAAATGGATGCGGGCGGGGACGATACACTACTTTATTTTTTTACATGGCCTTAATAAAAGCAACAGAAGTCTTCTAATAGAATAAAAGGTTTATCGAGCTTATCAATATATATTCAGACAACACTCATTGCAAAACTCAAAAATTAGCTGATCATAGAGTATACTGGTGTCTGGTAGTAAGGATATAAAAAAATTACAGATTTTAACTGCGTTTACATATATTGCAAGTCTATAGGACCAACATGGCCAGCCACCACCTGGGCCTGGCTTACATTTTATTGACTTTAATAGTGTAAACATACACCATACTGGCTATAACAATCAGCATTTACGCTCATCTGATATTATGCCATGCCCTTCTGGCCAATGGCTTAGTGTGTCTGATTAAATTCACCTTTATCCTGGATAGTAGGCCTGGACAGTGCCAGACCTAGGCTTTCAATGTATATTTTTACACAGCTTTTGAAGGATAAATACTGTATAATGTATAATTGGGTATAGGTTAACACTCACTGTGTCAGGGGAACATTTTAGGGATTAAACAAGTGGTATCACATCACTGACAAGAAGCAGCTGAAAGGAATTTCATCCTGAATTAATATATATATTGGTGAAATAATTAGATTAAGCAATATTGTTCTTTGTTGTATATTATGGGCTTTTGTCATTTCATTTTTTGAAATTGTGTTACCGGTGCTTGAATACCATTGAAATACTGGTACATGTATGTACATAATTATATAATATTAATAAAAGTTAAGAAACAGAAGTCTTCTAAAAGAATAAAAGGTTCATCAGGCTAATCAATTTGGTCTAGGATAAATTTAGGGATTGAATCTTTTGGTATCTGCTTATACTAACAATTATACAATAAAGAACATGCAGATTACATTATTACCGTAGGGTACATGTATATACAAGGTTATGCAGTCTTGTGAATACAATTGTACTTTGAGTACAATTATGAGTATGCCACTGTTACTGTAAACATGCATGTTGAAATTTATTATTAAAACCATAACTGACATAATTAACTTAAATTATGTAATATATAATTAATAACATTATTATTTAAATTAATAATTATTAAAATTAATTATTAATTTCAATAATCAATAGTTACACAATTGGTTTCTAACCTTGCCTGCGAGACAATTTAGTGCTGGCAGACTTTTCCACTTGGGTTCTGTTCAGTACACTACCCACAAATTGCACCCAAACAATAAGCAGTTTGAAAATCTGTTCAGTTTGGCAATATTAAAGCCTCCAACAGTAAGCGGGCGACGGGTTGTTGCGTACACGTATTTCTAGTTAACTAATAAAAAATCTTTACTACTAGTTATAATATATATATATATATATATATATATATATATATGCACTGCACTAGCATCGCAGGGTCGCGGGTTCAATTCCAGCCGGAAGGCCTTGAAGTTGCATTTTTCGCAACTGGTCCCGGTTTGGTCTTAAAATGTATGTATTCTAACACACGAAATTTTCCTTCACCATGGATTCTTTCAGCATGTGGTTTGATCGAGTGAAATGCCAAATATTACCTATAATATACCCAGAATCTTATCCCGGCATTACCACCACCATATGTACAAAACTCGTGACTAGGGTCTCGGCAACGGCTTCCGTAGCTCAGTGGTCAGAGCACTGCACTAGCATCGCAGGGTCGCGGGTTCAATTCCAGCCGGAAGGCCTTGAAGTTGCATTTTTCGCAACTGGTCCCGGTTTGGTCTTAAAATGTATGTATTCTAACACTCGAAATTTTCCTTCACCATGGATCCTTTCAGCATGTGGTTTGCTCGAGTGAAATGCCAAATATTACCTATATATTTATATATATATATATATATATATATATATATATATATATATATATATATATATATATATATATATATATATATATATATATATATATATATATATATATATATATATATATATATATTATATATATATATATATATATATATATATATATATATATATATATATCGCCTGAAGATCGCCTTGTTTACCATCATTTTGAGGTTAAGACCACTTTCACTATATATATATATATATATATATATATATATATATATATATATATATATATATATATATATATATATATATATATATAAAATATATATATATATATATATATATATATATATATATATATATATAGGGGAATATATATATCCATCAACCAGAGAGTATGGCCAAAAACATAGAGAAAACACCAGCCATCAACGCGAATACGGCTTGCTAAGAGAAAAAAACATAGCGATACTATTAGGTCAAAAGACCGTGAACAAAGGTGACAGACAACTGCAGGTAAGCTACTGGACTTCGTTATCTTTAATAGTCAGGCTTGGCCGAGATCAGTAACGTAAAGAGAAGTTGTAAGCAGAACGAGGAGTATTTCGAGCACATAGTTTAGACCAGTTTCTTCTTTGAATCTTTGTTATGTACTGCCTTTACAGCTCAATATTACTTTAGGAAATTTGAGCAACACTCACTGTGAATGAAGTATACAAATTTTGTATAATTTAATTTCGTATGTGTTGTTGCGTTTTGCTTTCTCGGCTACCTCAACGAGTAGGTACAGTTAGTAAAATATTATTGATTAATTTGATAGATGCATGGTAATCACAAGTCAATCCTCATGTCGAGTGAAAGACTTTTAAATGTGAAAGTAAATAAAGCACAATTAAAGAATTAGTGCTGTTTAAAGAATCAATTAATTTATTTAGAGTGGAGATTAGAATGTATATATATATACAGAATTTAAATTATTATCCTGAAAACCAGCCGTCCATCTCATTCGTTCCACTCTAAGAGAGCCCGAATGAGATGGATGGCTGGGTTTCAGGCTATTAAATTATGCTTTATTTTATATTGCAGAATAACAAATGTTAATACACACTTTGAATGGCAGATTTTATAATTTCATTTAAATTATTCATCACCGGCCTTGCTTCACTCGATCGGTAGTGATAATTAGCCTGTATGGAGAGTACTGGTAGTAAGGATGTTAAAAAAGTACAGACTATATAGCTGTGTTTATCCTGTAAACCTATAGGACCAACCTGGCCGGCGATCACCTGTGCCTGTCTTACATTTTACTTAGTTTTCAATTCTGAAAAAATATTTGGAATTAGCGAGTCTAAATACCTGTTATATTGCGAGAACGTGCATACCCTTCGTAAAAACGGTTTATGTACTTAGAAATTAGTCGGAAATCATGAGACCGCTCCGTCGTATATTATTTTGAAGGTTATCTCGATCAATATTTAACCGTTTTCAATTCCGAAAATAGATTTGGAATTACCGAGTCTAAATACATAACTACCGTGCCTATTATATCACGCAAACGTGCGGTACCAATCCTAAAATTGCCTGGTTACATAGCTTCTCCATTTGACGAATGGTCGTTGCTCATGGTAGTCAATTTATCTCCCGCAAGCAATCGTCTTCTGGACGATCTTTTTTAGTATCCGGAGAGGTGGGACGAAATGATATTGTACTGCTATCATACGATCAAACATGCCTGTATCATGAAATACATCATAGAACTACTGTAGTAAGTGCTAATCCCAAAACAACTTATATCCTAATCCTAACCCCCCGCCTAATGGTTTTCTAATAGTAACCTTAATACTAATAAAAAGATCGTCCAGAAGACGATTGCTTGCGGGAGGTGGTCACAGAACTTCCGGGATAAAAATTGACGACGGTGGCTATCGATCGTCAGTAAACCCAAAAGGTCGAAATGTGGAGAGAGGAATCGGACAGAGTTTGTCTTAATTTCGATAATTGTAACCAACCACTGATCTAAAAAATAGGACTGGATTGAGCTTTCTATTGTATCTGATGAGCTGATTTTGAAGCTTGCATATTTGCATAATGTAAATTGACGAGAAATCATTAGAAGCTCCGATTTTGCAAGCTAATCAAACTGTGATGCTCGCGAAATAGGTTTCTTTGTTGACATTAAATGCATAATGTTATTGACGTCTCGAACGTCTTGAAACTAATTTGACGTCTCATAGTAGGCTTCTCTCACTGCATAATTAGAGCCAACGGCGGCCATTACTAAGGGACCAAAGTCGCAGTTAAATTTGTAGGTAGGCCATGAATCGTTTTACCCAGTAATTTGAAAAATATAATAGTTGCTCAATCCAGTCTTCTTTTCAGATCAGTGTAACCACAGTGTAACCAACCCCACAAAACAACAAAGATCCTAACCCCCGCCTAACGAGTTTTGTAACCCTAACCATTAGAAAACTCGTTAGGCTGGGTGTTAGGGTTGTATCTTTGTTGTTCTGGGGTTGGTTCCAGTCTTCTCTCCATATTTAAACCTTTTGGGTATATAGTAATATACCGCCTTTGATGAATATGCGAACAATCTGGAAGGACGAAAAACTCGCTTTCGTCTAAATGATGCAACTTAAATTTTTTGGCAGCATTACTATTGGGGGGGGGGGGTGTAGCCCTCCAGCCGCCCTCTACCGCCGGCCCTGTGTCAGATTGTTAAGTAAGTTACAATCGTTGTATACTTGTTTTTATTTGTATTTATTTTACAAAATATGTTCATAAACAAAGAATCATTTGAAACTTCACTCTCACTTGCGAATATTTTAACGATGCCATTATAGTCATTTGCCATAGCTCATATTCACTGAAGCAAGGTTTAAAATTAAGGCCTCCTCAAACAGTGAAATAGTACATTAATTCTACCACGTTTACACGAAGTTAAAATATCAGGATTCTGAACGCCATCAAGTAGTATCGCGACAGTAATCCCGATATTTTTCTCGTAAACAGCCGATCGAAATGGGAATACATTAAAGCTGTTCCGTAGGTGTATTGCTATCGTGATCTCTCTGATCGTGATCTGAACCTGTCTGTGTAAACGCAACTCAGTAGCTGGACTGTAATCGCGAAATGTATTTGCTGTTAAACGCGGCATACATAAGCCGCGGTTTAATTTGGTCAATCATGCACGATCTTGCAACCATTCTCAGCATATTTTACTTATCCATCGAAGCGGTCAGTTTCCTTATGCTCATTTTATGTCGTATTAATGGGGACCCGTCTCTGGATTGAGTCGACAAATCTTCTGAGGTGTGTTAAGGTAAGGTCACACAGGACGATTTTTAACAAGGATGTTTTAATATACGCTTCCTGACAATACTTTTAAACTCTCTGACAATTCATGCTTTAATTATAGAATGGCATGGGAGCATGTCTCCCCTAGGTAAATGTTTAATTTTTCAAAGCCCAGAAGTGCTTTTCCGGCAATTTCTGCTAAGAATTTTTGCGAAATTAGGGCACCACGTCGTTGCTAAAAATGCACGATTACAAAGGGGCATCAAGATTATGAAACACTTTGATATAAACTCAGAAGTAGTACGGAACCAATTGTACATAATTCGTGACTAGGCTCTTGGCAATGGCCTCCGTAGTGCAGTGGTCAGAGTACTGCGCTAGCATCGCAGGGTCGCGGGTTCGACGGGCTATGTTAAAAAATCGGAAAGTTAATTAATTATATATTTATACAGAACTTGAACTCGCTATAGCAAGTTCAAGATACTATACTATCCCATGGATAATATTATTAATATATACAATTGGTTTTGTATATATTAAAAAGAATATTTAGTCATCAACCAACATACCTCTTTATCCGTAGGCATTGAATAGAAATTTGCCAGCTCAATGAGTTCAAAAAAGATAATAGCTTCGTAAAAAATTTCACAACACTTTTTACACAATATTGCATTGTTTTAAAAAACGAACAAAGAACGTCGAGTTGAGGTCGCTATTCTGCTGACCGGTTGGTTGCCATGAATGATATGACCAGGCCCGGCTTCTACTCTATTCCACTCACCAAAGATGGCGGATCAGTCTGATCAGAGCTTCAAAACTTTTCTCACTAAATTTTACAGCGTTGTATTTGCAGCGGTTCAAAGATACTGGTTACGATGACATTGATTTATTGATCGATGCAACCGACAAATAATTGAACCAAATGTTTGATATTGTGGGCATGTCCATCATTCCTGGCCATGTTCTGAAATTTAAAAAGTCATTGGGAAGTCTAAAAACGACGAGAGCTAAACCTGCTAGTGGTACAGTGTCTGCCTGAATGTATCAATGCCAGGATTACTGACCCAAGAGGATATCAACTCGCAAGCAACAATTCAGAAACCCCAAGATGAGCGAATGAAAAAACAAAAGAGTAATATCGTTAAATGTCAACTCCAGCCCTTGTGTATTTTTGATATTATATGTATTGAAGCACGTAGAATCCGAAAAAAATAATTAAAAATTGAATAGAAACGTATTTTTCATTGATTTCTGGACTTTTTATCCAAGTATTTTGTTGTTTTTTACAAAAAACCGTGTTTCATTGGAAGTCTGGGACTAGGGAGCTTGTGACGTAAACTAAGGAACACCCTTCACGCTCGCGCAAGTTATTCTATATAATCGTGTTATAGTCAATCGGTCTTTCTGCGAGTTATTCTACATAATAAATTGATCTTTCTGTTGCGAAAACATGTCGGATCTTAGTTCAGAGTCGGATGTTGAAAGCAGTGTATCGGAAAGTGAAGTTTCGTCATATTCGTCGTTAGAAATCGAAGAATTCGAAGAGGACGCAATTTGTAGAGACAGTAGACAACATGGCAGTCACGAAGTCGACGGAGTAGAGCCATACGCAGATGAGCCAATTGCAAGTTCGGAATGGCTGCGTGGATACCACAGTGAGCAGCAACAATTGAATGAACAGTTGGTCGAGTTACAAGGACGCTTGGACAACGAAATACCTATAAACACATGGTATGTTTTATCTATAAAACTATTATATATTATACTGTTCGGTGTTCGCTGATCATTCCTGTATAAACGTTATTCATCTTAAAACTACGGTATTTTGAGATTCATCTATCTCAATATAGATAATAGAATACTGTTTATTTTAATTTACATACATCTTATTATATGTCGCAGTGATTTCGTTTGGTATTATATTATAATATTGACAACTTCGCAAACACTGCAGTTGTACAATTATATTCATTTCACTCAACTTCTTTTTTAACATTCTAATGAGACTACTAGCTTTATATGGACTTATTTTATAATTTTATTGGCTATATTGTATAATCTTGTATTATTGTAAATTTGTGTATGTGTAATTTTATATGCAGGGCCCCTTTGAATATCAGCCAAGTTGCTGAATGGGCTACCCTGGTAAAATAAAGCTTCTTATCTTATCTTTTCAGGTGCAAGTGTGATGGCTGTGCAGTAAATCTCTTGGTTAACGCAAAAGAGTGTAAATGCTGCACAGAAATACCAAATGTATAGATGCGCTTAAAGATAAATGGGTCACCGAGGAAATCGAAGAAGAACTGTCATGCATCACACAACATCCTGGATTCAGAGCAGTATGCCTTGAACGATGGTCACTCAAGCTTGCCGCTGATAAATATAAAACATTACAAAATAAAAGATATACAAATTCTGGAGCAAAGAAAAGGTAGGGTAAATAATTTCAAACCATAGTATTATTAGTGCCAGGGTAGGCTCCAGGGTTGATAAAATTATTTTGTAATAATATTGGGTTTATAATTAAAAGTGTGACATGCAGCTTGTAGTAAATACTAAATTGTTTGTCTCACCGAAGATCAGAATGTTGTAGTTTTCTAAGCTTGAGTACAGTAGCAAACAATTTACTATTGGGAAGTGATGTTGAAATGTCTATATATTTTTAGATTTATTTGCGCTGTGGCATACAGAGAGTTCACCCGATTGGTTCATGGCCGGCTGGGAAACAAGCGGATTTCACTGCCTGCCTGTGCATACCAGTGCATCAGGGCCAAATTTATATTAGAAAATGAAGCATTGACAGGGTTTGAAGATGAATAATAGAAACTATATACTGTATTTTAATGTAAGCCAGACTAATATATACAAATATTTACAAAAAGGTGAATACCTCGTACCAAGGGTATCATCTCTGCTCCCCACCTGCCCACCAGCATAGCAGGGAGCAAGTGGGGAGTGGAGATGAGATCCTAGGTACGAGGTTGGTGAATAAGTGGTTTAGTTGCTTCCACTATTTGCATTACTTGGGCAATCCACAAACTTATGTCCCTTCATTGGGTTGTTGCAAACAGTACAACAAGGTGCTTTCCTTTGGCTTTGTGGCGGCTGTTGTGGAACAACTAAAACTTTAGTGGAAACAAAAAAGAAATTATTTAAACAAATAATTTAAATAAAACTGGATAAAAATATTGTGTGTTATTATTCTTTCTACTATGAATTACCTTCTGCTGTGGGAGGTACTTCTTCTGTTACCATACTTTTCCTGTGTTCACGTTTTTTATGGCATCTTCCCTGTTCTCCTTCTCAAATGCTGCACATAATGGTGGTGGTGTTAATGTTAACAATTCTTCTTTTGCAGAGTCCATTAATTCCTTGTAGTGTGTAGCTTTTAAAATTGTCACAAAAATGTCATCAACATATTCTACAAATTAATTACATGCAAATATTAATCAGGATGTACTGTATCAGTAAAAAAGTACAGACCCGAAGCAAGAGCCATCCCCTATTTACTTCCAACAATCATGCAAATGCAACATTGTTAGTAAAGTACCAGAAATATGTATTGCAACTAATTTTACATACCAAAGTCTGGTTTAACATGAACATCTTTGATGAGAGAGTAGTTATATGATTATTATTATTATTTTTCATGTGTAAGAGCCTGGCACGAGCTCTGAACCAATCAGAATGCGAGTAGCAAAATGATTGACCAATCAGAGCTCGTACCAGATTTTATTTCCAGGGGGGTGTTCATAAAACAAGGTGTGGTCACCCTGTAAAAGAGCGACCAGGAATCAAATCAGGGGGGATATGCACCTGATCGTATTTAAGAGGTTTTTTTTTTAGTATTTTTTATTTATGTCATGAAACCTGGTGTTGTTGTACGACCAGTTTTTTTTAGGAATCATCCTTGAGTTTGTAATGACCAAGAGAGGAAGGTCATTCAAGGTGATCGCATAAAAAATTTCATGAGATATTAAAAAAAATAAAAAATAAAAAACATCTTTATGAACGACCATCATACCTCACCCGATGTGATTTTATACTTACGTAGTCCATATTGTCCAAGAGAAAAAAACAAACTTTATATTATTTTTTATTTTGAAAAGAGACGTGTGTTGAAAAAATAAAAAATAATCAAGAACCAAAAAAAATTGCTTTATGAATTAATCATAGAAATTTCCGTCACGGAGCTCTTACCTCAACGCCATCTTATGACCGAATGACTGATATTTCTTAGTTATGGTATTTAAAAAAAAAGGATAATGGATGTTTTTTTTTAAATAAAAAAAAAGTCATACATAATATACACACCCCATACTATATATATACTTTAAAAAATAACACCGATAGACTTGTTTTGGAAAGAGTGTTTTGATTTTTAAAACCGAATTTCGTTGTAAAGAAAGAGTTGAGAGAAAAAAATGAAGGATCACATTTTTTTATTTGCGAAAGATGGAACATATTTTACACAAAGAAAAACAGCAGCAGTGAATCAAGATGCCCCTTTGTTTTGTAGAAATGATGAATTTTATGGAACGTTAGAGGATATTGAAATGGTGTTAGTCAAATGTGAAAAAGTTCCTATATTACGCAATAAATGTTGTGTTAACATTAGTTATTATAAACTATTATTCCTATGTGAACTACCTGTCGATGGTCGCCAGTACGTATATACCTATACGCAAATAGATCAATCAGACAATATTGGAAAATTTGTTAAAAGCATGACGGAGTGTTATATATATAATTGATGTTTTTTTTTTTTAATAAAAAAAGTGTTTTTTATTTCAAAACGTATTACATTATTATTATATTACATTATTTCTTTCGACAAGGGATTACTAAAGGATCAGCTAATTCCACACTATGATTTTTAAGAAATATATCTTTTCCTGTCAATGTTGGTAAGACATCATATAAATGTTTTGTTCCAGACATAAACACTTTGTAATGTATACGGTCTTTACGAGTCATCAGATATATATAATAGCCACATACAATAAATGGAGGATCCTTCAGCTCGTATTTTATTAATTGTATGGGTTCATCATGATAATAATATGCCAGATATCTATAAGATTCATTAATGTTTGTTGATCGCAGCCGCATGATTATTCAATGAAAAAAAAAAAGTTTCTTACCCTTATTTATATGAATGTTTTTTGGGGAAATTTTTTGTGTCATTTGTAAAAAAAAACTAAAACGTATAAAAAATGTATAGGTATTTTATTGAAGATGAAAGTGTTATTATAGATAATTGATGTTTTTTATTTTTCAAAAACGTATTTTTTACATTTCAATATTTTTTACAAAGAGATAAACATTTTTTTCCCTCTATTACTGATTCTCTTTCGAGAAGGGATTACTAAAGGATCAGCTAATTCCACATGATCATCTTTAATAAAAATATCTTTTCCTTGCAATGTCGGTAAGAGAGCATATAATTTTTTTGTTCCACACATAGACAGTTTGAAATGTTTACGCTCTTTATGATCCGTCAGATATAAATAATATCCACATGAAACAAATGGAGGAAGCTTCAGTTCGTATTTTATTAATTGTATGGGCTCATCATGATAATAATATTTGAGATATCCATAAGATTCACCTTCCCCAAAATCAACGTGTGAGCGCAACTCCATGATTATTCAATGAAAAAAAAACCAGTTTCTTAAGTTTATTTATATGAATTTGGGAAAAAACATTTTCATTTGTAAAAAAACAAAAAACTAGGGTATAAAAAACGATATCATAAAAAAAATGTACAGTTCATTTTTATTTGAGGATGGGGTATATGCCTCCGCGAAAGATTTGGAGCTTTCAATTGCGTAATCAAGAAAATGGCGAAAAAATGTTAGAGGCAGCGAGCGAAATGCATACTCCACAGAATTGTCTTAAATTAAATGAAATATCGTTTTTTGAATGTAGTCGTGAAATTGTAAAAGATAAAGAAAAGAGCTATGTACAAGGGGTTGTTTATCTCAAAGATGTTAGAGATGATATTTTTGATTGGCTTCCATATGGGGGAGAAATACTTCGTTCTTATCCAGATGATTTCTACCATCGTAAAGATAGAATATACGACCCGGCCACGTTATATCAATATGGAAAGCGTCAGGGTAAATTAGGAAAACTATGGACTAGCGAAAGAAGCCGTAAATTAGCAGATTATAAGAACCAGAATCGACAAAAAAACAAAATGAAAAAACTGAAACTGTTAGTTTTAAAGAAAGAATCCCTGTAAAAATAATGATGCACATGAATTATTTTTATTATAAAAAATTAAATTTATACAAGAGAAAAAATTAATATGTCCTCGACAGTTTTTTTTATCTTAATATTTTTATTCAAAAGATGATAAATTTCTTCTTTTTCCGAGAATATTTTTATTGTTCGTCCAGCACCATAATTGATAATTTTTAGGGTTACTTCATAAGGTTGTCGATTCACACCATAGTTTTTTATTATTTTACATTTGTCTGTATTACATATTGTAACAGGTTTGCAATCGGCGACAAAATATATATATTCAGGATAATCTTGTTGAAGATATTTACATGAAAAATAGCGTTGTAAAGTATTTGTGGTTTGATCCATAAAGGTTATAGTATTAACGCAATGACTATAATAAAATAATACGTCCATATTTTATTCACAGTAATGATAAAGTTTTTTTTATATTAAACACCTTATATATATATTTTGGGATGAACCAAAAAAATAAATTATTTGATATAGTTATTTTTTACATTTTTTAAAATTGATTCATTTGGAGAAGTAACGAGACATGGAATTATTGAAGATTTACCCTGTATAAGTATAATCTTTTTAGATAAAAGATGAATAGCATTATGTTCAATAAGTGTTTTTATGGATATTCCAGATCCTCCTGTAATAACTTTCAGGATTAGTTGATAGATTTGGTTGGGGTTCTGTATGTCTAATTGAACACATTTATCACATTTTGTAGCAGGGTTGCAATCCTCGATCAAATACATATAGTTAGGATAGTTTTTATGAAGAAATTCACTTGAAAAAAAGCGAGTAAGAGCATCGTCGTAATATCTTGTACCTTTATATTCCATACAAAAATAAAATAAATGTGATGACATTTTGTTTCTCTTTTATTATCAGAAAAATATAGGATTAAATGAATTGGTGACCCTTTATATATATGGGTTTTTGTGAAAAACAAAAAAAACACGAGTTTTTTGTTAAAAATTTTTTATTACTTTTATTTTTTACATGTTTCAACATTAATGAGATTTTTAGAATCAACTATTAGTTTAATTTCTGTGTGTAAAAGATGTGAAGCATCATAGTCAATAATAGTGTTTATTAATATTCCCAGATATGGACCGTCATCATTTTCTAAACCAATAACATCTAGGGTGAGATAATAACATTGAGGAGGTAATGATTTGCTTTCCCCAATGCAATGACAAATTTTGGCATCCGAACATTTCTGTATCACATAGGTATAGTTTGGAAATTGTTCTTGTAGAAAACGACTTGGAAAAAAATCATCTTCATCATCAAAGTATTCCGTAAATTCATCAGATGTAGGAGTAGTGGTGGGGAGTGTTGCCATTGTGATGTATAGATATCTGTTTCCATTATGTTCTCTGCAATCACGATAGGGTACATGTTCTTGTGAAGTCATTACCAGGGTTTTGTTAATTTATGGAATGCAGTTTAAAGACCCTGCTTATATAATATTTTTGAAAAAAATTATTAGGTATAAAAAATTGAAGATAGAACCACATATATATATATATATATATATATATATATATATATATATATATATATATATATATATATATATATATATATAGATATGCAATAAATAAATAAATTAAAAAATGAAATCTAAGTGTAAACAATGTTATACGAACAACCAAAAAAAAAAGAAAAGGCATAAGACGATATTCTAAGATAAAAAAAAAACAAAAAAGGTCAACAAATTTTTTTAGAAAAAAATTATATGAAAGGATATAAATGGGGAAAAAAAAACATTGTGTTTTAACAAAAATGGTTGAGATAAAAGACGAGCAATTAGATATAATATATTATACAAAATATCCCTGTGGAAGGTGTCTTCGCGGAGAGAAATGTCCTGTTCATAAAAATAGAAAAAAAAGATGTCAATTTAATGATGCCAACGTGTGTATTGTTCATCCAAAGAGGAAACATAATAAAGATAAAAAACGTTGGGGTAGAATGAGAGCGTATTTGTCAAAATTGTGTTACAACCGTTAAAAAGATGGCTGTTAGTGGAAAGGATTTTGACGATATTATTTATCCTGATCTACTACAATTACCCCGAGAATTGTTTGAGATTGAAAAAACGCGAAATTCCATGTTTTATTTTTTGGAATGGAGAAAGTTTCCTTGGCAGTTTCCTTGTGCTGATTATGATTATCATTACTTTTTAATATTTGTAGAAGATAAAAATGAACATTCTTTGTTTCGGGAAAAACATGGTGGAAAAAATTTTTATAGTTTTTTATTAGATAGTCATATTTTTGATATGGTGTTTTATGATCAGTTAATAGGTGAACATGTTGTTTTTATCGATAGAGAACCGAGAAAACCATCGTTAATTTCTACTATTAATTGTTTTGATAGTTTAAATAATATTCCATGTTATTCAAAAAAATTTTTGTATGAACAATGTGGGGATTCAAGCTTAAGATTAATGAATTATCAGTTACGAGAAAATTATGATGGACAAGGGGTTTATTTAATTCTTATTAAAGATGAAAATATATTATCGATTCTTAATGTGATTTATGGTACAAGTAATGAAAATTATATTGTAATATTAATGGATGAGAGGGTAGGATTTGATAAAGATATGTTACAAACGCTTGTTGTTGTAGATTGTTGTTGGAATTTATGTAATATTTTTAATGAATTAAATATTTGAATTAATGCGTTATATAAAGAGTGAAATTTTTTGTCTTTGAGAGATACATTCGTTATGATTGAGCAACTATTAAGAGTTATTCCTTATTTTCAAGAAATGAACCAAGGGGAAATTGGTTTTTTATATTGGCTATGTGGATTATTGGATTTTTATTCTGGAAAATATATTACCTGCCCGATTATTGCTGATGCTACAACAACATTTGAGGAAAGCACCACTACGCCCCTCTCTAAACTTTACATGCGAAAAATAAATGGAATCAATGGTGTGGAATCCCATTTTATTCTAAAAGAACATACCTATTATCATATGGTACCTAATTTAAAAACACGTCAAAGTAAATATGAATTGAGACGATCATCATTACAACCATCACGAATTATATTAGTTGAAGACCCACGGTTATGCTGTAGTTTTTTTTCATCCCCTGATTGTGTAGATGAAATATTTATATTTCTTCCCTACGAAATAGATTTGTTTCCACGGCAATCCGATGACAAGTATCATTATACAGGTTTTTTACAAAATCCAAAACATAAAAGAAATTTTTTATCTTATTCAGTTGACGGTTTTGGAAAAGGGAGTTTAATAAACAAATTTAAAAAGATATACAATGGGTTAGGTGATTTTTATCTTTTTTTAAGTATTTATTTGTTTATGGTAGCACCTTCAGTTTTTAATTCTTATTTTTATTTTAATTCAGGCTCATCTCATGAAATTATGATGCTCACATCATGTTTTATATTTTATTGTCATAAACATAATCCTATTGGAAGGTTTTTATATAGACAAAAAAATAAATACGACCTTACAAGAAAGATTAAATATGATTTTTGGAATTTTGTATATAGAGCTAGAAAAGGTAAAGTAAACTTTCATGAATGTCGGTATAAAAATTGTAATGGAAAAAGTGATTTTTTTGGTTTTGATCCTCTGAAATTAAGTGTTTTCAATTTGGCAAATGAAAAAATAACCGATAATACATTGGAAAATCACGCAGCATTACCCGTAGAGGTTATCGAGGGTAGTAGTGATAATGTTTATATATTTACATATAAGGCGCAAGAATTTGCATGGATATATATGACGAATGAAGAAGAAACAAGTTTAGTTACTTTGATAAGAAACTATATCGAACTAGCATTGGACTATAAATTAGTTTCTTTGTATGATGATGATATTCTTTTCATGAATATCGAAGACGACGAGAGTTCAAATGTCAATTGGGATAATTTTTATATAAGTATTGGTGAACAAAAGTGTATGTAAAAAAAAAAAAAAATGGAATTAAAAAAGTGTATACAATTTAAAGTGTTTGCTTATGATGTTATACGTATGGAAGAAGACGAAGAAAATGACCAAGAGTTTTGGATGAAATGTGCAAATTTTTGTTTTGCCATTCGAAAATTTTATATGGAAAAAATCAATCAAAAATGGAAAATAAGCGAATGTTCTAAAGCTATTCATGAAATATCAATGCAACATTTAATGAATGCTGGAAAATACAGTAAAAAAAAAAGATATGTAGGGTTTCATGAGGGTATTGACCCTCTTGATATTGAACTATATATGCAACATTTAGATGAATTTTACGTAAAAAATTATTTAAAAAAAAATATATCAGTATTGATATATTTTATTTTTGAAACTATTCATCCTTTTTCTGATGGTAATGGTAGAATAGGGAAAGCGCTTATTGCTTTTTTAGAAAATAAAATAGAATGTAAAGTAAAAACAAAAAAACAACATAAACAGTTATGTAAAATTTTAGGGAAAATGCAAAGAAAACACATGAGTTTGTTTGATATAAAAATTTGTAATATAAATCAATTATACAATTTATTGGTGTAATAAAAAAATTATTTTATTTTTGAATATTGATTTGTTTTCCATCTTTCTATTCTACTATCACAGACACATTGTTCAATTATTCTACTATAAATAATTCTTGTGTAATTTCTTGTACAAAATTTGCAATAATGGTCATTGACATGGCATTCATGACATGTATAATGTACTCCAAAATCACAAATAGAATCCACATAATTGCTGCATCTTGTACACCACATTTTTTTTTGTTTGAATAAAAAGTGTTTTGATTGCTTATTTTTATACATTTGTTAAAAAAGCATTTTTTTTAAAAATATATACTCGTTATAACGAGGGTATAAAGGAGCGACGCATTGCATCAAAAATCATTATTCAATCATGATGGCCAACAAAGAATATTATCAGAGATTTCATCTTAGTAATCAAATTAAATTGCAATCTTATACAGATTTGTCAGTAAAAATAATAGCACAAAAAAAAATCAATGGTGATGCTATACTAGCAAAAGCTTATCCAACAAGTAAAACATGTGATAAGTTTACCCTGAACGCATATGTTGATGTGAAAGCCGAACATGTTCCTGCATTATTAAATGTTCTTAACAAGATTAACACTCAGCGAGCAGTGTTGGGGCAAAATATCTTTGTCGTAGTGTGTGAATATGAAAATTGGAAAAGGGAATCATGTCGTATGATTGTTCGTACAGATAAGTGGAATGGTCTTGAAAATTTGTCATCAACATCAAGATAATGCAATACCCGATGAGGATATTGGTATTTGACGATGATCCAACACCAAAAACATCAACAAATCACAACCCACAAGCAACAAGCGCTACTATTACTCCTGAAATTTCATGGATTGATGAGTGGGGTAGTTTTCATATCAAAAAGAAAGATTCCTTGTCTGAATATATTATTGGTTTAAGAAATTATAATCATGCCACAAATCAGAAATCCCAATTGACGACAAACAAAAAACGAGGAGGAGGAAAGAAAAAGAAACCGTTTTTCCTCTGATGCTGACGATGTTGATGATGAAATAACACATAAGAAAATAAAAGTGGAAATTGACGATGACGATGATGATGATGAGGTGTGTTTATTATTAAATGAAAAAAAACCTTTTTCATTTTGTAAAACTGTAATTTCAGAAATTTTTTTTTATTGTTTTAAAAGTGGAAAAAATGTAACAGATACATTATGTTATTATGGTGAAACTATAAAAGAAACGTTGTTATGTAAAAAAATAAATTTTGATGTAATAGGATTATTACGTGATCAAGAACTACTTGCTGAATTTGAAATATTATATAAAAATTTATTTTTACAGAAATGAATAAACATAAGAAGAAATCCAAGTTTTCCCCCGACTTTATTGAAAAAGCTTCAAGATTATTAAAAGGAGAGACATTAACGGATGATGATTATTCTAATTATAGATTACATAGTAGTAATAAAAAAATATATAGACGGTTGAAATATTCTGTTAATAATAATAATGAACAATGGGAAATTGATTTAGCTGAAAATAAAGATTTAGCTCGATATAATAATCAATATCGTTATTGGCTGGTGTGTATTGATATTTTTTCAAGATTTTGTTGGGTAAAGTTAATAAAAAAGAAAACGTCTAATAATGTTAAAAATAAATTTGAAACTATTCTTATTGAAGAAGGAATAGCTCCTCTTAAAATTCAAAGTGATGAAGGAACTGAATTTCAAGATATACGCACAAAATTAAGTAAAAAGTATAATTTTTCAGTATTTCATACGTATAATAGAGAAATAAAGGCATCACATGTGGAACGTGTTATTGGAACTTTAAAAACAATGGTTCGTCGTGTTTTAACAATGACTGGAGAATTTAATTATATACAGTATTTACCCCTTATTGTTAACCGTTATAATAATTCACCTCATAAAGCATTAGCTGGTGCAACACCTTTTGAAATTTATCGTGAAGAAAAAAAACGAAAAATACGTAAAGTAAAATATAAAATATTACGTGATCATTTAAATTATCCCATTCCTACGGAAGATTTAGTACAGGAAGGAACACGTGTGCGTATTGTACGAGCAAAAAATAATATTTTTGAAAAAAGCAGCCTTCGACGATGGACCAATGAAATTTTTTTTATTAAAAAAGTATATATCACCGATCCTGTCACGTATCAATTAGAAGACGAACAACGTGAAGAAATTAAAGGAATTTTTTATCGTCCTGAATTACAAGTTTTTAAAAAAAATGAATTTACACATTAGCAGCAATACGAAATCAAAGGGGCTTCAAAAGAATTTGATTAATAATTTTGTAATGAAAATTTCACAACCCATTGATGCTATGAATAATGACTGTTTTTTAGAAGTTTTACAAGTGTGTTATCCTCAAACAACTAAAAATGTTGTAGGGGAAGAATGTTTTTTTTCATTTACTATAAACTATAAGAATTTTATACGTATACAATATTTTACCAATCTCGACTATACATCGGATAAATTTATTATACCCGAGGGAATTTATGATTTATCCTCATTAATTAAATTCTTAAATAATATCTTAGAGGGATTTGAGATGTTTTTTACAATTGGATTAAACGGTAAAGTAATCGTTAATGTTAATATTCAAACGGAATATTGGATATATGAAACGGCTAGTAGCGCTGCAGACGGGGATAGTGTGAATGAATTTCGACTATCTACCTCGAGTGGGTATGAAAAAAACGGTGATCAATTGGCTTCTTTTGATATTAGTGTTAATTTATTATTTTCGCGAAAATTAGCTTTTATGCTTGGTTTAAAAAATAAAAACGATCTTAGTATCGTACCCCTCTTGTTTGAGGTAAAAAAAGACACTCCCATACCCTATACTTTTATTGCAAAACATTTTGATTACTTGCCTGATATATCCGATGGTTTAAATAAAATGTTTATATATTGTGATGAAATAGAATTGGGGTTAGTTGGAGATAGTTGTGCTGAATTGTTAACAACAGTTCCCATTCAATGGACAAAACAAGGTAGTGGTGGAAATGGACAACTAGTTTGTTATAATCCTCCGAAAGCATTGAGAAAATTTAAAAAAGATATTATAAGAGAAATCCATATTAAAGTTAAAGATATTCAAGGAAATTTAGTTCCTTTTGATTCGGGATCACTAAGTATTGATTGTTTAGTACATTCATCATAATGCTTTTAATAGCTCTTGAAGAAAAAAATGGTATTATGGAAATTATCCAATATATTTTAGTATATCCTTTTTCTCTTTACAAATTAGTAAATAGTGGGAAAAGTTTTTTATGGAATTTAAATTCAGTTAATTATAAAAATATACAAAATTCATTTCGACTTGTTTGTGCAAGAAAAATTGATTTCACCGCTATACAAGATTCGAAAAAAACAAATAAGGGATTAATTTCAGTTGCTTCATCTACAGTTATTGCTGGTTCAAAACAATGTTTTTTATTTAATAAAAAAGAATTATTTCATATTGATGAAAAAAATCCTCATGTTTCATTAAATGAGGAAAAAAAAACATTTTCCCTATTTTTTATTTATGAGTGAAAAAGATGCTAAACAATCACTTCAGTTTTTTATTATCTATGAGAACGAACCACCTCTAAAGGGAGAACAAATTAATATATATATAAATTTATTTGAAGACGAACAAAATAATGGCTGAAAAAAAAAAAAATGAACTTACTGAGGAAGATTATACTGCTTTGTTAAATGGTAGTAATCATGGAAAAAAATATTCATCATCGTTTTTTATTGTAAAAAGAAAAAATAAACCAAATCCTACTAAGAAAGAAATTTTATTAAACGATGGAGTGGGATTACCTCCAACTTTAAATTTAGATAATTATTCTTCACCAAATAAGAAAAGAAAAAAAATAGATTCAAATGTAATACGATTTTTACAAAATAGATAAAATATAAATAAAAAATGTATAAATAAAATTATATTTTTATAAAAAAATCACAATTGTCTATTGATGTTTTTTAAGAAAGAGGAGTAAGAAAACGTAGAAAAAAAATACAAAAAGGAGGTTTTGGTGGAGCGTTGGCATTGGGTATGTTTCTTCCTCAAGTGTTGGGAACACTATCGAATATTCTTAAAATTAATGTTTAAAAAAACTGATAAAAAAAAATGAGTAATAAAATAATTGAAGAAGTAGAAAAACATGACATATTATTTAGTGAACCTTTACAATTTTTTACTTCATCACCCTATAACGATACGTTTGTTGAATGTCGTGAAAGTGAAATTATTGCTACGCCTAGTGATTCTACTTCGTCAGTATATACGTTCACAAGACATGGAAATTCGGTCGGATTAATGAAAACAAGTGATGCTAAAATAATGGCTACAGTATCAATTAGAAATGCTGCTGGAGTAATAGCTCCGGCAGCTGCACCATTTGCAATAACACCGTTACCCCTTCGTACACTATGGAAAACAAAAGAATTAAAAGTAAATGAAAATTTAATTACTCCATCAGATAATTTTGCACATATAACATCAATGGTACTATTTTTAACACGTGAAACGCCGTCCGGTTATAAGGATTCTAAAGACATTAATTTAGCACATTTTGACACACATTCTAATATGAATAGTATCGTGGGGTTTGCTGATAATGCAGCTGTCGTAAATCTTGGCGGAAGAAAAAGAGTAGCGGCATTTCAAAATCAATCTCAGACATTGATAGATGATGTGGATTGTTCATTATTTAGTGAAGGTGGGAGTGAAGTATATCTTCCAACTATATATAAAATTGAATTACGTTTAACACGGGCATTAAATTCAATTATAATGATGGGGGCAGATCACGCTAATATGCCCATTGCTACAACTACAGTTTCCCTTGAAGATTTTAAAATAAAATTGCCTATATTTAAACCCAAAAATCAATTAGCTAGTGCAATTAATGCTGAAATGGTAACTCATCATAAAGAAACAAAATATTATACAAGTATTGCGCGATGTATTACCGAAACAGTAGTTGGTGGGCGAAGATCGCATCAAGTCATTGATATATTTAATGGTAGCATTCCTACACGTCTTTTTATATTATTTTCACCTTTGGCGAATTGGAATGGTTCATATGTTACTAATATTTATAATTACACATGGCCCAATTATGATAATGTGGAAGTTACGGTCAATAATGCTGTTGTTGGAAGAATAGAAAATCATGCTGAAGCTTATACAAAATTACGAAAGGTATTAAATCGGGATTATTCAGAAATGCCTATGACTTATACTGAATTTGTAAACGGCTATTGTATGTTAGCATTTGATTTAACAGATAATAGAGACTCTCATCTTGCAGTATTACCTATAAAACCGTCGGGAAATGTTAATGTTGATTTTCATTTTTCTCAAAATACAGAAGCAGGAGCATTAATTTTTATTGGTGAATTTCGAAATGAAATTAAAGTAGGAATAAATACCCCTGCAAGATTATTACACGACATTTAACTTTCAACATTTGTTACAACATGATTAAAAAAATGAAGAAAACAAAACAAATTACGCGAAAGAATAGAATAAATAAAGCAAAAAACAAAAAAAAAGTTATTAATCATATACCCTTAAATCGTGAACATATTCTTGTATTTCCACCAATATCAGCTTATGCTTAAAAAAATGAATGAAGAAAATAATGGTATAAAAAAAGATAATGGAGAAAAGAAAAATGATGATGAATTAAAAAAAAAGATGATTCAAGTGATGAAAGCAGTGTTGGAGAGGGAAGTGAAAATGATAGTGATGTTGTTAGCAATGATACTAATGATGAAATGGTCAATGAAAGTTCATTGTCTTCGTCTTCATCAAGTTGTGAAGATGATTTAAAGCTTTTAGAAACATTAGTTAAAATAAATAAAATAAAAAAAAAGACCATTGAAAAAAAAAACAACAATTTTTTACCATCGTTAAAAAAATATCTTAAAGCAGATATTGATAAAAAAAATTCATTATTAAACACTCAATTAATAAATAAATTACAATTCATTGCTAAAAATATTTTAAATAAAAAAATTTCTATCCAAGTTTCCCCTGATAATAAATATATTTTAAATAAGTTTGTAAAGAACAAAATAAAAGAAAAGGATTTAAAAATTTTATTATCTGAGGATTTTCGAATAATCAACATATATCAAAAAGCATACAAATTACTTTACCAACAGATAAAAAAAAATGACAGAAGTAAATAAAATGCAATTAGTTAATCCGAGTAAATTAAATGAAATTTTAGATTTACTCAAAAATGATCATGAAAATGAACGATTATTGCAAGGAATTAACAAAAAAAATGAATTTGAACTTATTGAAAGTAAAAACATAATGAAAAAAGAAATGAAAATTGATAATAATCAACGTACTAGTGAAAATATGGTTAGATTTTTAAAAAAACAACAAAAGATGAAAAGAAAAAATAATACAGAAGAAGAAGAAGAAGATGTTAATGATGCTAATCCACCACCTGAGAAAAAGAAAACACCAACTGAAACAAGTGCAAATTTTATAAAAGAATTTCTTGAAAAGAAAAAAATTAAAATTAAAGATAGAGATGTAATAAAAATAAATGAAATAAAAATAAATCATCATGATTTAATATACGATTTAACCCATAATGTCCGCGTACAAAACATGTACAATCTTTCACAAAATAAACAGTTACTTGCGTTAAAAGAATTGAAAAAATTACATATGCCTGCCCATTATATACGAAATATAAAATTACGACAACGATATTTATCATTGGATAAAAAGACTTCTGAATCTTCTTCTATTGATGGTGAGGGTTCGTTAATACCCTCACTGCTTCCCACACGAATACCAACGCCACAACGCACGGCTCCACAATATACAGAGCGACGAAAATGGCGAAGAATAGACAAATGATGAAGTTACATTGTTTTTTAACCAAATTTTTATTTACAAATGAAATTAATAAAATTGTTAAAATCAATAAATTTTTAAATCAATATTATTTGGGAACATTTCCTGCAAATATTTTTCCTAAGAAAATTGTTTATCCCTCTTGTTGGATTTGGAATACGGACGAGGCAGAACAAAGTGGAGAACATTGGGTTGCTATATGGGTGGATAAAGAAAATATGTATTTTTTTGATAGTTTTGCCAAAAATGTATCATTTTATAAACGTGAATATTGGTATGATTATAGTGTAAAAATGGGGTTAAAATTTCATCATGTCCAAAGTAAAACTTTACAATCCAAAAATACTACCGTATGTGGAAATTGGAGTTTATTATATTTATACAATAAATGCCGTAATGAAATCGAAAATAACAATAAACAAAAAATATTTAAAAATGAACGTAAAAAAATAAAAAATGATATTAAATTAAAAAACAAAATAGAAACAATTTTAGGAGATGTAATAGTAAGAATCTATAATAAGAAATGTAAAAAAGATTGCAATAAGAATAATAACAATCAGTCATGTTGTAGTTTTAATAATGCCAATTTTTAATTAAACAAAAAATTAACTTATTTACAGTGATTATATTTTTTCTAAGGGTAACACTCCTTCCATATCTTTTTCGTATGTTTTTTAAAAAATATATAGTTAAAAATATAGTTAACATGCTTTTATATTTTTACCCCCCTAGGGAATGTCGGACCGCGTTACCCCAGTAACCACCAAACCCCCCTTTTTGTTTTCTTTTTCGAATACCCTCTTTTTGTTTTCTTTTTCTTTTTCGATTACCAAATCCCAATTGATTTCCAACTAACGATCCTAAAGGTCCAAAAATATCTAGAACACTACCCCCTTTTTGTTTCTTTTTTCTAAGGATAATTCCCCTCCTGCTTCTATATCTTCTTCTTGCCATTTTTTTTAAAAAAAATTCATGCGCAAATACACCCTATACTATATATATACTTTTTAAAAAAAACAATTTTCAACAACTTCTTTTATTTTTTTGAAAAAATCATTTTTATTTTTATTTTTACTTTTATTTACAAATCATAGATTATCGTTGATTCATGTGGAAATATATTGGTTCTAATTCTACAATTTTCATAACCCTTTCTACAATTATCAAATACCAAATGACCATAGGGTTGCTCATTTATTTCACTTAATACTTTATTAAATCTATTTCTATTTATTTTTTTATTATCACAAATGGTATACATATTTTTATAATCACTTAAATTTTTAAACATAACATAATATTGACTATTGACGCGTAAATTTCGTAATTTGCCATTACCATATGTTAAATTTTGACAAGTAAAAATAACACTAATATTACGATGATGGACATCTTGAGTTGCAATATTATCTATTCTATCAAGATTTTCTTTTGATGATGTTGCAACTAACATGAGATCATCTAATATTATTAAAGTATTCTCATTGGTATTCGTTTGTATATCGGTAATGCGGGGAATACCCTTTTGACAATCAATAAATTCAACAATAATATCTGTTTTTTCAGCAAGAACATTTTCCATTTCTGCATATAGAGGTTGATAAATTGAATATAAATAAACAATTTTAACAATTGACGGAGCAATCATTGTGTTAATATTTTTCAATAATTGTAATATCCAATATGTTTTTCCACTTTGACTAGGACCACATAACGTTAACATAAAAGGGTGTTGAAATGGTAATGATACATTGTTCAGTTCAGTTATCTAAAAAACCATACGGAAATGTAATAAAACTATTTTTAACAATACGTTTATTAAATGTAAATGAAAAATTTTTTATTTCATCATCAATAAAAATATGATTAAGTTTATCTTTACATATTTTATTTTGATATTTAATTTCAATGATTTGATCTTGATTTTTAACACATTTTGTTAAAGACGAAAAATTCAATTTATCTTTTATTGTTTTATTTTTTAAAGAAAATCCTTTGACATGAATACATTCTTGATTTAAATTAGTGATATAGGAATAACATTTTGGACCTGTTGAACAAAAATGTGTTATCCATTCATTTTCATTTAATTCATTCGTTAAATCTCCTAAATAATTACCCGTTTTAATATCAGTATAATTAGTTTCATTAGATATATAAATAACAGAATCTGTATCAAAATATAAAACGCGATCATTTAATTTATCTATTATTTCATATAATTTTAAACGTGCATATGCAGTGACAAAACATGCGATAATTACATTTCCCGTTTTTAACGGTGCTATTGCATCGTCAATTTTTTCATATGTGCACCGTAATAATGATTCGTTTATAAAATCCATAGATGTTAATTTTTTACTTTTATCATTGGCTATATTTAACAAATCTTCATAATCATTTAAAAAACACACTTGTGTATTGTTTTCGTTTTGAGCAAATTTTCCCCATAATGAATTTAAAAATGTTTTTGCAATTGTTCTTAATCCGGGATTTTTTTCTATTTTTTCTTTATCTAAATAAACATTTTCATTTTTAAAATAATCATTACAATATTGTGTTATTTTAATATCATTTTTACTACCATCAGCATTCAAACAATCTGTAGGTAATCCTGAAGATTCTTGTTTAATTTTTAAAAATAGATTTACATATTGCGAAAAATTTTTTTCTTGACGTTCAAAATGATATATTTCGTAAAGAGCTATTATTTTATATCCCTTATCTATAGCAACATTAATCTCAATACTTGTCCAAGTACCCTGTAAATATCGTTCACTTTCACTATGTTCACATTTATCAGTTTTATCCACACCACATTTATAACATAAAGGAAATAATAATTTTCCCTCTATTCTAACGGGTAAAACACCAAAGAAAATATTTTGCGGAGCTAAAATACTACATTTTATTATACCATATACGTTCTCGATTTTTATTTTACAACAATTTTTTCCAAGATAAATAATAGGATGTCCAACGGGAAAGTTAAAACATTTTTGTACACTGGGATATAACGATGTAAAATCTACATAACTTATTTTTTCATTTGGTTTTGTTTCTTTAAACAACCATACGGGCGAAGTTCTTCCCCCATATAGAGCATCCCGCGGAGCTAAGGGAATATACTGATAATTATTTATTTTCTTTTCAATTAGTTGTTTCTGTGTATATTTTGTTTCTTGTTAATAATCACATTCCCACATCTCAATTAGTTTGTAACCTGCATTTTTTATTTCAAATGAAAAACGTTGTGTAGCGGCATATAAATAATTAAATTTTTCATTGATAAGAGTGTTTAATGTATAGGGATCAAAACATTTTGGACACCCATGATAAAAACACCCATGAAATTGATATATTGTATCATCACAAAATCCATCGACAAACCGTCCGAGAATATTTTTTTCTCCATCTTGTGAACATATATATTCTAATCTCCCGCCTATTTTTCTATTAATTTTGTTCAACCAATCAATAGCAATTAGGCTTTGAGGGACATTTCCCCTATACCCCAAAGCAGGAATAATTCCTACACAATTTTTTTTTAAACAATTTAATCGAAACAGTTTCAATGCCGAACTAGCGATCGTGATACAATTCTTTTCATAAAAAATAGCTATATGGCCTATTTCTTCTATCAATGAAGAAAATTTAACACAACATTGTCTCAAAATATTTACATCACTACAACAATAATAATAAATTTCATTTCGAAATATATATTTCTCTTTCTGTTTTTCAAAATACCATTTTACAAAATCATTATACGTATCTTTATCCATATGTTCCGTATCGAAATATTTTTCATCTACAACTTCACCCTCATAATCTAAATTATCAAATTTATATGGATGAAAACCCTTGCTTACTCCTGTGAGACCCATTGCTTTTGGAATATCAGCTAATTTCATACTTAAAAACAAATAACTATCTAGTATTCTAATATTTTGTTCTTTAAATATTAAACTCATTACTTTAGTTCCATTCATTATAGTCTCGGGTAGTATGTTTTTTATTTCTAAAAAATATTTTAAAATAAAAATAGTATCAAATCTACCGCCGTTATGAGCTATCCAAACAGAATTTTTTTGTTCAAACATAAAATCACATAAAGTTTCAATAACATTGTTATCAAAAATAAATTGTCTATGCCCACAACAACTAACTTTTTCAATAGTCTTATCTATATTTATTTCATCTTCACTGTTGATAATTGTTGTTTTTTTAAAATCAATATATTGACATTTTTTACACACTTTTTGAACAATGCAATAAAAAGGAACGAGCAAATTAGTTTTATTTACTTTTGTTTCAAAATCAAAAAAAATAAAGTAGGTTCTTTTTCTTTTTTATTATATTTAAATGAAAGGGGTTTCATGTAACAATAATGAGATTGATTCATATATTTATCACAATGAAAACAAAATCGTTTAGTACAGTCATGTTTAACTGTTTTATTATGTATGTAAAATGAAAAAGAATCGAGGACAAATTTTGTAACAGGTCTTACAAAAAAAATAATATTGACATGGTGTTAAACGATCGTAATTAGTTTGTGAAGGTTTAAAAATTTTATTCGTTAAATGATTTGAAAAACAATTTTCATCATAAAAAATTATATGACAATTACTACATATAATTTTATTATTTTTATCATTGCATTTATTCGGATATTTATAGCATCGCAAACACGTTAAGTTACTTCTACATAGGTGATTATCGATATATTCATGCCGTGTAAAATAACTCATACATTTAACACAAAAAGAACCCGATCTAAGTTTAGAAAATTCCTTTATACTTAAAACTACATCATAATGGTTATTATTTAGCCATAAACATACAATTTCATTAGTCAATTTTATAAGATCACCTTCACTATTACATCGTGAATCATAAATTATATTATCGTTATGCGTGTCAGCATACACTAACAAATCAACACCCTGTTTTTTTAAATAATTATTATAAACAAAAATAAATTGTGTAGCATCAACATTACCCTCGGGTATCCCACATTGCCGATATACATTTCGAATCTCTTCACACGTAAATAATTCATCAACGGTTTTATTTGGATTTCTTTTCATTTTATCATATATTTCATCTTGTTTTAAAAACGATAAACCTACTAATATTGCTAAAGCAAAACAACAATCTTTAACTGTACGATATAGCACATTGCTAAGAATATAAAATACACCAGTACGAAATTTACGGTCATATTTTTTTACATACTTATTATTTTTAACTCCACCATTATCACTAGCATTTCCCTTATTCAAACTATTATAAATTGCTTTTTTCCTTAATAAACTATTTTTTTTTTTATGTGTACTTATTCCTGAGGGAAAAGTTTGAATAATTACCGTACTATTCCATCCATTAGCTATTGTTTCTTTATTACTTTGCATATGTTTTTCAAAAATATTTAAGAAATATTTAATGTCAATATCTTTCACGCGCAAAACGGCTGTAGAAAAAAAACTTTTTGGAGCATTACTAAAAATAAATCTGACGTAATCATTATCACTTTTCACACTTGCACGTGCAACGGTCATTAAATAAGAAAAAACTAACGATAACGATTGAATAAAATTAATAAAATTAGTCGTTTTTTCCCGTGAAACATTCAAAGAAAAATGCTGTTCCTTGACATTAAATTTTTCTTTCGTATTTTCCCCTATTCTTTCAACAGAAAAATATTCATCTAACTTTACATTTTTTCTACTTTCTTTTTTCTTATTAAATAAACTTACTAATTCATCAATATCCTTTTGATTATATTTTAATTTTTTTTGATCAGGATTCATGTTTGGATGTTGTTTTTTTTCTAAAACAAAAACACGTTCCTTTTTCTTCTTTTTTTTTTCTTTTTTTTCTTCTTCTTTACCGTCAACACCTTCAATAGTAACATTATCAGATTCACGTATATTAATACATGTAAACGAAATGAAAGGTTTATCTTTTTTTGATAAGAATTCACCCATGTTGAAAAAAACTAATCAATAAAAAAAATGGCCGTAATTATTCATATTGAAATTTATTTAAACACTCTCGAGGGTTTACCCTATATTGGTTATGAAATTCAAGATAATGATACTTCAATATTATTTACACCTTATCTTCTTAAAGAATGTTTATTTAATTTTACAGAAGAACAAGAACAAATAATTCCTATTTCATCAACGATTTTAAAAAAAAGACTAAACGTATTAAAAACAGAAATCTATAATTGTCCAAACGATATTACATATAAAGTGGAATGTATGGTGAAATTTATTGAGAAACATGAAAATAAAGATTATTTAGGAATCAAAACTATTTTTTAAAAAAAATGCCAAGAAATAATTTACCACGAAAAAAACGAGATAATAAAAATATACAAAGTATACGGAACGTTGTCCAATGCAGAAGTAAAACACTAAAAAAAAAAAGATGTCGTAAAAGAACAGCTAAAACAATAAAATGTTGGATTCATCTAGCAAAACAAAATAACTTACGTATAAAAAAATCAACTATCCCAAATGCTGGTGAGGGTTTGTTTGCGTGGAAATCCCCTTTTAAATCCAATCGCAATATTTCTTATTATACTGGTTATAAAACAACTCAAGCCAAATTGGATCGTAAATATGGTGCAAACAATAATGCCACATATAGTATTTGTAACGATGCAAACAATTGTGTGGATGCGTATTTAACCACTCACGCTGCGGCTCGTTATGCAAATAATGGTGGAAGAGGTTCTATATAATAATAATTCCGAATTTGTTTATAATCAAAGTAATAAGAAATTTTTTTTAGAAAGTACAAAACATATAAAAGCGCATGAAGAAATTTTCGCAGATTATGGTGATAATTATTGGGAGAGACAACAACCATAAAAATTAAAAAAAATGGTAAATTATCGTCATAGAATATATCGCGGGGGAGAATTTAAGGGAAAAAAAAGGCAACGTGGGGGTATTTTTAAAGGTAAAAAAAGACAACGCGGAGGAAAAAAAAAATACAAAACAATATATAAATGATTTTTCGACAGGAATTAAAATGGTAAAAAAATTAGCAAGACAAGCAACATCAAAAGTCAAAAAACATTTTCAAAAAGGGGGTCTAGTATACCGTAAACCAAGAAACAATCTAGAGAGAATTCTCATGTATTAATTAAAAAAATAATAAAAAAAATACAATATTTAACAAATTATATTTATGCGTCTATTATTTCATTACAACCAATACTATCCTGTTTGAAATAATCTATTACATTAATTGACCTTATTTCTTTAAAATGAACGCTATTGAAAATAGGATAATCCATATTACATACACACTGGTCTTTACATTTTTTACAAATATATTTTACAGTTTCATTATAAATATTAAAATCAAAATATATTGCTAAAATAGCATTAAAACATTCATAAGAAAAACAATGTCTTCTATCATAATCTATGCCCTTTAAATAAATAGCAATTTGATTGTTTTTTAAAGGGAAGATTGTTCTTTCATGTAAGTGGCAGCGTTTACAAAGGCTATGAAGGAAGTTAAAACAGTCTTCAGGAAAATCTTGATCATTGGGTATATTAATTACGATATCAGGATCTTTTGATTTCATTACTTCCAACATTATTGTATACTTTACACGTCTTTCATAATCTGATATTTGTACTAATAGAAGATATACTGAAATTATTATGTTCATCTTTACTTTCCCCACAACCAAGTAATTGCCAAAAATAAATAGCTTCCAAAAAACTATATTGAGTTATCTCATGATAAATCAAATATCCTTCCTGATTTCTTTTTCTCATAAAGTCCATTATCACTCACTCACATTAAATGAGACCCCCTTTATATATACTCACTTTTAATACCCGTCGGAATAAATAATATTAATATCATATTCAATGTAGGGTTTATCAGCTTCACCCCAGAATATATTATTATCACGTAGATAATTTGTTCCTAAAAAAGCAATATTTTGAATTAAAATAAAATCTTCGTCACCAGGTAAATTATAGGCTAAATCAGTAAAACGGATACTTTTATTAAAGAAATTTCTATATGGATCAATAAACAATTGATTATCAGCAAAATATTTTTCTGTTGAATGTGCTGCCCACGAACCATAGCCATCATGAAAAACAGTTTTTTTAACTTGTAGAATAGACCATCCCAATGCTTCTTGATATTGTTCACTAATATTATTTTCAATTTTTACATCAATACTATGAATTATTTTTCGACGGTTCCAATCTATTTTTCTTTGTTTTTTATATTCTTCTGTATCAAAGGGTTTTGAGGGATTAAAAATTATTGATGCATCAATATTATTATTATATGTTAGGGAATAATCAGTAAACAAACCCGGAGTTGCCATATTGATATTGATTTTATTATTCTTATTAACTAATGATGTTGATATTACACCATCCCTCCAAGATACTGCTCGAAAATCATATTTCTGAGTACTATTTTTTTTTAACGAAACTATATGATCTTTTTTTGGATGATAAAGCCAAAATCGTTCAGTTTGATGAATAATTTTTTTCGAATTCATTTTTTAATATAAGTCTTTACCCAAAACAAATAATACAACACAGGTTTTTTTTCTTGTGTAAACAAATTTTATTTATATAGAGAATTAACACCGTGAAATAATATGGATACATGTTTCATGTTTTAAATATTTAAATTTTGAAATTAATTTTAATATTCTTTTTATTTTTAAAAAACTCCTCTCTCCAGAAATAAAAATATATAATGCAAATTTCATTATCTCAATTTCCTGCACAAAATTAACTGATAGCAATGTTCGTTTTAGTTTCAAAAAATATAATTCTTTTAATTTTTTTCTCAACCCTTGTGATTCTGAAAATAAAGAAAATTTTCTTTAAGAAAATGATTTAAATCTTTGTTTTTAAAAAAATTCAAAAGATTTTGAGTATATTTTTTTAAGAAAAACTTGTAGAGTTATACTGTTTTTAAAAAAATTGATTAACCATCTGAGAGAAAAAGAGAGAAACTATGATATTTTATTATTTTTTTATAGTCTCAAATTCATTAAAAAAAAGATTCTTTACCCATTTCTTTTAATGAATTTTTTTTGAACAAAAAAGTATAACTCTACATGATTATTATTTTTTTACCCTATATCTTTGTAATTTTTTTAAAAACAAACAAATTTCAGCAGAGAAACGTTTTTTAAAAATTAAAATACATTATTATACTTTACTAGCATAAACTGTTCATTATTTGATTGTTTCAGTTCACGAAACAAGTATGTAGCAAATAAAATACATTCACACAAGCTACAATGATAATGTAAAGTAGTAGCTTTTTTGGTATGATACCAACAATTTTTCGGTTCAAGTTTATAAAAATTAATTAAATGTTCGTACTTTGGAATACCCAAATGTTCAAGATTAATACAAGATAAAGATACCCTTGGTTTTAATAATTTGACAATATATGATTCTTTATCCCCCCCCCTTATACCCTATAATTGCATTAGGTGCAAACACTTCACGAAATAAAAAAGATAGTCGATTCATAAGTTCATGTTGGTTAAAATATACATTTGATGGTTTTTGGTTATAATATAAGAGACCATGGCATTGAAATTGATAATAAACAACAGCACGTTCCCCTTTGTTTAGTGCGTCATAATTTCTTAGGTTTTCATCGTAACATTGATAAACATATTCTTTACCCGTTTTCAAATCGACAATAGAAACTTCTCGAAAACTGGGTTTTTCATTCTTAAATTGAAAACATTCTACATCCATCCATTATATGTGTAATTTCATTCAGAAAAAATAATCGCTTTTGATCAGTTAAACCGTGTTTAACTTTATTCAACGGACAGTCATATGTACCTTCGTAAAGTTCTTCCACAGTCATGTCGGGAGGCGCCTTCACACCATCTCTGTTTATAATCTCTGGCTGACTGCATACTGGCGGTCGAATGTTTCTGGCGTTTGGTCGTCCGTCTATGACTTCGGTCGTCTTGGGTGGTCTCTGGCTTGGATGGCGTCTGGCTTCGCTCGTCTTTGGCTGTCCTCGTCTCTGGCTTCGTCTTCTCGCTTCGGTCGTATCTGGCTGTTCTCTCACTATAGGTATATATTCTTCAAAGTCAAATTCATCTGAATCCACTTGCGCCATAATTAAAAAATTTGTTCTTCTCTCTCTTGCTCTTAGATGGTTAATGCCCCGTTTCGAACACGCACGCGTCTTTTATAATTGCGTCTCATGTATCAAGGGACAACCCCTTTGACGTCAATGGGTCGTCAGGGTCATTACCTTATTTGGTCATGAATGGGTAGAATATCACACTCGAACATTCGATAATATTTTAATATTCCAAAGTTCAATCCATCAGCGGGTCATGGTACACGTGCACGTGAACAACATGGAGCGTGTCAAAACCTTATTTGGGTTATGACAGTATATAATAACAAAACACTTAGGCAAAACTAAAATATCCAAGCAAAGGCCCCAGAATATACAATTTTTTAAGGTGCGGTCAAAATGATAATTTTAATATATATGTATTGTAAAAGGGTCTTCAAAATATATACACTGTCCTATTAAATGTTGTTGATTGTTCTTTCGTTTGATTATTGCTATAATAAGACCATGCGTAGTTCCTATGTCCTTATTGAGATGCGAATTCCAATTAAAATCCTTTAATAACACTCCTCGATGTTGCTCTCCATACTCAAACCAAAACTTCGATTCTTTTATAAAATCTACTACGTAAAAATTTGAATCAATACAAGTACGAAATAAAAAATCAGCAGTAAAATGTTTCACATTGATATATTTTAGCTCTGTTTCTTGTATACAGCTGTTAGCTGTTGCCATGATGGTTATAGGGTATTAAATAACAACAACATATACACGCATAATAATATATACATATTTTTTCTATTAGTTAGACAAAACTAACGATAAACAAATAGATACTGATCGTTAAGATATATATTTTGTCCTATCTTCTCATCTTGAGATGAATCAAAGTATGTCTTATAATACTGTTCATTATTTTCATCCTTAAAATATAAATGATACATTTGTATATCGTCTGGTTCAGTCTTTGGAATAGGTGTTGAAGCAATTAAACGGAGTATTCGCTGTGTACTCAATATTTGAAAGGGCATCAACTCAATTAATCCAATTTGATTCTTTAAATGCTGTTCTGCCATTACCAAATTGAACATACACACCAATCTTCGATGAACGGTCATCTGATGTGAAGCAATATATATACTTTTCACCCTCCTTGTCATCATGCCATACAAATAATAATTTATATAAATTATTTTGTATTACACCCGGAAGAGGGAACAAATCAATTTTCGTACACTTAAGCAACTGGAACTCGATGAGTGGATAATATTCCCCTATTTCACACAAATTACAGAACATAGGATTGTCTTTGTTATTTGTCAGCATAACGCAATGATTCTCTTCACTCAACAAGAGTGGATAGTTGTTAAAGATGTTAGTCGCCATCATGAAGGTCGATCACTGAATGAAGTTAAATCCCATAAAGACAATTCCTTTTATTCCCATTCGGTAAGAAATCGTACAGATATTCCCGATCATATAACTTACATCCCAGGGAATATAAGTAAACATATATTTTATTTCAGGTTTCATTGCCCAATCCTCTTTGATCTCAAATACAACACGATAGCCTTTATTGGGCGTTTTTGATACAGTTGATCGCCATTAAATGAACATTTTGCCAATGTTTATATAACTCAAAACTAGTCAAATAATGTTTATAATAAAATTCAGTGTTTTCAGACATACTTAAATACAGGTAAGAAAAATAATATAGTTGCATTTATATATATGCAGTAAAAAACAAAAACTCTACCAATAAGATTTTTTATTCCTTAAACATTTGTCTACAATATTTTATTTTAGAAAACGAATACAGGTCTAAAATCTCTCAAAAAAAATTCTCTACATAGTTTTTTAATAACGAAAGTCAAGGTTGGTTCATAATGATTCCTTATTAGGAAATGTTTATGAACTATCTTTTTTTAGAAAGACAAATCAAGGTCAACCCTTACATTCTCGACATTTTTTTATTAGAATGGTCAAGGTTATACCCCAATGATTACCATATAGGGTAACATCCGCTATTATCATTTTAAATATAACAACCAATGATATTGCTATATTTTTTTGAACCAATATTATAAAAAACCTTGATTATTTAAAAAAAATCATTCACAATACGAACATGGCTCGCGTAAAACAAGTTAAGAAAAATATCATGGAAAAGGGAAAAGTTATTGCCAAATGTCATGGGAAAAATATATCACAAATGCTCAAGGAACGTGAAATGTGTCAACAAATTATCCATAGAAATGGTTGGAGTTTATCAGACGATGAGCAAGATTTCCGTCCCTCATCTGAAATTTTGAATGATATTCGTTCAAACAAGAAAATCAGTATACAGCATAAGATTAAAAAAAAACATCTCGCTTCATCTCCACGCCAAACAAAACATCATTCACCTATCGTTTCTGGTCAAGCAAGTCTTCCTCCTCAACCATTAGAGCGTATACCGAAAAAAGAAATCAAATTGCCACTTAACCCTATCATACCCCAGAGTGTCGACATCTGGCCATCATCACCTACCTATGATCCTATAACACCCACGCAAGTTATATTACATCCAGAGCTCAACAACAACTACGAATTCGATATGGCAAGTATTTGCTTTAATCAAATCCCGCTACCGCCAGCTTCGAGTTTAGAACAACAACAACCTCTCTTCATGGTTGCTCCTTCACAGTGTTTAACACAACTATGTGACGATCTAACCCCACCAACAAATATTCTTCCTAATAACAATGAACAAAACATTACATTAATGCAAATAATGGATGAATTTACAAATCCATTCGTACCACCATTGTCTCCTATCCCGCCGACACCACCACAACACGATTTTGAAGAAATAAATGATGATGATGATGATGATGATAACGAACCACCACTTAAAAAAAAATGTTTTAAACGTTCATTAATATATATGAAACGAGAAAAAAAGTGTGAATATGTCCATGAAGAAAAACGTGTGACAATTTATTCCAATTTTGATCAAGACATTATATGTACACAACATAATAAATTTCGAGAACTAGAAGCATTATATTCTGATAAACTGAAAATAAATAAAAAATATTTGCAGTGGCGTTCCAAAAAAATAATCTGTGATTTAATGGAGAAACGCTATGTTCTTGATATTAATAAAGAAGAAAAAAGAAAACAAAATTGTATGAATAAAAAAAACAAAAAAAAATAAGTGTATAAATAGAAGTGTATAATATATTTTTTGTAAAATAAAAATTCATTACAATAAAAAATGGCTGTATGGAATATTATTGTACAAGAACTGCATCGTTTTGAAATATATATCAATAAATCAATGGAAAAAAGTATATGGAAATGTGTCGAGCAACAAGAGAATTTTTTTAAACAGAATATAATTGTGTTCATAAAAACACCACATCAAATGGTTGATTTATATATCACAATGGATAGACATGAAATTGGACAAATCTTAGCATATTATGCTTTAATCATATGCTTTTTTAAAAATAAAGAAATATCTAATGATGGGGTAAAAGTTATAAAACTATGTGTACATCAAACAATTTTTGATTTTAGAAATTCTCATCTAAAAACAATATTGTTCATCGACGAGAAAATCAAACACACAAGTTGGTTTTCCACTATAATGAATATATTTTTTTGAAATATGTAAAATAATCTAATTCATTTTTACAAGCCATTGTAAATAATAAATAATATTAACAGGATCCTCATACGTAATGTTATATGATTCTATAATACTCTTAATAATAAAAGCATTTGAATTTCTAGTGTCTGAGCTAATTGTCACCTTTATATCCTTATTATGGTATATATCCAAGCACCCCGATCGCTCAAAACGTAAAATAATGGGTCTATTATTTTGTATATTACTATTATTTTTTACTAAATCAGAAAATAAACTAATTTTAAACGTATTTTTTACACTTGTTTCATAAAACATTTTAAACCAATAAGAATATTTACGACAATTTTTAAAACAACATGGAATAGGAGGAGAATTCGATTTTGTTATTATTTTAATTAGCTTATCGAGATCATATTTATACACCTCACCATCATTTAAATTTATCATTGCTATAGGGTTATGTTTTTCACAAAAGAAAATAAAGCAACTTACTAAGTGATAAACTATTTTTTCATAAATATCCATATCATCAAGATACTCAAAACTAGCACTCAAATAAAATGGGTCTAAAAAAAATAAATAAAGACATACATATATAAATTCCCTATCATAACATAACTTAAGCTTACGTATGACATTACAAAGATAAGAACCTCCATATCCAAAGGATTTAGGAATTGAAAAATTAATATAATGTGAGTAATTTATAGTGAATGAAATAAAATGATAAAGATCATATCTTGGATATATATCAGTTGTAATAACAATAAAAAAAAGATCTGTATGATTATCATTTAAATGAAAAACAGATTTCAATAAATTTTGAAACGGTATTAAATCAAGTCTCTTATAACCATAACAACATTTGTCACCACGAATAAAATATTTTCGTTGTGAATGAACTACAGGAATTATATATCGTTGTTTATCAGTTACAATTTCCCAATCTTTGCATTCATTATTTGTATTCTTCTTTGACTTCTTTATTTCTTCGTTAGTTTTGATTTTTTTGATACATGCAAAGCGACCATAACCATTTGTACTGATTACGTTCCTGGGTAGATCATCTTTCGGTAAATCAACTTCCGTACAGGCTATATATCCCCCATAATAATAGTCACATAAATCACAGACTGCAAATAATAATCCAATGTATCTGTTTCGATAATGTTGTATAAAATAAACGAGTTTCAATATCACTTTTATGTTGATCATTTGTTCATTATCTTGCTCAATAGCACTTTTATGAACTCTTTTCAATGACATTGTCAGATTGATAATGTAAGTAAATAATAGTTTAAAAAACCCTTATATACTTTTTGTTTTTCTTAAAAAAGCATAAAATAAATATATAAGAATTGATAACAAAAATACTCATTTGTATAATGGTTATACTAATTTGTCTCTTAAAAAGCTAATAATAGCATAAAAAAACTTTAAAACAAGCATAAATATGTTTAACTACATATAATAAAACATATAAAGAGTAATACCCAAACAGTCATGTAGTAGTTATATTTTATAAAAATGACAACATCAAAAGAGGGGAATTTCAAGGACTTCAACAAACCCCTTCAGAATAATAGTGAAGCTATTATTGAAGGGAAAGATTTAAAAATAAAAACCTCCTCAGGACCCCTCTGGACCTCTGCTCTGGAAAACCTCCCCCCTCTCTCATATGGTTCTCCAACCCCTCTCATATTGGACTACGGCGATAAAGCAGAGGAGTATTCATACGGATTATACATTCACAGAAAAGAACAAAAACATTCAGGATAAATAGTAAAGATAATTTAAATTTAACACCCTTATGAAAAAAACACATAAATAAATGCTGTAACTTTTTTTAATAAATGTTTTATTTAAATATATTAATAAAACCTATATCATGTCTCTCTAATTTTATTTCTCTTAAGTTTTTTTAACATTTCTTTTTAAAAAACTCTTTGGTGAGTAAAAACCTCCTTTTTGTTTTCTATCAGCCCACTTCGCTATTTGCATAGCGGGTCCCATAAACCATTTGGAAAACCCGCCTTTTTGCTGTTTTATTTTCCTTTTCCCCCTTCGTTTTTGTTTTCTGTTTCTACGTCCAGCACCGATTTGGATGCGAGATAAATAAAACCCCTTTTTTTGTCTACCCATCTTCTTTTTAACTGAAGTAGAATACACAAATTTCAAGCAAAAGCAAATGATTTAAAAAAAGAAACGAAAACACCTCTATTTATATTATCCTAAATGTGCTTTATTATTTTAAAAACTATATGAATTTTTTTACGAAAAATAAAAAAACCCTTTACTGCTGTAAAAATGTGTATTGTATGCTTTAGCTAGCTCTTTCACCACATGCTAACATTCAAATGCCCATAACGTACAACAAGAAAAAACCGATCGATCTGGCAGTGAGCTGAATGTCGCTATGGACCAGTCTCACCTGACATCCTTCTCCCAATTTTTTTACAAAAAAGAGAAAGACCAGACAATTAAGTCTAAACCAGTCGCGATTTACAAGTGTACTGCGGGTTGAATGCGCACCAATGCAATAATAAATAAATATTACAGAACATTGGAGGGATCAAGCGCTTCATACTTCTTTTTACAAAAAAGTACAACTTTCAAGCGAGCACCTCTACACACAGTAGACGACCAAAAGAGAACTGATTCCAAAAAATAAAAAACATCCTATTTATACTCTTTCAACTGTTTTTCAAAAAAAAAAGGATTTCGTCTATTTTCCAAAATCCAATACATTTTTTTTAAAAATCATTTTTTCAAAATCCAAACATTACATCTTAAAATAATTTTGAGAACATCATTTTTTTTAAAATACCGTAACTAAGAAAATATCAATCATTCGGCCATAAGATGGCGTTGATGTAAGAGCTCCGTGACGGAATTTTCTATGATTAATTCAAAAAGCAATTTTTTTGGTTCTTGATTATTTTTATTTCACTACGCGTCTCTTTTCAAAATAAAAATAAAATGAAGTTTTTTTCTTGGATAAATGGTCTACGTAAGTATAAATCACATCGGGTGAGGTATGATGGTTGTGTATAACAGTATTTTTTTTGTATTTTTCTTTTTTTTTTCAATCGGTGTGTGTGTTTTACAAACAGTATATATATATCACATTGAATTATGTTCTGAACAAGTGCTGTCGCGGATGCTAGATGGAGTTAGAGAGCAGTGATGGAACAAGGACAGGATATTTAGTCGCAGAATTTTCGTGTTTCGATTAATTGATGATCAGACATAAAATCTGATCATTGATTATTCGAAACACTAAAAATCTGTTGCTAAACATCCTGTACCTGTTTCATCACAGCTCTTTAACTCCATCTAGCAAAAGACGTCAGTACTTGCTTAGCACTATTCACCTTGAATGACCTTCAAAATACGTCGTGCTCTTGGACGATCAATGATATATATATACTCTTTGACCGCGACCACATTTCCATTGAAATACAAAAAAAAAACCTCTTAAATACGACCAGGTGCATATCCCCCCTGATTTGATTCCTGGTCGCTCTTTACAGGGTGACCACACCTTGTTTTATGAACACCCCCCTGGAAATAAAATCTGGTACGAGCTCTGATTGGTCAATCATTTTGCTACTCGCATTCTGATTGGTTCAGAGCTCGTGCCAGGCTCTTACACATGAAAAATAATAATAATAATCATATAACTACTGAGAGCTTCACCATTCTTGAACTTTGGATAATGTACTTCTATTCGGCTTGATCCATCACTTTTTTCGCAATTTCTCGGTTAAGGTTCTTGTTGAAATGCAATGCAGCCAATGTATGCCTACAGTATAAAAATTATGGAGTTACAATATTTACTGTAATGTAGTTTTATAAAAATAACAGTATGCCATGTTGAATAATGTAAACTTTGTGTATATTTCAGGCACAGGGTTTGGTCAATTATTAAGATTGCAGGTTGTGTATACAACCGGTACACACAACCTGTCTTTAACCCATTATGGAGCAGTCTATAATTCTATTATAATTCAGAAGACTGCCACACTGTAGTACATGAAATACACAATAATTATAAGGGTATATTGTTAACATTATTCATAACATTCTATTTTACATTACATTACAGTATATTACATTGTGTTTGTGCTCATAAAAATCTATATTTTACCTGCATAGCATTCCAACATATGAGAAACCAATCATCTTTGGACAAAAATGGTTCACCACAGAATGAAACCCTTCCAGACAACTTGTTTGTGACAAGGGAGATGCTTTCATGATGCCTTTCTGGATACCTTTCTTTCTTAGTGCCTTCTCGACTTTATCATATAAATCACTATCTATAGAAAGTCGAAAAATATAGATTTGCAAGTGAATGTTTGGAATGTTCTGATTATTATATTAGGCCACCAATTTAATTCTTAGGGGCATGGATCCAAACGACCAAATTTTTTGTGAAACCAAAATAAGATAGAATTTGTACTTATTATAAACTTTGGTAAAAAATTGGTTATTTTGTGCTTTTTCAACCTCGTACCCAGGCTTTCACCAGAGAGGCAGGTGAAAAGACTGGGTATGAGCTTGTACTTTGTTATTTCCATTTTTTTGGAATTGACCAACCCTAACAATTTTGATACTTTGTGCCCTAAAGTATCAAATTGGTGTGGCCAATTACCAGTACTACACTATAATATTTAAATAAAAAACACATGTAAACCTTTTGATATCCATGTGCGATCTGTTAAATTGTCATTGTGGGCACATTTGTTGAATAGAGGATCTGGGTGATTTGTGTGCTTATTCACAATATGACCAAGAAAGGAATTAAATTTTGCCAGGATTATTTGACCATTTCCACTTGGTGTCGATATGGCACACCAGTGCAAGTGATTAACACAAGGCTGAACCCAGTCCTTCAATAGCTCATATCCCTTCAATGCAGCAATTTTGTTAAGCACCTTACGAATTTCTGAAAATGTAAAGCAGGCCCATAGTGTATGAGGTCACATGAACAATTCATTTTATCAACACACACAACTCAAACCAGACATTACAAAACATAACAGTCACCTACTTTTCTTTAGATGCCACAAATCAAAGTAATGAGTAATTTGTGGAAGTTGTTCTCGCATATGCTTTATCACTGATGTATGCCTATCAGACACAAACGTTGACACTCCACATGGCTGACTTGTAATGAAGTCCAAAGATCTCTTGAATCCTTCATATTCCATTGCTGGACTACTACCAACCTAATTACGCTAAAAATAAAATGATATATTGAATCAACAAACTGAATGCACAGGTTAATGATGCATCCTGATCCAAGAATGGCTACAAGACTGAGGTGACATTTTCTGTTTGACATGAATGTGAAACAATAGTTTTTGGATTACATAATATAAGGTACAGTAGTTTACCTGAACCAATTCAAAATGTGGAATCATAGGTTTGTTGCAACAGAAAATGGTGTACACACCATACTTGGCACTATGGCCCATACTGTCATGGCGTGCATCGCCAGCAATGACAAGTTTTTCACCCTGCTTGTTTACTTCATCCAGCAGCTTTTGTTGATATCCTCTCCAATGGATGAAAATTGATGGGAAAAGTATATTCTGCAAAATACAATTGAATAAATACTGGTAGTTATATACATTGTAGAATCTTCGTTGACCTTTGACAACATACTGTAATTGCAATTTTCCAAAAGGGACCATCCTGGGCTAATAGTGGAAATACGTGTAATATAAAACATCTACTGTATAGCCCTTACTTTTTGATGGTTGTAATATGTTGAAAGTGAGATACAAGAGAGTCCCATGTGCCTAAACACATTTGAAATCTTGGTAACACAGGCACCAGATACCACTATAGCAAAGCTAACAAGAAAGTTGCCAGCTGGAATCTTTGTTTCTGGGAAACCAGGTTGACTTTTCCATACTTTTGTTTTTTCCTTGCATGTTGGATTAGCACAGAGAGTAGTAATCTCCACGCACCAAGTACCAATTGTTTTCCACTTTGTCAATAATCCATCAGCTTTGCAAGACGAGCACACTTGGAACAACAGAAGAAGTTGCGACACAAATATGTGATAGTTTCTACTATAATAATATCATTTGACACACGAGTTCGTTTACTTCGATGTCAACCAAAACCTTGGCGAAGCCATAACACAACAACACGGCTCTGCAAGACAGCCGCTGGTCATAATGTTCTAGTTATGAGCCTAGCGCTCACACTTCCCCTCGAATTACAAATATATATATACAAAATAGTACTACTGTATAAAGTTGGTTCCTAATCGGAGTCCTCGTCGGATCGTTCATTGTCTCCTATGTATTCTTGTCCATATCGACGTTGGCGTCCATCAACTTGGACACGCATGGGTGGTTGTGTATTTCGTCTGCTACGTCGTAGTGGTACTTGTGGTTCACTGTCACTGCTAGTACTACTGTCGTTTGGTTGGTCGTCGGACTCTTTAACTTCCCACGCCAGAACCTGCGATGGAGCCGGCTCCAGCTCGTTAAAATGGCGCTGCTTTATACGCCCTGCCGGGTTGCTTTCGGGTTGCAACTTAGGTATTACCACGACGTTCCACAACTATGAATCTCTCACTCTTGATGTCCGCCAACTTCTTTCCGCCCATTTTGTTTCTTTCGACTACCGTAAGACGTCTTCGCACTCGCTCGCCAATTTTAAATGGTCTCTTCATCGATGCTTTTGTCTTTTTGATCCGTTCGTCCTGTTCCTTGTTGATGTTCCGCTTCACCAGTTGGAAGACATCGTCCATTTTCTTCGCGTCCTTCCGGGCCTGGTTTGCCGTTGCAGCTTGCCTTCTAGTTGGTGTCCACTCTTCTTCTCCCTGGTTTGAATCGTGCTCCTGTGGAAGGAGGAATGTTTCGGGCCGTCTAGCTGATTGTTTGAAAACCAACTCATGAGGAGAGAGTCCAGTCGTTTTATTTACTGACGTGTTGTGAGCAAACATAACAACATGCATCGCCCTTGGCCAGCTTGCTGGTCTTCTTTCGCAGGCTGCTCCGATATTGGCAAACAGTTTATTTTGGCGCTCCACCTGTCCCTGTGATTGGGCATGTTCTGGGCTTCCAAGAGCGTGTTCGATACCCAGTTCCTTACAGGTCGTTTCGAACACTGTGGCAGTGAAATGTGGTCCTTGATCGCTGCCAAGTACTTCCGGTAAATCGAACTGTGTTATCCACTCATCTATGAGTACTTGAACGGCTGTTTCCGCTGAGTTATCCATGGTTGCGACTAGTTTTACGTACCGCGTTAACACATCTTGCATGGCAAGGACATATGTGAAGCCTTCTGGGACTGATGCTTGGATGGGGCCAACAAAATCTATTTGGATACGTTGGAATGGTCGTTTCGGGATTTCTGTCTTCTCCAGCGGTGCTTTACCTTTCAATCCATGCTTGACACGCTGACATACGTCACAGTCTGCCACATATTTTGCTACGTCAGCTTTTACTCCCGGCCACCATACCATTGCCCGAACACGGTCCCAAGTACGATCACGTCCCATGTGACCTCCTAACGGCGAGTCATGTACCAACTGCAACAATCGTCGGCGAAGGCTTTGAGGAAGTACTACCAAGAGTTGTTTATTTTTCCCCAGTGGGTTATTTGGTGCTGGTCGACCTTTATAATTGCGGTAACGCACAATACCATCCGCCAACACTGTCAGTCGATCACGCGCTTGCCATAATGCCTTCGCCTCGTCGTTTATTGTTTTGGTCACGTGATGTCGTTGTTCGCATAACACCAGATACTCTCCCACGGCTGGACAGGTTTTCTGTGCATTCCGGACGTCCTTCGCCGTTACAATCGGGAAGAGACGACAAGCACCGTCTGACTCGGCTTCCTTTACAGCCAGGGTTGCTGTCCGGAGCGTCGCGACCAATTCTCCGTGTCCTACTCTAGACAAATAGTCAGCCATTGCTAGTTCTGGGGACTTTCCTTCCCGATACAATGGGTTGAATGGATACTGTTGAAGGAACTCTAACCATCTTCCGCGCCTTCCCTGAAGATCATTTAAATCGAGGCTGTCGTTGATCCACGTCAGAGCTCGATGGTCTGTAATTAGGTCAAAACGCTTACCTGCCAAATAGACACGGAACTTCTTTACAGCAACCACTATTGCCAGTAACTCTCTATCGGTGGTGCAGTAGTTCCTTTCACTGGAGGACAAGGTGTGATGAAAGAATGCAACCGGATTTAGCGGCCCATTGGGTTTCACTCGATCGCGCTGAGCTAGCATGGCTCCAACCCCCACTGCTGAAGCATCTGTCACCAACACAAACGGTTTCGTGAAATCAGGCAGATATAGCGCTGGAGATTCTGCCACTTGTGTTTTAAGTTTCTCGAATGCAGACGTTGCCTCCGGTGTCCAACTCAATACTTTCTTGCCATCTTTGTCCAAGAGATCATACAACGGTTTTCGCAATCTCCGCCATCCCTGGAATCCAACGCTGAACGTAAGAAAACGCCCCGAGGGCTTTCCTCAGCATTGTTACCGTTGTTGGCTTTAGTGTCTTCACTAACTGTTCTCGACGAGCTTCGTTAATGGACAGCATTCCATCTCCAATTACGTGTCCCAGGAACTCGATTCGACGAACACCAAAGGTGCATTTCTCTGGGTTGAGAAGCATTCCCACCTCCTGGAACTTTTGAAGAACTTTCCGTAGACGTTGCAGGTGTTCTTTCCATGTTGTTCCCCAGACCAGTACGTCATCCAGGTGACATAGTGCTACTTCCCAGTTCAGTGATCCGAGGACTCCGCTCATCAGACGCTGAAAGGTCGCCGGTGCTCCTGATAAACCAAAAGGTGTACCACTGGTACTGCCCATCTGGAGTGACAAATCCTGTGAGCTCTGCGTCTTCCTCTCTTAGTGGCATTTGGTGATAACCGCTCTTCAAATCCAGTGATGAGAAGTATTTAGCTTCCCCCAGCCGATCAATTAGGTCATCAATCCGTGGTATTGGGTGATGCTGGTCAAATGATTGAGAATTTAGAGCCCGGTAGTCAATAGCCAGTCGAATCTGGCCATTCCGCCTTCGTACCACTACTATGGGTGCTGCCCATGCACTCGTAGATTGCTTGATCAGCCCCTGATCTAGAAGGTAGTTTATCTCCTTGTTTACTTCCACTCGTTCACTTGGTGACAACCGTCTAGGTCTCGCGCCTACTGGCCTTGAACCTGGTTTCAACCTGATGCAGTGTTGTCCCTGTCCTTGAACCGAGGGAAGTTGGTCTCCTTGTTGCCAGAACACATCTTTAAATTATCCAAGTAGTTGGTCAATTTCCTCCTGTTTCTTTGGGTCCAGTCCCCCATCACGATGATACTCTGTAACTCGACCAGTTGACTTGGGTTTCATCTGCTGTCCTGGGAAGGTTGTTTCAAACTCCGGGTGAAGTTGGGCAATCTTGTCTCCCTTTCTCAGCGTTTCACTTAATTTGCTCACATTGATCACCCGTAGCCACACCTCGTTGTTGTTGTTCACTCTGACAATGCAACATGCTGGGCGGACAGGCTCATCTCCCAGGGATTCCATTGGTTCTGCCAAATATTCAACTTCTCTGAATGCGTTCTCTGCCACACATCTCACAAAACATTCTTTTCCAGCGCCGACGACAACATCCTCTTTGACCAACACTTCACAAGTGTCCCCTTTGGTCGTTCCACTTTCCGGTCGGTACATAACTTCTAGTCGGGCCCCCTTGCGTGTCTCATGTATGTGCAGTTCTTCCTTCGTTGGATCAAATGTGGTTCTTCCCAGTCGGTAAATGAAATCAATTCCCGCCAGATATTTGACAACACAATGTCGAACCACATAGAACTTGTGATTGCGCACTATCTGGCCACCAACTCTCACCGTCTTGGTTATCGTGCCCACAAGGTTAATGACTTCACCACTTACTCCCTGAGGTGGTTTCGTGTTCGATTTGTTGAGCCCATTTCGCTCACCACTTGTTAACACGCTTTCATCCACCAGGCTAACCTCTGCCCCAGTGTCCAGCAAGATACTAACCTGCCTGCTGCCATTCCCCCACTGGGCCCGCACAAATGGGCTACGTCGTAATACCCCTCCGAGTTGTCTAATCGATTCATTTCTCCGTTCATATGGTCCGTCCATTTCAGAATCCCCTCTTCTCGACTTGGTCATCCCGCCTCGTTGCCGCGCCTTCATCTCCTTCGCTGTGCCCAGTGGATCCTCATCCTGAGATGACTCATTTTCGCTGTTCTTTGACTTTGTGGTGCCGCATTTCTTTTTCCGTTTGCGCGAACAACAGTTGGTTGGCACCACCCTGGTCCTGCAACCGCCACGTTCGGTTACGGGATCTGGGGAAAATCCTCGTTTCCAGGCCTCTCCCCACCTTGTGTGTCTACTTTGCCAGCTAAACGTTTTGAGCGCCGCTTGGGGGTCCAAGAGGGATTATATTGCCGTCGATCTGGACATGCCTTCCACCCCCCCTGATGGCTAGTAGTGTTGCAATAATGACAACGCCAATTCTTTGTAGTGTTCCCCCATGCTCCCTTGGCCTTGCGGTCTTGTCGAGGTGCTTGGAGAGCCGCTACTACTGCTTGATCGACAGCTGTCATAACAGCTTTGTTAATCATCGATTTCAGCTCGTGTTCCGGTGGTGTTGTCATGGCTACCGTAGGGCCTGTCTTGAGAAGATCACCGACTTCTGTTGCCCTTTTGGCAATGCCTATTATAACCAGGGAATCTTTCAATTTTCCCGTGTCATCCAAGATCCCCTTATCCAATATGCTTTACCGGGCTCGTATATCACGAATGGAGTCGCGGAATTTTTCGGCTAGCAACCGGGACTTGACCTTGGGCTCCCGGAACTCGGGGTCTCGATATGCGTTGTCATACGCCACCTCCAAGCGGTTATAATAATCATCGAATTTCTCACCTGGTTGTTGACAGGTGCCACCCCAGTCTTGTTGGTAAGCTTCCTGTGATTTTACCTTAGCATACTTCTCCTTCAACGCCTTTTAGCAGCTCTTCGTCATCGGCTTGTACTGCGCTCCGTTGACGAATCGCCCAAACAAGCACGTTGTCGGTTAACTGTGCCAATAACATGTTCGCTCGTGCTTCTGGAGTTGACCACCGAACAGGCTTATTCGTTGCACTCGTATTCGCTCGCTTGGCCACCGTCCACGCGGCTTCGAACTTATCGAAGTCATCTGGTGTTACCTTCGTCCCAAAGGTTGCCTTGAGCTTCGTTTCGATCGGTTTCTCCTCGTTTGGCATATCGGTCGATATCGTTCGTCTACGCGTATCTATGGTACGTGGGTTCCTTCGGATCGTTTCCCCAGACTGTACGATCCACAATTACGCTGCCACCAATGTGATAGTTGCTACTATAATAATATCATTTGACACACGAGTTCGTTTACTTCGATGTCAACCAAAACCTTGGCGAAGCCATAACACAACAACACGGCTCTGCAAGACAGCCGCTGGTCATAATGTTCTAGTTATGAGCCTAGCGCTCACAAATACAATACATTTTGGTTCAGTTCTGACATTAAAACCTTGTCTTCCATCATCACTAGAACTACAATTTGAATAGAAAGTCCAGTTATTTATGGTGGGGGGTAAAAAATAGGGGGGTCAGAAGGATTTTCTTTGTGAAAGGGGGTCATTGAAGGAGGGGTTGTAAAATAAATAAAAGAGACCATTTCCCCCACCCCCCCTCCATAAATAATGACCGGTCCCTAAAAACAAAATTTGCACCGATTTATAATAATACCTTTGTGAGCTTGAATTGTCCTCGTCATTCACATTCTCGTCTGAAGGTACATGTATGAATTCATCATGATCACCTTCCTCACTATGAATAATGTCATCTGAAGCCATAAACTCCATACTGTCGGTGGTACAAATATCCTTATCGCCCTCATCAATATCACCTTGATCTGATAATTCACTTTCACTTTTATCATCTATAGGATGAAAATCAAATATATACTTCCTGAAGAGAACTAGTCACATTGCTGAACACCAAATGTTTTAGTCCCAGACTCTGTTATGTTTCGTTTGTACGTAGTCTGATTGAATTGTGGTACATGAAGGAGTAAAGTCTTTTTAGAGCAGAGATTCAATTTAATAAGACTAGATACAATTTAATAAGACTGGGCCAGGGACCTGTGATGTTTTTATACTGTAGACCTAAAAACTCTTAATTATAGCTACAGTATAAATAAAGCATAAAATAAAATGCTTACCAATTATCTTACGCAACCTTGCCGTTTCCTTTCGTTCAAATTCAAGTTTGTGCTTAGCACCAACCCATAGGTTTCTGAAGCGTTTGGTCTGAGCAGAAAGGTAGTTGCAACCAAAACAGTGATCTGTTTGAGTGGAACAGTCCTTGAACTACGAAGAGACAGAAATGCAACATTTTTATTACCAAAGGATTTGTTATGCAAATATTACAATATATTATATATAAATAAAAGCGTTTATTATTCGTTTAAATTTTCGTCACTTACCGGAACATTCTCTTCTTCTAGAGGACGTTCTAAAAGCTCTTCATCTATTTGCATGGCTTCGTCCTGGTCTTTCTGGGAAGTCGAACTCTTGCCAGCACCCATTGCACTCCGTAGAGTCTATTAAAATACAATACAAGATGTGATCGAAACTTAAAGCGCATTTAGATGTTTGATAAATTTCAGAAAGAGAAACACAACTGGTACACGCAGATGTTTAACTTCGAATTACTCACGTGACGCTTGCTTCGTTCAGTGCTTTGCGACGAGTGACTGGAGGTTTTCGAAATTGGCGATGGGTATATCGTAGGGTACGCAATTTTCCCAAAAGAGTCGTGCTTTAGCGTCTTCAAAAACGTCCTGGAAAACTCAGGCAACGACGAACTTGACGCTAAGTGCTGTTCAAAATCTTCGGGCTTAAAATGTTACGAGCACACACAGGAAGATTTCGATGGTACCCACTTTGCCCTGGTCTTCTTCACAAAATTAACCCACCGTTTTCTACGGATCACTGCTTCTGCTCGATTGTCATTATGGAATGGAATGATATGGATCGAAATCCCTTTCCCAGCGTCTGCCACTAAACCGCAACCATAAACAACACATCTGCTAGGCATTTTGTAGCTGTTTCAGTCGTTTCACGAAAGGAGCTCAAGAGGAAACGTAAACAATAAGTCGTTGTTTTACTATGATCTCACTGTGTTTCATTCATCAAGTTCCTTAGTTTACGTCACAGGTCCACTCGTCCCAGACTCCAACGAAGCGCGGTTTTTAGTTATAGTACTGCGCTAAAAAGTCCAGAAATCGATGAAAAATACGTTTCTATTCAATTTTTAATTTTTTTTTTCGGATGCTACGTGCTTCAATGCATGACCTTTAAAGTTCGTCTATATTAATATTAAATATATTTTAAAATATATTAAGTTATATACATGTAGTTTGCATAGATTTTCATACATATTCCATGTCAACTCTTGGCGATTTCTTGAAAGCTGCACAGGACAAGTGTGGTCATAGTTCTATACTACAACAGAGGCTATAAATCAACACGTTTTCATTTAATATGAACAAATGCTTTTGAATGAATGAATAAATATGTATGTTAAATTGAAATGGTTTTATAAATTGAATATATCATTTTATAAAGCAGCTAGACTGTACTATTTCTGATATTTATAATTATTGAATATGCATATCTGATTTGTTTCTTTCCAGCCATTTCATTTGTTGCTGGCAAGTTTGTTGTTGGTAGAAATGCACAAGTTGCTGATATCAAGCCATGGCAGAAGTTCTATATTCCAAATATGAAGACAGATAGGTTAAAGTACTACAACTTTATTACTGAAAAACTGTATAAATGTGCATACGCGGAAGGTCAACGAAAATTTCGATGGGGCATAAATGTGGAATTAGAAAATATCCAGAAAACATTTGGGTCCTACCAAAGTGGAATGGTTCCGAAAGAGAACATCAGCCTAGAAAGGTATCAATCTGCTGCAATACCACCATATGTAAAAGTAGAAGATGTTGGTAAGTGTCAAAGAGCATTGAAACATGTAGACGAAACTTTGTTTTATGTGCGAAACATGAAGGTAAGGTTATTGAATCGAAAAATGGAGTTACTGGATGTAAATATGTCTCCCAAAGATTGGGCACATGATGAAATGAGTTTCATAGACAATTCAGTGGAACAATTGACAGCCGTTATGAAAGAGGTTGAGAGCATTGTAAACAATCTACAATATTTGCGCTCACAACTGCAAAAAAGATTTGATTCAGCCTCGGTCTCACAGGCAGAAAAGAAAAGAAAAGCAAGAAGGGAAAAAGAACAGCGTAGCAAAGTGGCAAAGAAAAAGAGGATGTTAGAGTTGAGGGAAGATGATGATGTTAGAGGATGATGATGATGTTGATGTTGACGATGTTACATGAAGAATCTGAAAAAGATCAAGATAGTGACTCTGACCGATTGACATAATTATTGTATTGGCATATGATATTTCTTTCTTTATACAGTCATAGTCTTTAATATTTGAGTGAGTTATACTTTGGAAATATACAATACATTTTTTTTCTACCCAACCTTTGAGTTGGTTTGTTTTTTATTTACTCAACCTTTAACTTACTCAAAATTTTGTTTGTTCAACCATTTTCTCTTCGGTGCCACCCCCCATTTTTAATAATGACCGGTGCCTAACCAATATGTTTATGGTCAGAAGTTTATGTTGAATCTGACCACAAGCCATTACAAGCCATCCTCAAGCGTAATATCAACAAAGCGCCTCCACGTAATCCACGCATGCTGCTACGCTTACAAAAGTATGATTTGGAACTATATTTTACACCTGGCAGTACAATTCCAGTAGCTGATACCTAATCCAGAGCTTTCTTGTCAGCATCTGTGACATTCACTCAATCTGTTTTTGACTACCAAGTACATATGTTATTACCAATATCAGAAACCAAATTAAAGGAAATCCAGTCTGCGACTACAAGAGATTGTACACTTCAAGAAGTAAATCAGTTCATTGTGAATGGTTGGCCAGAATATAAAAGTGCTCTTCCAAGAGAGGTGATCATGCAGTACTTTCAGTTTCGGACGGAACTATCAGTTGTAGATGGCCTGATATTTAAAGAGGACCGAGTGATCATACCATCAGTCATGCGTAAAGAACTAAAATAGAAACTCCATCAGGGACATCTTGGCATCGAAACGTATAAGGCGAGAGCCCGTCATGTGGTATTTTGGACACAAATCAATGCTGAAATTACTGAAATGGTGTCACATTGTGGTGCATCCATTGAGAATCAACGATATCAACAGACAGAACCGCTTATACAACACGAAGTCCTTACCGATACATGGTACAAAGTACGTTGGCATGGACTTATTTTCATACAGGAACAATGATTATATAGTAATCGTAGACTACTTCTCGAACTACCCAGAAGTATGTTCCCTGAGTGATACCTGCAGTTCTACTAATTATATATTATACAAAATCAATTTTTGCACGTCATGGCATTCCAAAGGCGGTAGTATTTTGTATAAAAAATAGGTAGTTAGACCTCCACTGGCGTTGTATTACCAACACGGTTGTAGTGTAGTAAACATGAATAACACAGTAGGAACAAAAAGAAAAACTGATTGAATACGAGATAAGTGTTATGGAATATGGTGGATTGGTGGCTGAGAAAAAATGGGTGCGGTTTGTGTTGCATGAGAGAAAAAGAATTGAAGCGTAGAAGGATATTGTAGGTTCGTGTTTTTATATCGGGAGTAACCCTCGACGCATTTCGACCTTTTGGTCTTCATCAGGAGGGCTTTTTAGGGCTGGGAGTTGATGTTTTGATCGTTGGTATGAAGGAAGATGGTAAAGACAGGAAAATGTGTGTATATTGTTAGCAAAACGAGTATTAAATGAATAAAAATCGAATGAAGTATATAATGATGAAGTAATTAGTCTTACTGAATGTCTTGTTGATTGGTAGTCCGTAACGTCCAGCCATCTCGATTCCGATTTTAAAGTTGAATTCCAAAGAAGGAGATTGCAATTTGCAAGTGAAAGACTGGGTAGTTATGTGGGTCTTGTATTTATAGCAATTGGTTGGGTTACGTTGTTGTGACGTCATGTTAAAAAGGGTGTGACATGCAAGTGGGCGTGAAGTGATTTGTGGTTGTCATAGTAAGAAGGCCACACATATAAATATATGTATATATAAATTGAATTCTATTTAATTATTTGGTTAACATAATGGATTCTATTTAATTTTTAAGATATTTATAAATTGTGAGATCAAACGTATATACACTGCAAACTATTTTTGTCCTTGTCGTAGGTATATTATGTACTATACCAATATATGCTGAAAAATACCCTTATTAATTGAAAAAATGTATATATGGACGGGATTGTTCAATATTTAAGTATCTGTTGAAGGAATCATTTGTCAATATGAGGAGTATATGCTTAAAAATACTCTGAATAATTAAAATGTGTAGACGTATAATTGTCCAATATTAAGATTGGGTAATCTTGTAATACCAGTTCCGGTAGATGTATAATATATTTATATGTGTTAGTATAGTATAATTGATATTTTATTAGGATTTTCTTTCCAAGTTTCTGTTGTTGGCGGCCTCTTTGCTGGTGTTGGAGGACATCTTCCGGTTTCTGTTCTTTTTTCTGTATCTTCTCTTGATATATGGATAGGAATGATTCAGTTGGATAATCATCATCTTGATCTTGTATTTTCGTAGGATATGTCGGCCTCGATATGGGCATTGTATGAAGTTGTTGGTTAGTTTTTGCTGTCCAGTCTTAGTGTTGTTCGTATTAGTTTCCAATTGTTCGTTTATTTTAGTTATTGTTTGTAAGTTGGCTGTGTACAACAATATCTTTGATATTTTTGTTTCGTTTGTACGCAACCAGTGGCACATCGGGCCATAAGATTTTTAATGTTGGCTCCTCTTCAATTAGGTGCCAATGTCTTTTGAGTACTCGTGCGATGTGGGTTGTATTTGTGTTATACGGGATGTTGAAAGTTAGTGGTATCTTATTGTTGGTTGTCTTTTGGTCATAAATGAGTTGGTGCTGTGTCAACTGTGTTGCATTAGTAAATGCTTCATCAATGTCATTCTCTTTGTAGCCTCTACTAATGAGGATTATTTTAAGTTTTTTTAATTGGTTAGTTAATTTTTTGTCGTCTGTGATTATTCGTCTGTATCGTAGTGCTTGGCTATAGATAACACCTCGTTTACATGAGTTTGGGTGGAATGAATTTTTGTGCAGTAATAATGTTTTGTCTGTAGGTTTGATATATAAATCAGAAACAAGTTCATGTTTGTCGTTGAAGTAAATAGTTGTGTCTAGAAAGTGTACCGATTTGTTTGAGTATTCGTAGTCGAATTTGATAGTTGGATGGAAATGGTCGATGTGATTAAGGAATTTAAGAAGGGATTCTATTCCATGAGGCCATAGTGCGAAAATGTCATCGATGAACCTAATCCACTCAAGTGGAGTAAGTCCATCAGGTGCATTTAAAAGCATATCTTTTTCCAAGGCCGCCATGAATAAGTTGGCATAAGATGGTGCCATAGGTGTGCCCATAGCAGTTCCGTGCGTTTGTAGGTAGTATTGCCCGTTAAATTCAAAGTAGTTGTTGTTAAGTATTAATTCGAGAGTATCGTGAAGGACGTCAAGATTAGCGTTGTGAAGGGTGTTGTGTTTTTTAAGTAGATTAATTGATGCGGAAATGCCTTCGTCGTTCGGTATGTTGGTATAAAGGCTTTTAACGTCGATTGTCAGGAGTATGATGTTGGCCGGGATATTGTTGTTCAGCAGGAATATTCGTTTTAAGAAGTCAGTAGAATCTTTGACATATGAATCGATGTTGTTCATCATTGGTTTTAAGTAAAAATCAGCGTACTCAGATAGCCTGACGGTCGGACCTCCGCAACCGGATATTATAGGTCTTCCTGGCACGTCAGGTTTATGTATTTTTGGAAGCAAGTAAAGAGTTGGTTTCCGGGTTTGTTTATCAATGTGTAGAAATTTAAATGTAGTGTAATCAATCAGTTGTTTGTTATGTATTCAAGCAGTTTGCAGTTTCTTGGGAATTCAAACATATAACTTCAAGTCCCAAGCATCCTAAATCGAATGGTATGAATGAAAGTGCTGTAAAAATCATCAAGAAACTATTCAAGAAAGCCCATTGACAAAATGAAGATCCCTTTCTCGCGCTCCTAGCACATCGATCCACACGAAGTACCAACGATGAAAGATCTCCTGCCAAGAAACTGATGCATGGGTAGAAATGTTAGAACACCATTACTGGATCTGAGATGAATGGTTACCAAACAAGATGATATAAATTATCAAATTCCTGCAATGTTCCAACCAGCACATTAGGAGAAAATTAAGCAGTATTATGATCGAACAACCAAGCAATAGCCTGATATTCCTGTGGATTCATGACAAAGGTGCATGGCGGTTGAAAGCAAAAGTTCTTGAAAAAGCAAATACTCCAAGATCATTTGTCCTTGAAACAGAAAAAGGAACAGTAGCTACGTCGAAAAAATCGTCAATAACTACTATTGACAAATGAACAGTTTGCCAGTTCACCAAGGTAGCAGTGCATCTCCAACTGAAGTGACACCGAACGATACTATCATGGAAATCCCAGAGAACTGCAGCTCATCTTCTGGCCAACAAAGTTCTCCTACCATCTCTTATCGGGAACACTTGCAAGTGTCTGTAAAACCACCAAAGCGTTTTGGCTTTAACGGTTAATATCATATTACAATATGGATCTCAGCCAGACTGAACATCTGAACTATAACCTTTTCATATTAATGTTTTGTTAGAAAGGGGATGTTACAATATGCTTTTAGTATAGTCACACACACCCTGGATATAGTTAGCATCACGTGCCATAACGAGAGCACATTGTAAATAGGCCACCGAAGGTGCAGGGTTTATGCATGAATTGGAGTCATTAAAGTCAACTTGAAACACCCGCTTCGTCGTATATTATTTTGAACGTTATCTCGATCAATATTTAACAGATTTGGAATTAGCGAATCTAAATACATAACACACGTTCCTATTATATTACGCAAAACGACTTTTTACTTCATTATAGGAGTTGGTCTACCATGCATATATAAATATATAAATATATAAATATATAAATATATAAATATATAAATATATAAATATATAAATATATAAATATATAAATATATAAATATATAAATATATAAATATATAAATATATAAATATATAAATATATAAATATATAAATATATAAATATATAAATATATAAATATATAAATATATAAATATATAAATATATAAATATATAAATATATAAATATATAAATATATAAATATATAAATATATAAATATATAAATATATAAATATATAAATATATAAATATATAAATATATAAATATATAAATATGTAAATATATAAATATATAAATATATAAATATATAAATATATAAATATATAAATATATAAATATATAAATATATAAATATATAAATAGATAAATAGATAAATAGATAAATAGATAAATAGATAAATAGATAAATATATAAATATATAAATAAACAAATAAACAAATAAACAAATAAACAAATATACAAATATACAAATATACAAATATACAAATACACAAATACACAAATACACAAATATTGAATATACAAGTGAACACGTGAACACGTGAACACGTGAACGCGTGAACGCGTGAACACGAGAACACGTGAACACGTGAACACGTGAACACGTAAACACGTAAATACATAAATATATAAATATATAAACTTTTCTTGAGAAATGGACCCTGGGGCGGCAAAATTATCAACCTCGCTTCGCGACCTCGCTTGCGAGGGGATTATCTCTTTAATTGTACTGCGTGAAAAAATAGATTTACTCAAATATGGAGCAAATTTATTCAAATGTTACACTTATACTATTGGCATAAACATGGTAAATGCCGCATTTGCTTCATATTTGCTCAAAAGTGAGTAAATGCGGTATTTTCCAAGTTTACTCCAGCCTATGGTAAATGTAATATTTCAATACATTTGCTCCACATTTGTGCATATTGTAAATTTGAGTAAATCCATTTTTCCATGCAGTCGATCTCCTCTGGTATTGTTTACCTGTTGTCATGCATGTAAGAAATTAAGAAACAATATCTGGGCAGCACCACCACTTCTTTCCGCAAACGGTTTAATAAGAGTAGTTTAGTTTGATATAGTAATGGACAAATAAATATACCAAATATCGAAATACTGAAAGATTGGTGTACTTCCGAAATATAGAATATGAGGTTTAACGTTTTGAGTGAAGGCCTTTCACACTGACGAAGGGTCTTTGCTAGAAACATTGGACCTCGTATTCCGTATAATAATAATAATAATAATAATAAATGATTTATTGACAGCATATCCACAAAAAGTGGCTCTTTGTCTGTATAAAAAGTAATAAATTACAAATAAACTATAAGAATATTAATTGTAAAATTTATATACATATGTATTATATTATGTAAAATATATATACATTTTATTATAATATACAAGATATTATATTATATTATATTATACACATTAAATTAGATTATATTAAATTAAATTACTAAGTCTGTCAACTGACTGTGATGTGAGTGTATCTTTAACCACCTTTATAAAACTCTTAAAATTTATAGTACACCAACCCTTTAGTATTTCGATTTGTACTTGTATTTTGTACTAATCCTGATTCTTTAATTGACCAACAGCTAAGAAGGCTCAAAATGTAAGAGTGCCGTTCCTTATATTGGGGTGCCCAAAATAAAATTTAGAGATCCCAAAATTATGCCGTGTAAACGCAAAAGGCGGGCCAAAAAAGATTGGTAAAAAATAGAAGAAAAGATAACAGATTGGTAATAAAAGATTGGTAATAAAAGATTGGTAAAAATGTTTGTGATTGGACGTAAAATGTTTGTCATTCATAATTCAATATTCACGACCACTTACTGCAATTCAAGGTAAATATGTAACATGTAAAATCTCAACAGCATACGCAATTACAGTATGCCACGCTGCCAGCTGGACACAACTACTAGAGTTGTTTTTCTTTATTCCACCCTGGGGAATTCGATGAAATATTACCCTGACGAATTTCCCAAGGTGACGGTCTATAAACTTAAAAAAACGGAACAGGCATAACATCAATTAATATTGGCTCACAGATGTCTAGGGCTTTCAAACTACTGCAATACTGTAAGTTGTTTGCAAGGAATGTTAATTAATTTGCTGCCGGTTCCGTTTTTTTTATACACACTGTAGTATTCTTTAACTGTGATTATAGCGAAACAATCTTGAATACTGTATTGAAACGTTTTGAGACGTCTTCTTGTTCATACATTGTAGACAAGCTAGTTTTGGTTTACGCGCGTGGAATGTGGTAAACCCGCTGTGCCGGGGTAACCTGTTGAGGTATAATCCCTTTTTCGTTTAATATATATATATATATATATATATATATATATATATATATATATATATATATATATATATATATATATATATATATATATATATATATATAATTTAGTTACTAGTAAGATATATATGAGCTATGTCGCAATTTGATTTTAATGAGCATTTGTTTTTTAGGCCGAATAAAGCTGAAATCGATGGCGTGTTATAAAGAAATACCGAAATGACTAAGTATTTGGCTATATAATAAAACAATTATACCATTAGCTCATGGTATGATTATTAAAGTGCACCAACACGAAAATTATCTATGTTTTGTCTGAAATGGCATTTGAAATGTCTAGGGCTTTCAAACTACTGCAATACTGTAAGTTGTTTGCAAGGAATGTTAATTAATTTGCTGCCGGTTCCGTTTTTTTTATACACACTGTAGTATTCTTTAACTGTGATTATAGCGAAACAATCTTGAATACTGTATTGAAACGTTTTGAGACGTCTTCTTGTTCATACATTGTAGACAAGCTAGTTTTGGTTTACGCGCGTGGAATGTGGTAAACCCGCTGTGCCGGGGTAACCTGTTGAGGTATAATCCCTTTTTCGTTTAATATATATATATATATATATATATATATATATATATATATATATATATATATATATATATATATATATATATATATATATATATATATATATATATATATATATATATAATTTAGTTACTAGTAAGATATATATGAGCTATGTCGCAATTTGATTTTAATGAGCATTTGTTTTTTAGGCCGAATAAAGCTGAAATCGATGGCGTGTTATAAAGAAATACCGAAATGACTAAGTATTTGGCTATATAATAAAACAATTATACCATTAGCTCATGGTATGATTATTAAAGTGCACCAACACGAAAATTATCTATGTTTTGTCTGAAATGGCGTTAAATATAATGAAGGATGGGGTTAACCGTTTTCCAATATGGATTTTCGTTCTGTAATTATTTGGTCTTTTTGTAATATGCAGATAAGGTAGTAATAACGTTAATTACGACCAACAGCATTGGGGCAAGTTTTAAAATCGGACATAAGTAGTATAGGGAAGAAGGGTTCTGAGACGGGTGGTGCGGGTGTTGATTTTTGCACCACCCATGACATCACTATTTCTAAGTATGTTAATTTATTCATGTCAACAGTGTTTATTATGTAACCTAGCAACGTGGGCGAGAACAAGCTCACTCACACTACGTAGATCTTCTAAGTTGTATGCTAATTTTTCGTATTAGCGGTGTATATTATATAATTTATTCATGTTAGCAGTGTTTATTATATAGCCTAGCAACTAATTAGACAAGAATGAACATGCCCAACAGACGTCATACTACGCATGCGCACTATTTTCATCTAACCACATGCGGTAAAGGAAGAGCATTGACATATATTCCCACAATTTCGTCAGAAATTTTCACAATCGTTTGGAGTCTTTGGGTCTTGTTTGTTTAATATAGAATGGCTCACATATGCAAAGCTTGCTCAAAGAGTTTTACCCAGCTGAGGAGTTTGAACCGTCACAAGAAAACCTCTCACGACACAAAGAGATTTTTCTGCGAACGCTGTAATGAATCGTTTACACGTCAAGATGCTCTGAAACGACACGAACGAAAACATTAGTAGGGATAAATTCATCGAGCATACGGTTTACTGCGAAGAGAATACCCACAAGAGAAAACCAGAGGGGGTCGATAACATCCCTAGCCCGAAGAAGCAGAAGGTCGATGACCAGACCGGTGCAGAAGTGGAGAAGCCTCGCGAAGATGATGATGACCCCTGTCAGCTAACATCTGCCTTTAAAGACTCCCTGAAGAAGTTTGAACTCAAGCCACGAAAAAATCAGAAACATGACATGTCGCAATTTCTATGCGGTAAATCCAAACCGGTCTTGAATCGTTTGTCAAAAGAGTTGAAGGAGAAGAAAGATCTGAAATGGTTCATTAGCGTCAAAGTGCGATTTGTGAAACCTAAACCGAATGGCGAGGATCTAGTCGCTGTACCACACTTTCGTAGTCTATGCATGACAACAGTGAATGATCATGAAACGAGAAGCCAACCAAAAAGTCTCTCAATCCCTAGCTATCTATATCAGAAAGAAGGAAGCGGTTGGGTGCTAGACGAAATCCTTCATCTAGATTTAAACATGGTTCATTATACCCCGCTCAAAGGTTCGAGTTACGTACCTTTACCAAAGAAACTAAAGAACAAGACAGCCATCATTAACGTCAAGAATTCCGACAATAAGTGTTTTATGTGGTCGATTCTCGCAGCCCTCCATCCTGTTGAATTGAGAAAAAAACCCGAAAGACTCCACCACTATCGGGATTTTAAAGATGAACTTAACTTCGACGGAATTGAGTTTCCTGTCACCGTTGACAAAGTAGTAGTAATAATATATATATTATTATTATCAATGTGTTAGGGACTGGACTGAGCTCTAAGCCAATCAGAATCGAGTATGATTTGAATTGACCAATCAGAGCACAGTCCAATCCCAAATTTCCAGGGGGGTTGAATAGTTTTAAGGTGTGGTCACCCTGTTAAGAACGACCAGCCATCAAATCAGGGGGGATATGCACCTGGTCGTATACAAGAGGTTTTTTGTATTAAAATTAGTCAAAAAGTGGTCGCGGTCAAGAGTATATATATCACTTAGGTCGTGTTGTTGTACGACCAGTTTTTGAGTCGTCCCTGAGTGGAACGACCAGAGAGTTTGAAGGTCATTCAAGGTGAATAGTGTTAAGCAAGTACTGACGTCATTTGCTATACGGGGTTGAAAGCAGTGACGAACAAGGAACAGGATGTTTAAGTCGTAGAATTTAGTGTTCTGACCAACTGAAGATCAGTATGGAATAGTTCACCGAGAAACCAAAATGTCTAAAGCGAAACATCAACAAATTGGACTCTGTTAAATTTAACCGAGTCCAATTTGGTGATGTTTCACTCTAGACATTTGGTTTCTCGGTAAACTATTCCCCACTGATCATCAATTAATCGGAACACGAAATTCTACGACTAAACTTCCTGTTCCTGGTCCATCACTGCTTTCAACCCCATATAGCATCCGTGCCAGCACTTAGACAAAGCATCATTCACACTGTGATATATATACTTTTCCCCACACACCATGTTTTTGAATAAAAATACAAAAAATTCTATTATACATAACCATCATACCTCACCCGATGTGATGTATACTTACGTGCACGTGCCATCCAAAAACACCATATTTTTATTTGAAGACTTGTAATGATGTTTTGAAAATAAAAATAAACAGTTTTGAACTGTCCTTATTTTTATTTGGAAGAGTAGTCATGTTTATTGAAATAAAAATAAGCATTTTGAATTAATCATAGAAATTTCCGTCGTGGAGCTCTTACCTCGACGCCATCTTATGGCCGAATGACTGATATTCCTTAGTGACGGTATTTTTAAAACGGATCTCAAAATATTTTAAGAGGATATATCTCATAAAAATTATTTCGGGTATTGCTTTCCCAAAAAAGTTTTGAGAGAGATAGAGTTTTTGAAAAACCCTCAAAATAATTTGAAATATCCAAAATAAAAATAGTAGAGGTGTAAAAGTGATTAAATAAATTTGGAGGGAAAACCCAAAATAAATTTTAAGAGATTTGTTTAGTATATAAGCAGATGTTATTTCATATTTTATCAGTTGTGTGTGTTTTGCTCGCTTGTAAGTTGTGCTTCGGTACAAGACTCTGACATCTTCCGATGTTCTGTTTTTTATTAAACTGCATCGGTGCGCGATCAACCCGTAGTCAAATTTGCGATTCGAATGAGATTGGCTCAGGTCCATAGCGACAATCTGGTCATCCCTTGTTCAATGAATTGCTTATTTTACGCAAGGGTTGTTCGTTAGCATATGATGAAAGAGTTAGCTATAGTAAAAACACACACACGATGGAGAAGTTGAATGAATATATTTGCACACACGAAAACAATAAAATTTTTACACGAATAAGTTCGTTATATCAGTGAAGGGTTTCCTTGTCGGGTATAATACCCCTCGATATACCACCCCTACAAATTAAAAAATATAAAATTTTCATTGTTTTATTTTTTCCAATTGTTGTACACCTACAAATTAAAAATATATTCATTTCATTTTAATCATAGTGTCAGTACTCTCGAAGTACATAAATTGCTCACCTCGCGTGTCAACGTATCCCCACACGCGAGGGTCATCGTCTTCTTCTTCGGGCACCCGCGGTTCGTACTCGTCGAAGTCGAATTCCGTATCCGGTTGGACACGGAATGCCCACTCGCTCTCACCATCCAAATCGCGTACCAGGAGTACCCCCGGAACGGTATCTGGGACATCTTCGTCTTCTATGGGGGGAGGAGGGATGGTTTCTTTCTAAGAGAAATAAAAAAACATAATAAATACATGTCGTTTGTATACAAACAGTAAAAACATTGCTATCTTACATTTTCTTCTTTTTTTGTTTGCGCGTTTGTGTCGCACGGTTTCTTGTCTTTCGGTTGGTTGTCTGTGTTGCTTTTGTCTGGGTTGTTATCCATCTTTTTTTTGTTCGTCTGTTGCGTGCCAGCTTGAATTCGTTTTGGTTTGAGATGTGTCTTCGTACTTATTTTATAATGACGCTCTCGGTCTATTACAATGGTTTGCGGTTTTAACCAATCAGAGTTTCTATAATCAAACTTCCCCCGTATCTAACCAATCAGAGCTCGTTCATTAAAGCCTTCATGTCAAAACAATTGAATTATTATAGGGTAGGGACAATACGTGTTGTTAAACGCTTAAGGACGCTGTATATATAATAAGCGTCGTGTTCTATGCCCGCCCTTTATGTCAAAACAGTATGATTAATAATAGGGTAGGAATAATGAATTTGTGTTGTAGGATTAAAGACGCTTTTTGAATCTTAAGGATTCGAATATATAATAAGCGTTTTGTTCTGATTCCTCCCCTTATGTCAAAACAGTTTGATAAATGATATGGTTAGGGACAATGAATTTACTTGTTGGGATTAGCAGGCATTTTGTTTGGGTACTTTGGTAGCTACGATTTATTAAGGAGTTCTAACCTTAATTACTTGTAGGGATTAGCGACCATTTTGTTTGTGTACTTTGGGTAGCTACGATTTTTTAATGAATTCTAACCTTAATTACTTGTAGGGATTAGCGACCATTTTGAAGGGATTAGTCCCTGTGAAATATATATTTCCCGTGTTTAAATACGTCTATTTTCTAGATATTTAAGCATTTTTACACTTATTTAAACATATTTTTATGCTTTTTGATACTTTATTTTACACTTTTCACACAATTTAGTATATATTTTAAGATACCCGTTAGCTCGATATCGAGGAGAGCGTGTTAATTAATTCACACATGTCAAAATAGATGATAATGGTTTTTTAATGTTTAACGTAATACTTCGGGATTGTTACAACACATCGTGTAAGAGTTTACAAAGAAGATATGCCGACCCACGAGATCTTCTTGATTTTCCTGGCGATGAATCACAGCAATAATAATTCCAGCTTCGACTCCCATTCGGGTATTAAGAACAGAGGTAAGATCAAAATCTTTCAGTATTATCCCGCGTCGGTCATCTAGCCAAGTTTTATCCCAGTCATTTAACCAATTGTTATCGTCGCGCATCAAGCCCACCACGTAAAAATCAGAGTCTGTGCACACGGCATATAAAAACTCAGAGCTGTATAACTTCACGTTATTAAGTTTAATTTCGTTTATATCTATACTTGTTGCCATCGTGTCTAATAACTAATGTTTTTGGCTAGAGATGTCTATATATACAAAGGGATTAGTCTTTTACGATAAATATATTTTGGTTGGTAAGATATATATTTTTACCAATCTTAGTGTGTTCGGATGAACCGAATTCGATTTTAAAATAATTGTTATGTGCATCGTTAAAGAAAAGTTCATACTTCTGTATCGGTTCGCCAGCAGGGTTGGGTATTGGTGTTGAACCCATTAACTGTAGATTTCGTTCACGAGATAGAGCCTTCATAGATATTATATCTATAAATGTTGCTTGATTCATGGTTGATACGGCGGAGGTTCCTCGATTGCTACATGTACAAACTGTCCGATCAAATGTGTAAAATCGTCCGATGAGTAGGTATATAATATATATTTCTCATCCCATAACAATAGTAGCTTATATAGTATTATTTCCGCACGTGCATTGTTGGGTAACATTTCCACTTTACGACATTCAACCACGTGATATTCATTGTGTGAAAAATACTGTGCTAAATCGGTCAGTATTACTAACAGAGGATTTTCTTTTGTACCTGCTATCATTTTGAAAGTGTTCTAAAAAAATATGACTTCTAACGTGTGTTTTTATATCTTTCCGTGCAACGTTTTTACCGATAAATATTTTGGGGAATATGTACTGCATTAAGTCAACAAAAAGATTAAAAAGATTTACATGTATAATCGTCGGAGCGCGTCATATAATATTGATTTTATCATTCAACCAATGAGAATACACCGATATTTTATTATGGAATTAAGTTCAACCAATCAGGATACCCCATTTTTGTTAACGTGTTTTTTATAAACGTTTGTTCCTAATTTCTTTAGACACAATATCATTATGGCTCGTGTGAAGCAGACTCATAAAAATTTGGAAAGTGGAAAATCAATTGCTCGGTTTGAAAGTAGAGGAAAAGATATTCCTAAAATGTTAAAACAGCGTCGTCTAGAGCGACAAGAATATCGTAATAAGGCTCGGGATATTTCAGATGGTGAAACATCATACCGTCAAGAAATCAGAGGAACAAAGAACGTCAAACATTGTACAACTAAAGACAACATTGCACAGTCGCAATTAAATTTCGCTGTACCGATAGCTCAAGAACAACCCAGTTACATTCTACATCCGCAAGCGAAGTATAACACGTCACCACAGCAAGCAAAGATACCGTCTCTACCCCAGCAAGTAAATTCACCTCTACTACTGCAAGCGAAGTATAACGTGTCGTCGTGGCAAGCAAAGATACCGTCTCTACCCGCGCAAGTAAACCATCTACCTCCTCTACTATCGCAAGAACAGTATAATATTCCTCTTCAAACACCGCAAGCAAAGTATAATACATCTCCTATTCCACAGCAAACGATCTCACCGCCACGACCCGAAGATGAATTAGATAATTACATATACGATATGCCCATTGATTTCTTCGGCCAAATCCCTATTCCTTCTCCTGCGAATTTAATACGAATGTGTGATGAAATGGTACCCGTTCAACAAGGAAAACAATTATTACAAATTGTGGATGAATTAGCAAATGCTCTTTCCCCAACATTATCTCCTATTCCTCTTTCACCACCACAACTACCCCCGCCACCTAATTCACCCCAGCCATTATTTACAGTGTGTGAAGAAGAGGAAGAAGAAGAAGAGGAAGACGACCGAGAAGTATTGAACGATCCACCATTGAAGAAAAGATGTTATAAACGTTCGTTAATATATATGAAACGTGAAAAAAAAGGCGATGAACATCATGAAGAAAAACGAATGACAATCTATTCGAATTATGATCAAGATATTATTTGTACACAACGCGATAAATATCGTGAGTTAGAGGGTCTCTATATTGAGAAACTATATATAAATAAACAATATTTGCAATGGCGTTCTAGAAAATTTACGAGTGACCTTATGGAAAAACGATATATAATGGATAATAATAAGGATTTGAAACGAAAGACAATTTAAAAAAAAAGAAACCGAAATGTATAAAATGATATTGTTCTAAATAAAAATATCAGTAATGTGAAAACATGGAGGTGTGGAATGTCATGGTAAAAGAACTGGCACGTTTTGAAATAAAAATCAATAAAAATATGGAACAAAGTGTGTGGAAATGTCTTGACGAACATGAGAATTTATTTAAAAATATTATTGCCCATTTAAAATGTCCACGTGAACTTTTAGATGTCTATAATCGTATGGATCGCCATGAAATTGGACAAATAATAGCATTTTTTGCTTTAATCCTGTGTTTTTTTAGATATAAACACATTGATAATGAGGAATATTATATCAAACTATTTGTACGTCAAACAATTTTAGATTTTAGAAATTCACATCTTAAATTCATTTTATTCCCTCATGATAAAAAACACACGTCGTGGTTTGGGTTGGGGAATATATTCTTTGAATTTTTTAAATTAGTCTAAATACAATTTTTCAATACTCTGTATTATAATGTCAGGATCTTCAAAGTTAATATTATATGATTCTATAATACTCTTAATAATAAAAGTAGTTGATGTACTGGTATTAGATGTAATCCTTACCCTTATAGAAAAATTATATATTATATCCATATGCGGGGGGTAATATTGTAAACTAAGCGGGCTATTATTTTGTATAATACTATTATTTTTAACTTGATCTGAAAATAAACTGACTTTAAACTTATAGGGTTTACTTGTCTTATAGAATAATTTAAACCAATAAGAGTATTTCTGACAATTTTTATAACAACAGGTACAGGGGGGGGGGTTTCATATGCATCAGCTTAACAATCTTATCGAGATTAAAAGTATAAACCCTATCGTTACTAGTTTTAAGTTTTGATATAGGGTTATGATTTTCGCAAAAGAAAATAAAACAGCATACAAGTTGATACACTATTTTCTCAAAATTATCTAAATTATGTAGATAATAAAAAGCAGCCTTTAAATAAAACGGATCTATAAAATATAAATAAATACAGCAATATGTAAATTCATGACTAAAACAACGATTAAGTCTATGTAATGTATTACAAAGATAAGACCCTCCATACCCTATGGGTTTAGGAATTGTAGTTTTGCTCATCATTAATAGTAATAGAAATAAAGTGGTAAATATCATTTCTTGGGTAATAACTGTTTTGAATTTCAATAAAAAAATTATCAGAATGATTATCATTCAAATGAAAAATAGATTTCATTAATGTTTGAGCGGGTATTAATAGTAATTTGTGATAAACGCTCACAGAGTTTTTCACCATAAATATAATATTTTCGTTGTGTATGAACAACGGGTATTATATAGTGTTGTTTATCTGTTAAGATTCGCCAATCCATGCATTCATCTTGATGCATTTCAGGTTTCATTTTTTCAATATAGGCGTAGTCTTTATATCCACGACCAAGTTGTCTCGATTCAAATTCCATACATTCGATAATTCCCCCATAGTAATAGTCACATAAGTCACAGACGGCAAATAATAATCCAATGTATCGGTTACGAAAATGTTGTATATAATACACAATTTTCAATATCGTCTTAATATTGATTTCTTGAGCTTGCGCATAGGTTCTTTTACTCCCAATGTTTAATGACATTCTCAAAAGCGATAACGTTTTTTTAAAAAATCGCCTTGTATATATACTATTTTCTCAATCTTTAAATATATATTTCTACACACAGATTTTAACACGATAAAAATTTGAAAAAAGTATTATTGTAACTACAATGTATAATATATCAACTGATTTGACGTGTATGTGTTTTAGAACAACATTAGGGATTCGTTTTTAATCCACAACACAGCATTTGGTGCAACTAATCCCCGTGTATTTGTTTAGAAGAAAATCGCTAATTATGGATTCGCGTCTCTAATTCCCCAAACACACATTCATTGTATACGAGTATCACAAATCATCGGGATGACATGAAAGCTTTAATCAACGAACTCTGATTGGTCAAACCAATCTATCCCCAGTAACACATAGTAACGCGGGATGCAATTATAAAAGCCGATGTAGCGTCGAAAATAATTAATATCAGTCTGAGTGTTGGAGAGTGAGAGATGGCAAAAATATTTGAGAACGTGAACAGCGAAATTAAAGAAGACTTCATCCCGTTAGAGACAACTGAGAAGAATGAAGAGACTATCGAAGAGTTGTATGCGGGTAAATATAATTGTGCATTAAACAAATGTAAAGAAGAAATATCCCAAGAACGACAGAAATTATTTTTTATCACGTATCACACATATAATGGATTGTGAATGTTACCAGTTTAAGGGAGAGAGACCCAGTTATCGTGGAAGTAACTCTTCTTGAACTTCAAACGAAGAAGTATTTTATTTATCATTGTTATGATAGCAAGTTAAAACCCTACAAAGAACTAACTCGAGGGGAACGTTCTACCGTCTACTATCAATATCGATGTCATGGACTAGACTATTTATCTGAAAAAAAATCAAGAGATTATTTTAGTCAAAGTGAACTTATAAATAGATTAAGTTATTTATTTCGTAATGTTTTTCCCCCGAATGCTATTATCGGATATAAAGGTGGTGATAAAGAATCGTCGTTAGTTAAAACACTTCAAGAAAAAACTATTTTACATTGTGTGAATCTTGAATATTTTGGAATTGAGAAGTACGATTATTTACTTTCGTTTTATAATCTTAAACCAAGAAGTTGGTATCATACTAGTGAACCCACATGTTTATTGTATCATTGTAGTTTGTTTGAATGTCTTTTATTTGCTGCATGTTTGTTTCGTAAATTAGAAGATGTGGATAATGAACGATCGGTACTAGCTATGTATGATAAGGAATTTAATTTTTAAAAATTATTCTCTCCTGAACATTTTTCCTAAATAAAAAAAATACACTTTTTGATTTTAAAACAAAAAAATATTGATTGTATTTTCCTTTTATTTTTAGAAACACAAAGATTGTTTAAAAAATTTTCAAAAGCACATTTAAGAAATGTTTATATTTTAAAAATAAAACGTACATTAGAACGGTATTATTTTGTTAAAGATGTACATGTTATCAAAAATACTATTTTTGTTAAAATAGAAGGAGAGAGAAGTTTTAAAAAAAATAAGATGATCATAGAAACTCTTTGTACATTTAAATATATAAAAAATGATATCATTGTACGTATAGTATAAATAAAACGTTCTTAATTTTTTTTCTCTTATTGGAATTAAAATGAGTCAGAAAAAAATCATCCATTATAGTGAACGTTTTTGGCTTTTGAATCCAAGAAAAAATGCGACAGTTGCTTTAAAATCAGCAAAAAATCTATGAGTTTCAAGAAGTTTCTTGGAAACGCGGTGTAGTACCAACGAGTTTTCTTGACGGTCATAAAATTAAAACAAATAGTCGAAAGACAGGTGAATTTACTGATTTTTCATTGACATTTAGTGACCATAGAAAATTTCAAACAGATACACAGAATTATCGTACGGGAGAATTAGAAGCAAGAAAAAAAAATTGGTATAAACGAAAAATAATTCATAGTATTGATGTAAAACTTAAAAATAATATTCTTGAAAAATATCGCGATGCATTAGGATGGAGTATTGTTCAAGTTAAAAAAGAGATATTCGAAGAGAGTGATTTAGGATCAAATATTGGACAACCTAGTAAATATTATTTTGCTCCTAATCAATTGTTTATTGATCCTGAGAAAAATTTCTTTAACGATGATCAACGTTTTGTAGATTTAGCTTATAATTTACCTGCTGACGAAGATTTTATATTGATTCAAAACATACAATTTATAGATGATCATTTTTTTATAAAATATGGTATTAAAATTGGTGAAGCTGATAAACCCTATAATGAATACGATATTTCTATTGTTTATTCTGATGGATATACGTAGATAGGGGTATATATAAAGATCGTTTTATCAAAGAGAGGCACGTGTCATGGCTATTTTTCAGAGAGTACTAAATCAAGAGGGGTATAAGATTTATCACGATTTAACACAATACAGTTATGTGGAATCCGTTTTTTTTTGGCATTTAGTAGGAAGTGTGGAAGTTGGGAAATCAAGATATCATCTACTAATATCTATTGCTGATTATGAAACATATTTACGGTATAAATTTATACTGGAAGTAGAATGTTCAAAAAATCCAAAAATGTATATTATACATCAAGAGGAACACGACATTCCAGAAGAATGTTATGAATTTATGACCTATCCCCACGTATCAACGACAAAAGAATTGGAGAATATTTAAAGATACTAGATTATGATAGAAAACATTGTTTTAGTTATGAGTGTATTAGGAGTATTATTGCATTATATTATGATTTTTGGGTTTATAATAAAACTATAAAATACACTTGTAAAAAATGTAAATGGGAATGCGAATGTAATGTGGATTACCCTAATTTCATCAGTGTAAATTTTAATGAAATAAGAGGTTGTAATGTAGAAAAATATTCAATGGACAATAACATCTTATGTAACGAAATAATACACTGAATGTATTTTTTTTATTTGAAAATTAATACATTAAAAACTTTTCAACATGGTTTCTGGGTTTATGATATACAAGTCCTCCTTTTTGAAATTGTCTTTTGATTTTTTTCGTTCCTAGTTTTGCAATAATTTTTACTACTTTAGCTTTTTTTTAAGCTCTTTTTTAAAATCGTTTATAAAAGGTTTGCCGTATTTATTGACTGTTTTATTTCCTCCACGTTGCCTTTTTTTCCCTTTAAAAATACCCCCACGTTGCCTTTTTTTCCCCTTAAAATCACCACCACGTAATTCTCTTATTCTTCCTACCATTGTTATGAAGGTTGTTTTCTCTGCCAATAGTTATCACCATAGACTGCAAAAATTTCTTCATGGGCTTTTATATGTTTTATACTTTCTAAATACATTTTTTTATTATTGGGGTCGTAAACAAAATCGGAATTATTTTTATATATAGAACCGGCTTCCCATTATTCGCATACCGTGCTGCAGCGTGAGTTGTCAAATAAGCATCGATACAAGTGTTTGCATCATTACAAATACTATATACAGCATTAGTGTTTTTACCATATTTACGATCCAATTTGGACTGTGTTGTTTTTTGACCCGTGTAATAAGAAATATTACGATCGGGTTTAAAAGGTTTTTTCCAAGCAAATAATCCTTCACCCGCATTTGGGATCGTTGATTTCTTGATACGTAAGTTATTTTGTTTTGCTAAATGAATCCAACATTTTTTTGTTTTTGCTGTTCGTTTACGACATCTTATTTTTTTTAAGGTTTTACTTCTACATTGAAGAACGTGACGTATACTTTGAGATTTATCATTGCGTCTTTTTTTTCGGGGTAACTTAACTCTTACCATTTTTTTTTTTAAATATAGTTTTTATTCCTAAATAATCATTATTTTTTTCATGTGTCTGAATAAAATTTACCAAACATTCAACTTTATAGATAATATCTTCGGGGCAGTTGTATATTTCTTTTTTTAATTTTGTTATTCTTTGTTTTAAAATCTTTGATGAAATAGGTATTATCTTTTCTTTATTTTCTGTAAAATTTAGTAAACATTCCCTTAAAAGATACGGCGTAAATAATATTGAGGGATCATTATCTTGAATTTCATACCCGATATAAGGTAAATTAGACGTTTGTAAATAAATTTCAATATACACAATTTCACTCATATTTTTTTTTACTCTTTTTTTTGTTTTAGTTTTTTTTAATGGGTTCTTTATTATCAAAAAAAATCCCTCCTATACTTACGTTGACATGTATTAATATACAGGATTCATACGATGTTACTATTGATCGTGTTGATGGAGAAGACGAAAACATAAATAAAAATAAAACGGCGTGTTTTTCTTGTTTTAGAAAAAAAAAAGAAGATGAATGATGATCAGAAAAAATTAAAATATAGTCAAAAAGATATAGATAAAATTGTAAGTTTATTTAATAAGAAAAAAGAAAGTAAGAAAAATGAAAAAATAGACGATTATTTTTCTGTTAATCATATCGAAACTATTAGTAGAGAAAAATTTAAAGTCACTGAACAACATTTTTTCTTTGGATGTTTCACGGGAAAAAACGGTTAATTTTATTAGTTTTATTCAATCGTTATCGTTGGTTTTTTCTTATTTAATTAACATTGCACGGGCAAATGTAAAAAGTGATGATGATTATGTTAGATTTATCTTTAGTAATGCGCCAAAAAGTTTTTTCTCTACAGCCGTTTTACCCGTGAAAGACTTTGACGTTAAATATTTCTTAAATATTATGGAAAAATTTATGCAGAGTAATAAAGAAATAATAGCTAATGGATGGAATAGTAAGGTAATAGTTCAAACTTTTCCCGCAGGAATAAGTACAAATAAAAAAAAAAATAGTGTATTAAGGAAAAAAAGTATTTACAATAGTTTGAATAAGGGAAATGCTACAGATAAAGGCGGTGTGAAAAGTAATGTAAAAAAATATGGCCGTAAATTTCGCACAGGGGTATTTTATATTCTTAGCCATGTATTATTTCGTACAGTGAAAGATTGCTGTTTTGCTTTAGCAATATTAGTGGGTTTATCATTTTTAAAACAAGACGTTAAATATTTTATAATGAAAAGAAAACCAAATAAACCCGTGGATGATTTATTTACGTGTGAAGAAATTCGAAATGTATATCGGGAATGTGGGTTACCCGAGGGTAATGTTGATGCCACACAGTTTGAGTTAGTATATAATAATTATTTTAAAAAACAGGGTGTTGATTTGTTAGTGTATGCTGACACTCATTCCGATAATATAATTTATGATTCACGAACTGATAGTGAGGGTAATCTTATTAAATTAACTAATGAAATTGTATGCTTATGGTTAAATAATAATCATTACGATGTAGTCTTAAGCATAAAGGAATTTTCTAAACTTAACACCAGTTCTTTTTTGTGTTAAATGTATGAGTCATTTTACACGCCATGAATATATCGATAATCACCTATGTACTACAAATAACTTAACTTGTTTACGATGTTATAAATATCCGAATAAGTGTAAAGATAAAAATAATAAACTTATTTGTAGCAGTTGTGATATAATTTTTTATGATGAAAATTGTTTTACAAATCATTTAACAAATAAAATTTTTAAACCCTCTCATAGTAATTATGATCGTTTAACACCGTGTCAATATTTTTTTATTGTAAAACCTGTAACAAAATTTGTCCTCGATTCTTTTTCATTTATTCTAATAAAACAGTTAAACATGATTGTAGCAAACGATTTTGTTTTCATTATGATAAATACATGAAACAACCTCATTTTTGTTATGTGAAACCCCTTTCACTTGAATATAACAAGAGGAAAGAAAGTGAACCCACTTTATTTTTTTTTGATTTTGAAACAAAAGTAACCGAAACTAAATTGCTCGTACCGTTTTATTGTATCGTCCAAAGGGTATGTAAAAAATGTCAACATATTGAATTTAAAAAAACAAAAATATTTGAAAAAAAGGATCAAGAAATTATCGATAATACTATTGAAAAAGTTAGTTGTTGTGGGAATAGACAATTTATTTTTGATAACAATGTTATTGAAACTTTATGTGAATTTATGTTTGAACAAACAAATTCCGTTTGGATAGCTCATAACGGGGGTAGATTTGATACTATTTTTATTTTAAAATATCTTTTAGAAATAAAACAGATAATGCCGAATACTATAATGAACGGTACTAAAATAATGAGTTTAATAATTAAAGAACAAAATATTAGAATCCTCGATAGTTATTTATTTTTTAGTATGAAATTAGCGGATATTCCAAAAGCAATGGATCTTCAAGGGGAATGTAAGGGATTTCATCCTTATGAATTTTACGATTTAACTTATGAGGGTGAAATTGTAGATCGGAAATTTTTTGATACGAAACATATGAATACAGCAACACTTAATGAATTTGAAAAATGGTATTTAGAAAAAAAGAAAGAGAAATATATATTTCGTAAAGAGATTTATTATTATTGTTGTAGTGATGTAGATATTTTAAGAAAGGGATGTGTTAAATTTTCTACAATGATCGGTACCATAGGTCATATCACCCCCTTTTATGCAAAGAATTGTATTACGATTGCTAGTTTAGCTTTGAAAGTGTATAGACTTAATTTTTTTTTTAAATATTGTGTAGGAATTATTCCTGCATCGGGGTATAGGGGGGGTGTAAAACAGAGTTTAATTGCTATTGATTGGTTAGATGAAATTAATCGAGAATTAGGAGGAAATTTAGAATATATCTGTTCACAAAATGGGGAGAAAAAAATTCTAGGACGTTTTGTCGATGGTTTTTATAATGAAACGATATATCAATTTCATGGGTGTTTTTATCACGGATGTCCCAAATGTTTTGATCCCTATGCATTAAACGTTCTTACAAACGAAAAATTTAGTAATTTATATGCAAATACGCAACGTTTTTCTTGGACAATAAAAAATGCCGGTTACAAATTAATCGAGATGTGGGAATGTGATTATTTAGAAGAAAAAAAATATACACAGAAACAATTAATTGAAAAGAAAAGAAAATTTTATCCGTTTACTCCTTTAACACCACGTGACGCATTATATGGGGGACGAACTTCCCCCGTATGTTTATTTAAAGAAACAAAACCCAACGAACGAATAAGTTACTTAGATTTTACATCGCTATACCCTCATGTACAAAAAAATTATGATTTTCCTGTGGGTCATCCTACTATTTTACTGGGGAAAGATTGTAATAAAATAAAAATCAAGGACATATTTGGTTTAGTAAAATGTTGTATTTTTACCTCCTCGAAATATTTACTTTCCTGTTTTACCCGTTAGAATAGATGGGAAATTATTATTTCCATTATGTTATAAATGTGCTGTGGATAAATGTAATAAATGTGAACATAATGAAAGCGATCGATACTTGACGTGTACTTGGACTAGTGTTGAGATTAATGTTGCTATAGATAAGGGATATAAAATAATTGCTCTTTACGAAATATATCATTTTGAACGCAAAGAAAAAATCTTTTCACAATACGTAAATCAATTTTTAAAAATCAAACAAGAATCTTCAGGAATTCCTACGGATTGTTTGAACGCAGATGGAAGTAAAAATGATGATAAAATTAAACAGTATTGTAATGATTATTTAAAAAATGAAAATGTTTTTTTAGATAAAGACAAAATAGAGAAAAATCCCTGATTAAGAACTATTGCAAAAACATTTTTAAATTCGTTATGGGGAAAATTTGCTCAAAACGAAAATAATACACAAGTGTGTTTTTTAAACGATTATGAAGAATTATTAAATATTGCCAATAATAAAAGTAAAAATTAACATCGATGGAATTTATAAACGAAACATTATTACGTTGTACATATGAAAAAATTGATGATGCAACAACCCCTCTAAAAACGGGAAATGTAATCATTGCATGTTTTGTCACTGCATATGCACGTTTGAAATTATACGAGTTACTCGTTAAATTAGACGATCGCGTTTTATATTTTGATACAGATTCTGTTATTTATATATCTGATGAAAATAATTATACTGATGTTAAAACGGGAAATTATTTAGGAGATTTAACGAATGAATTAAATGAAAATGAATGGATAACAAATTTTTGTTCAACGGGTCCAAAATGTTACGCGTATATAACTAATTTAAATCAGGAATGTATTCATGTGAAAGGTTTTACTTTAAAAAATGAAACAATAAAAGAAAAATTGAATTTTTTATCCTTGACACAATGTGTTAAAAATCAAGATCAGATCATCGAAATTAAATATCACAATAAAATATGTAAAGATAAACTTAATCATATTTTTATTGAGGATGAAATAAAAAAATTTTCATTTACATTTAATAAACGTGTTGTTAAAAATAATTTTAATACGATTCCGTTTGGATTTTTAGATAACTGAAATGAACAATGTTTCATTACCATTTCAACACCCTTTTATGTTAACGTTATGCGGCCCTAGTCAAAGTGGGAAAACATATTGGATATTACAATTATTGAAAAATATTAACATTATGATTACACCCGCAATTGTTAAAATTGTTTATTTATATTCAATTTATCAACCTCTGTACGCTGAAATGGAAAAAGTTCTTGCGGAAAAAAACAGATATTAGTGTTGAATTTATCGATTGTCAAAAGGGTATTCCCCGCATTACCGATATACAAACGAATACCCGTGAAAATACGTTAATAATATTAGATGATCTCATGTTAGTTGCAACATCATCAAAGGAAAATCTTGAAAGAATAGATAATATTGCAACTCAAGATGTCCATCATCGTAATATTAGTGTTATTTTTACATGTCAAAATTTAACATATGGTAATGGTAAATTGCGAAATTTACGTGTCAATAGTCAATATTATGTTATGTTTAAAAATTTAAGCGATTATAATAATATGTATACGATATGTGATAATAAAAAAATTAATAGAAATAGATTTAATAAAGTATTAAGTGAAATTAATGAGAAACCCTATGGTTATTTGGTATTTGATAATTGTAGAAAAGGGTATGAAAATTGTAGAATTAGAACCAATGTATTTCCACATGAATCAACGATAATCTATGATTTGTAAATAAATGTAAAAAGAAAAATAAAATGTTTGTTAAAAAATATAAAGTGTTGTTGAAATTTTTTTAAAAAGTATATATAGTATGGGGTGTGTATATTGTGTATGAACTTTTTTAAAAAACATGGCAAGAAGACGATATAGAAGCAGGAGGAAACTTAGAAAAGAAACTTAGAAAAAAGGGGGTAGTGCTCTAGATATTTTTGGACCTTTGGGGTCGTTAGTTGGAAATCAATTGGGAATTGGGATTCGAAAAAGAAAAAGGAAAACCAAAAAGGACTGTTCGAAAAAGAAAACAAAAAGGAGGTTATAATTCGCGCGGTTATGATGGGTTGTGGGGCTTGTTAAAATAAAAATCCATAAATCACTGTAAATAATTAATTTTTTTGTTTAATTAAAAATTGGCATTATTAAAACTACAACATGACTGATTGTTATTACTCTTACAATTTTTTTTACATTTTTTATTATATATTCCTACGAGTACACTACCCAAAATTGTTTCTATTTTTTTTTTTAATTTAATATCGTTTTTTAATTTAATACGTTCATTTTTAAATATTTTTTGTTTATTATTATTTTCGAATTCATTACGACATTGATTGTATAAATATAATAAACTCCAGTTTCCACACACTGCTGTATTTTTGGATTATAATTGTTTACTTTGAATATATTGAAATGTTAGTCCTTTTTTTACACTATAATCATACCAATATTCACGTTTATAAAACGAGACATCTTTTGCAAAACTATCAAAAAAATTCATATGTTTTTCTTTATCCACCCATATAGCAATCCAATGTTGACCGTTTTGATCTGCTTCATCCGTATTCCAAATCCAACACGAGGGATAATAAATTTTTTTAGGAAAAATATTTGCAGGAAATGTACCCAAATAATATTTATTTAAAAACTTATTTATTTTTGAAATTTTATTAATCTCGTTCGTAAATAAAAATTGGGTTAAAAAACAATGTAAATTCATTGATTTTTTGCGTCGCCATTTTCTTTGTGTTGAATAGGGTGTTGAAGGTGGGGTAGGAATGTGGGTGGTGAGTGATGTAGAGGGTTCTTCGTGACTCGAAAGACCCGAAGTGGTTTTTCCCAAATTTATATAACGTTGTCGTAATTTTATATTACGTATATAATAGGCGGGCATATGTAATTTTTTCAATTCTTTTAAAGCAACCGTCTGCTTTTGTTGTGTAAGATTGAACATGTTTTGTTTGCTGACATTATGCGTTAAATCGTATAATAAATCATGATGGTTTATTCCAACACCGTTTAATTTTATTATATCTGTACCCCCAATTTTAATTTTTTTCCTTTCAAGAAATTATTTTATTTGTTGACCACTTGTCACAGTCGGGGTTTTCCTTACCACGGGTGATTCATCATTGGACACCTCATTTTCAAGTTCATTACTTTTTCTTTTCATATTTTGTTGTCTTTTTAAAAAACTAACCATACTCTCTGCGACACGTTGATCATTATTAACTTTTTTCATTTCTTCTTTCATTTTATTTTTACTTTCAATAAGATCGAAATTATTTTTGTTGTTAATTCCCTGCAATAATTTTTCGTTTTCATGATCAGTTTTGATTAAATCTAAAATTTCATTTAATTTACTCGGATTAATTAATTGCATTTTATTTACTTCGGTCATTTTTTTTTATTTGTTGGTTAAGTAATTTGTATGCTTTTTGATATATATTGATTATACGAAAATCCTCAGATAATAATATTTTTAAATCTTTTTCTTTTATTTTGTTCTTTGAAAACTTATTCAAAATATATTTATTATCACTGGAAAGTTGGATAGAAATTTTTTTATTTAAAATATTTTTAGCAATGTATTGTAATTTATTAATTAATTGAGAATCTAACAACGTATTTTTTTTATCAATATCTGCTTTAAGATATTTTTTTAACGATGGTAAAAAAATCCTTTTTTTTTTTTCAAAAGCTTTTTTCTTTATTTTATTTAATTGAACTAATGTTTCTACAACTTGATGAAGAAGAAGTAACGGAACTTTCACTATCCATTTCATCACTAACATCATCGCTAACAACATCGCTATCATTTTCACTATCATCCTCCTCATCATCATCATCTCTTGAATTATCATTTTTCTCGTCTTTTTTTACCTCTTCTTTTTTTAATTCATCATTTTTTTCTTCATTCATTTTTTTATGCGTAAACTGAAAACGGTGGAAATACAAGAATATGTTCACGATTTAGGGGTATTTTGTTAATAACTGTTTTTTTTATTTTTGGTTTATTTATTCTATTCTTTGTTGTAATGGGTTTTGTGTTCTTCATTTTTTTGTACATCCCCTTGTGACAAATGTTGATAATTAAATGCTGTGTAATAATCTTGCAGGGGTATTTAATCCCACTCTAATTTCATTTCGAAATTCACCAACAAATATTAACGCCCCTACAACTGTATTTTGAGAAAAATGAAAATCCACATTAACATTTCCCGATGGTCTTATGGGTAATACTGCAAGATGAGAGTCTCTATTATCTGTTAAATCAAATGCTAATATAGAATACCCGTTTATAAAGTCATTATAAGTCATGGGCATTTCTGAAATAGTTGCGATTTAATACCGAACGTAATTTTGAGTAAGCTTCAGCATGATTTTCAATTCTCCCGACAACAGCGTTATTTACTGAAACTTCAACATTATCATAATTAGGCCAGTTTAAATTCAAAAATATTATGAGTATATGATCCGTTCCAATTTGCTAATGGGGAAAATACAATATATAAACGTGTAGGAACGCTGCCATTAAACACATCGATTACTTGATGTGAATTTCGTCCTGCAGCTAATGATTCAGTAATACAACGATAATTGGTTGTATAATATAATGTTTCTTTATTATGGGTCACCATCCCTATATTAAGCGCATTTGATAATTGTTTTTTGGGTTTAAATACAGGAATTTTTATTTTAAAATCGTCTAGGGTAATTATAGTATCAGCAACGGGCATATTCGCATGATTGGCACCCATCATTACAATTGTATTTAATGCACGCGTTAAACGTAATTCGACTTTATACGCTGTAGGAATATATATTTCAGCACCACCTTCGCTAAATAATGAACAATCAATCTCATCTATCAAATTCTGTGATTGATTTTGAAATGCACTTGTTTTTTGTCTCCCTCCTGCATTTACGACATTAACATTATTAGTGAAACCCACGATATCGCTCATATGTTCGGCTGTATCTAAATATGCTAAATTAAGCTCTTTAGAATCTTTATTTCCCGACGGTGTTTGACGCATTATAAATTGTATCCATGATGCAAAATGTGCAAAATTATCTGATGGTGTAATTAAATTTTCATTTATTTTTAATTCTTTTGTTTTCCACATTGTACGAAGGGGTAATGTAATCATCGAAAACCCCGATGCTGCAGGTGCTATAACTCCAGCAGCATTTCTAATCGATACTCTAGCCATTATTTTAGCATCGCTTGTTTTCATTAATCCAACGGCGTTCCCATGTCTTGTAAACGTGTATACTGACGATTGATTATCGACAGGCGTTGCGATAATTTCAGTTTCACGACATTCCGTAAACGTATCATTATAGGGTGATGAAGTAAAAAATTGTAAAGGCTCGCTAAATAATATGTCATTTTTTTTCCACATCTTCAATTTTTTTACTCATTTTATTTTTTTTTTAAACGTTAATTTTAAGAATATTTGAAAGTGTTCCCAACACTTGAGGAAGAAACATACCCAGTGCCAATGCTCCACCAAAACCTCCTTTTTGTATTTTTCTTCTACGTTTTCTTATTCCTCTTTTGTTTTTTCTTTTTTTGATGTATTTTTTACGCGTCATTTATTTTATTTTTAAAAAACAACAATACCCACAACAACAATAAAAATAATAATAATATACACAACATTATGATTTTTTTATATAACTTTTTTTTTATTTATACTTTTTTTTACACAGTCTATCTATTTTGTAAAAAACGTATTACATTTGGATCTATTTTTTTTCTCTTTTTTTTATTATCACTTGTATAATAAGTATCTAAATTTAAATTTGAGGGTAATCCCACACCCTCATTTAATAAAATTTCTTTCTTAGTTGGATTTTCTTTATTTTTTCTTTTCACAACAAAATATGATGAGGAATAATTTTTTCCATGATTTCTACCGTTTAACAATTCAGTATAATCTTCTACGGATAGTTCATTTATTTTTTCAGTCATTATTTTTTTCTTCAAATAAATTTATATATATCTTAATTTCTTCACCTTTTAACGGCACGTTATTCTCATAGTTAATAAAGAACTGTAGTGATTGTTTAGCCTCTTTATCACTCATAAATAAAAAATAGGGGAATTTTTTTTTTTCATCATTTAATGATGTATAAGGATTTTTTTCGTCAATATAAAATAATTCTTTTATAGTATATATAAAACGTTGTGTTGCATTGGAAATAATAGTAGATGAAGAAACTGAAATCGTTCCATTATTAATTTTTTTTGATTGTGTTATTGCACTGAAATCCATTTTGTTTGCACACGTAATTCGAAATGAATTTTTGATATTTTTTATATTCAATCGAATTTAAATTCCATAAAAAAATTTTCCCACTATTTACTAACACGTAAAGAGAAAAAGGATAAAATATTTTATATTCTTTAATTATCATTTCCCCATTTTTTTCTTCAAGAACAATCAAAAACATTATGTTGAATGTATTAAACAATCAATACTAAGCGTTCCTGAATCAAAAGGAACTAATTTTCCTGTAGTATCTTTAACTTTAATATGAATTTCTCTTATAATGTCTTTTTTTAATTTTCTCAATGATTTTGGGGGACTATAATAAACTAATTGTCCATCCCCCCCACCACCTTGTCGATTCCATTGAATGGGTACTGTTGTTAACAATTCGGAACAACTATCACCAACTAACCCCAGTTCTATTTCATCACAATATATAAACATTTTATTTAATCCATCGGATACATCGGGTAAGTAATCAAAATGTTTAGAAAAAAGGGTTCGAGGTGTAGGGTTATCTTTTTTTATTTCAAACAAGAGAGGTACGATTTCAAGACCTTTTTCATTTTTTAAACCTAGCATAAAAGCTATTTTTTTTGAAAATAATATATTAATCTTTTGATTAAAAGAAGCATATTGAATACCCTTTTTTCTACCGTAGTCTTGTTAGATAATCGAAATTCATTTACCTGTAACCCATCGACTGCTTTACTCGCATTTTCATATACCCAATACTCAATCTCAACATTAACATTAATAATTACTTTCCCATTTGACCCGATGGTAAAAAAAATTTCAAATCCTTCTAAGATATTATTTAAAAATATAATTAATGAAGACAAATCATAAATTCCGTCGGGTATAATAAATTTATCCGATGTAAAAACGAACTCGCTGCTGGCGTATACCGAATTATTATTTTCTTCAGGTATAAAATTCTTATAGGTTATGATAAATGAAAAAAAACATTCATCACCAACAATATTTTTAGTTGTTTGAGGATAACCAACTTGTAAAACTTCTAAAAAACATTCATTGTTCAAAGCATCAATGGGTTGTGCAATTTTCATTTCAAAATCATTAATCAAATTCTTTTGAAGTCCTCGTGATATTGAATTACTAGCAATGTGTAAATTCATTTTTTTTTAAAAACTTGTAATTCAGGACGATAAAAAATTCCTTTAATTTCTTCACGTTGTTCGTCTTCTAATTGATATGTAACGGGATCGGTGATAAATACTTTTTTAATAAAAAATATCTCATTTGTCCATCGTCGAAGACTGCTTTTTTCAAAAATATTATTTTTTACTCTTGCAATACGTACACGAGTACCTTCTTGTATCAGATCTTGAGTGGGAATAGGATAATTTAAATGATCACGTACTATTTTATTTTTTACTTTACGTATTTTTCCTTTTTTTTATTCGCGATAAATTTCAAAAGGTGTTGCACCTATGGGGCGCCAAGTGTTACTTTATTATTTAGCGTAAATAGTGTCACTTTTTCCCTGATTTATTTGGTTATATCAAATAACCAAATTTACTGAGATAGTTTAAGTTGGTTATATCAAATAACCAATTCAATGCTATTTGGTTATATCAAATAACCAATGTTTATGACATGGTTTAAGTTGGTTATTTCAAATAACCAACTCAATGCGATTTGGTTATATCAAATAACCAGTTCTCCCGCGATGGTTTAATTTGGTTATTTCAAATAACCAAAATTGGAACAGCTTGGTTATTTCAAATAACCAATGTTTATGACATGGCTTAATTTGGTTATATCAAATAACCAAGTCCACGCGATTTGGTTATATCAAATAACCATGATTTAGGTTGGTTATATCAAATAACCAAAATAATTTCGTTACACTTGGCGCGCATGAGGTCCAAAGGTCATTCAGAGAACGCGATCACGCGACTCTCTTCTTTAGCGCACCTTTTCCAAGTCTCTCCATCATGGCGAACACACGGAGGCAACATGCGGCTAAAAGCTGACCTGCTCCAGACTAAAAATAGCAACACCGCGATTACGTCGTTAGGATTATGATAATATGATACACGCTATCTGTCAAGTTGTAATCCCTAAGGGCATAATATTTAATAATATTTTGAGATCCCTAATCTGAATCATGTGAAGCATGTTTTCATTCTATTGCGAGATTCCGTCATTCCGATAAATATGGTTTATAGATATAGATAGAATCTTTATTTAAACACGGTAAAAATCATCAGTACGTATACTAGACAAATCCCAAACCAGCAGTTAAAAACTAAACCGTTTAAAAACATCTATAATACCCAAGTTGAAACAACGTGAGTGGAAACTATATTTCACATGACCAACTTTCCTGCCGCGTAATTTACGACAACCAGTAACTCTGATAACAGTAACTCTTACAAATAATCAATTCACATTTGTTCTACAGAAGAGACAGTTACTGAATCAAATGAGTAATAAAACGTGTTGTGCTGCGTAGGCAATGTAGAAATACAAATCAAATATCTAAAAAGGTTGGTGTACTGCCGAAATAGCGTGTAAGTTGTCTAACGTTTCGAGCGAAGGCTTTCGCTCGAAACGTTAGTTACACGCTATTTTGGCAATACACCAACCTTTTTAGACTTGATCTATAGTTCCTGAATCTGTCGGCGTGAAGATATCGTATTGCACCATGTGTAACATGAGCCCGGTTGCGCTTCAGCGGTGTTGCTATTTTTAGTCTGGAGCAGGTCAGCTTTTAGCCGCATGTTGCCTCCGTGTGTTCGCCATGATGGAGAGACTTGGAAAAGGTGCGCTAAAGAAGAGAGTCGCGTGATCGCGTTCTCTGAATGACCTTTGGACCTCATGCGCGCCAAGTGTAACGAAATTATTTTGGTTATTTGATATAACCAACTTAAATCATGGTTATTTGATATAACCAAATCGCGTGGACTTGCATCGCGTGGACTTGCAGGTTATTTGATATAACCAAATTAAGCCATGTCATAAACATTGGTTATTTGAAATAACCAAGCTGTTCCAATTTTGGTTATTTGAAATAACCAAATTAAACCATGTCATAAACATTGGTTATTTGATATAACCAAATAGCATTGAATTGGTTATTTGATATAACCAACTTAAACTATCTCAGTAAATTTGGTTATTTGATATAACCAAATAAATCAGGGAAAAAGTGACACTATTTACGCTAAATAATAAAGTAACACTTGGCGCCCCATATGCACCAGCTAATGCTTTATGTGGGGAATTATTATAACGATTAACAATAAGGGGTAAATACTGAATATAGTCAAATTCTCCAGTCATTGTTAAAACACGACGAACCATTGTTTTTAAAGTTTCAATTACACGTTCCACATGGGATGCTTTTATTTCTCTATTATACGTATGAAATACTTCAAAATTATATTTTTTACTTAATTTCGTACGTATATCTTGAAATTCTGTTCCTTCATCACTTTGAATTTTAAGAGGGGCTATTCCTTCTTCAATAAGAATACTTTCAAATTTATTTTTAACATTATTAGACGTTTTCTTTTTTATTAATTTTACCCAACAAAATCTTGAAAAAAATATCAATACACACCAACCAATAACGATATTGATTATTATATCGGGCTAAATCTTTATTTTCAGCTAAATCAATTTCCCATTGTTCATTATTTTTATTAACAGCATATTTCAAACGTCTATATATTTTTTTACTACTACTATGTAATCTATAATTAGAATAATCCTCATCAGTTAATGTCTCTCCTTTTAATAATCTTGAAGCTTTTTCAATAAAGTCAGCAGAAAATTTAGTTTTTTTCTTTTTACTCATTTCTATAATAAAGAAATAAAATTAATATAATATTCTTCAAGTTCATCAACGAGTTCTTTGTCGCGTAATATCCCCATAAAATCAACTTCTATATTTTTACAGGCTAACTCTTTATTTATAGTATCACCGTACAAACATAATGTATCTTGTATATTTTTACAACATCTAAAACGATAATAAAAAATTTCTGAAATTACTGATGGACTTAAACGGTGACAAACCTCATCATCATCACTTTCTACTTTTATTTTCTTAATCTTTTCGTTGTCGTCGTCATCGTCGACGTCGTCGTCAAAATTGAGTGTGGGTTTCTTTTTCTTCAATACTCGTTTTTTGACGGGGGTAGGTTGGGATTTATGACCTGTTGCATGATTATACTTTCTTAGGGCAATAATATATTCATCCAAGGAATCTTTCTTTTTTATATGAAAACTACCCCAATCATCAGACCATACGATTTCGCTTGGCGTTGCGTTGTTGTTGTTGTTGCTGGTTGTCGGTGTTGGATCATCGTCAAATTCCATTGCATCGGCTAATTCGTTATCTTGATGTTGATAACAAATTTCCAAACTACCCCACGCATCTGTACGAACAACCAAACGGCATGTTTGCTTTTTCCAATTTTCAAATCTTACCACTTCAAAAAATATCTGCACCAATTTCTCTTGAATGCTAATCTTATTAAGAACATTCAACAATGGGGGAATATGATCATTTTTCACTTCAACAGCGCTATTTTATGTGTACTTGTCACATCTTTTATTTGTCGGATATACTTTGGCGAGAATAGCATTACCGTTGATTTTTTTTTGTGCAATTATTTTTGCAGACAAATCTGTATACGATTGCATTTTATAAAAATGATCATATTGTTGTCGTGCAAAAAGTTCCACCATCTCTGAATCTGTTACCGAGTGAAGGGTAAATGATGAATCACTGTAGGGACAGTGTTTATTTTATACCCTCTGCACAATTAAAAAAAAAATTGTATTCCATCAAAATGAAAAAAATTTTATTACACTAATAACGTGTATAATTGATTACAACATATTATATCAAATAAACTATTGTGTTTGCGTTGCATAACTCCTAAAATTTTACATAACTTTTTATGTTGTTTTTTTGTTTTTATTTTACATTCTATTTTATTTTCTAGAAATGCAACAAGTGCTTTCCCTATTCTTCCATTTCCATCGGAAAAAGGATGAATGGTTTCAAAAATATAATAAATCAAAACTGATATATTTTTTCTTTGATAGTTTTTTACGTAAAATTCATCTAAATGTTCCATATATTGTTGAATATATAAAGGATCAATCCCCTCATGAAATCCAACAAATCTTTTGTTTCGACTGTAATGTCCAGCATTCGTTAAATGGATCATAGATATTTCATGAATAGTTTTACAATTTTCGAAGGGCAAAACAAAATCTCCCACATCTCATCCAAAATTATTTTTCATTTTCTTCGTCTTCTTCCATTCGTATAACATCATACGCAAACACTTTAAATTTTATACAATCTTTTAATTCCATTTTTTCTACATACACGTTTGTTCACTAATACTTTATAAAAATTATCCCAATTCACATTCGATTCAGTCATTTCATACATAGGATTGTATGCAGCTCAATCATAATTCAATGTTGTTTTTATATACTTTTTTATCATAGTAAATAATTCTATTACATTTTCGTCAAGCATTATTACATATGCAAATATTTTCTCTTTACACTTAAATTCACCTATAAACCCCCCATAATCTTGCTTAACACCCACAGAATGATTAACTTGGGTGTGATTTTCATTTAAAACATAATTACTTTTGTTTAAAATACTTAATTTCAAAGGATCAAACTCAAAAAAATAACTTTGACTCTTACAATTTTTATACCGACATTTATCAAAGGATACTTTACCCTTTTTTATATAATGTATAAAATCCCAAAAAACATATCTAATATTTTGTTCAGAACCTTTTTTTTGTCTATTGAATAAACTTCCTATAGGGTTATGTTCACGACAATAAAATATAAAACATGAAGTGAACATGATAAGATTTTTAATTGAACTACAATAAGCATAAGAATTGAAAATACTAGGTGCTACCATTAACAAATAAATATTTAAAAAAAGAGCAAAATCACCTTTCTGGCTATGTATGTGCTTAAATTTGCTTACTAAACTTTCTTTTCCAAAACCCAGGGTATAAGATAAGTATTTTCTTTCAAAGGTTAGATTTTGTACAAAATATGTATAATGATACTTATCATTGGTTTTTAAACATTGAAATAAATCTGAGTCTTGGTTTTCAAGGGGTAATACAACAAATAATTCGTTAAAACACTCGGGGAATGAAAAAAAACTACAGCATAACGTGTCTGATTCAACGAGTATAGTACGTTGTTGAAGCCATGATCTCTTCAAGGAATATTTTCTTTGACTTGCTTGTAAATTCGGGATCAAATAAGAGAAACGATCTTCTAGAATAAAATAGGATTCCATTCCACGGTTTCCCTTGATTTTTTTCATATTGACTATATAGCTTTCTTCACCTGGGTGAATGTTTTCACATTTCATCCTGGGACATGTGACATATTTTCCACGATAATAATCAAATAATCCACATAACCAAAATAAATATCCAATTTCTCCTTGGTTAAAATATTGAAAATAAAGAACAACTCTTAAAATTGTTTCAATCATAATGCTGTGATTTTTGAAAAATCTCTTACTCTTTATATAGCTTTTTTCAAATTCAATAAGCTAAATAAACATTAATCTAAATAAAATAAAAAACATTGTGTTTTCTGGTTCATTCTTCAGTTGAATCTCATGCAAGCAATATGTCAAAACCCAAACAGTATGATCTTCACTATCTTAAAGAAAATTGTCGAAATCAAATATTTATTGTACGTAAATGTGAACAAATCCTAAATCCATGCTTTCCTATGAACCGATTATATATAAATTTGGAAGTTATGGAGTATGTAAAAAATAAAAAGCTTAATTATAAACAATATATAACAACACATGTGGAAGGAGATTGTGGTATACATAATTTCATAGATCAAGAAGTGTATATAAATTCTTTTTTTTAAATAAAAAACGCTTTTCTCGATTTATTTTGAACTGTTTTATTTCAAATATTTAATTCATTAAAATCATTACATAATTCCCCACAACAATTTAAATATACATGTTGTTGCAACATAGATTTATCAAAATGTATTTTAGTTATTAATGTTACAATATAATTTCCATTACTGCTACCATAAATCACATTAAGTAAAGATAATATATTTTCATCTTTAATAAGAACTAAATAAAGCTCTTCACCATCGAAATTTTCACGAAAATGATATTTTACTAATCTAAATCTTGAATCCTTACATTTACCATATAAAAACGTTTTTGAATAACATGGGATATTATTTATCTCAAAACAATCAAGGGTCGAAATTAACGTAGGTAATCTCGGTTCTCTATCAATAAATACTACATGTTTTCCTACTAACTGATCATAAAATGACATAGTCCAGCTAAAACCTGTTATTAAAAATCTATAATATCTTTTTCCACCATATCGTTTCCGAAATATAGATTGTTCATTTTTATCTTCCACATAAATGTTAAAATATTTATAATCATAATCAGCACATCTAAACTGATAGGGATGTTCCCTCCATTCCAAAAAATAAAACGTTGAATCGCGTGTTTTTTCTATCTCAAACAATTCAGCATGTAATAAATATTGAATGTCGGGATAAAGAATTTCATCAAAATCACGCTCAGCCATTTAAATCTTTTTAAAAAAACGTCTTTTCTTCTATTCGTCTATTTCCACTGAAACAGTCACTGTATATTTCCACCGTATATTTAACTTGTTTAACACCCAACGTTTAAAACTGTTTAGTCTTGAAAGTTTTAATTCATCTGGATGAATCGGACACGGGTGTTTGTTAATACATCTTCCACAAGGATGTTTGTTATAATATAATCGGTTGAATCGTTCATCTGTTGTTTCTTTACGTTCCATTGTCTAACAAATATAAAAACAATTATTTTTTTTACTCTTATTTATACTGTTTCTTTTTTATGGGGTTTTCTTCTTTAAATCTTTTAACACCATATCTTCTTTAACAACCATCTCTTTAATCTACAACAACGTTTTTTTTTTGGATCTTTCCGCGGTATATAATTCGCACACACTTCCCCACACATATTTCCGTTAAGACATTGTCCACAGGGATATTTTGAATAGAATAATCTATTATATCGTGCATCCACGGTTTCCATGATATTTTTGTAAAAACCATTTTATTACATTTTTATTTATATCCTACTAAATTTTCTTTTTTATTTTAGAATATCTGTCTTTTTTAATTTTGATTTTTCTTTTTATATTTTTTTTTTATAAAAAATTATATATAAACGCGTTACCCACCATGTGGTACGTTATTTGTGAATGATGTCGAATTCACATGTACAATATCGTGATTGTGATGAACATACCGGTAGACGTTATCAAAGAATAATTGCTGATGACTTTAACCCCTACAAAATTGAAGATGAAAGTAACTATTATCCAAGTCGTTTTCTAGCCAAAGAATTACACCACTTTACCTATGTTGTAAAGAAATGTCAACCTACGGTATTATGCGAATGTATTGAAGATATACCCTATGAAGATATACCCTCAACGCCTCAAACATATTACCTAGCTCTGGCAGTTAAAAAGAAACATGAATATGAAAATGATGAATGGAATTGTTCATGTCTGGGTGAAAACATAACAACAATTGTTGACTATGATGCTTCTGATCTTTTACAAAAAGAAATTACACTAATAATAGATTCTAATAATTTCATGAAAGCTGTAGCATATACTCAATAAAAAACTTTTTTTAAAAAAAATTCGTGTTTTTTATTTATATATAAGATTACATATTTGATTTAATCATAGTGATAACAAGATGAATCAAGAACAAGATCTCGTGACCTGTGTCAAGTATAGGGGTGTAGCATATTATGATTATACTCCTCGTTATTATTCATGTCATTTTCTTCAAAAACATTTTCCTAACTATACATATTTGGTAGAGGATTGTAAACCTGCTATACTATGTAAAGAATGTAATCCCCCATTTTGTTCTCCACCTCAAGTTTACGAACTAACTCTGAAAATTATTATACAGGGAGAAGAGAAGGGAATAACCCTAAAAACAATTCTTGAGACTAAAAGTGATCATCTCTTGTATAAAACAATTAAACTAATAAATGGTAACTCAATAATTCCACAACAAATTAATTTGTAAACATATTTATTTTTCTTGTAATAAAATTTTTACACAAAAATAAAAACATTCTGTTTCTAACTTTCAAGGTTTATTTTAAAAACATTACAACGAATGAAATATTTGTTTCCCTCTACCCCTATGGTTAATGAAATTGTAGGGTTTAATATTTAATATAGGTGTTTGAGTTTTTGCTAATTTTACATTATCATTATTAATATTTATATATTTTCCCTTCAATGATGATAAGAGGTTCTGTAAATTCTCCTCCGGAGCTCCAAACGCGTCTACTATCATCAATTTGAAATATCGAGGTCCTTGCCAATCTTTCAGATATAAATAATATCCATATCTTAACAACGAGGGAATCACAGGTTCATAATTTACTAATTGTATGGGTTGAGCACGATAATAAAATGTAAGATAAGCATGAGATTCACATTCTCCAAAATCAATCATTGAACGCAACCACATGTTTGAAAAATAATAGAAAAAATATATTTGATACCCTGTTTATATAGTTTTGCAAAAAATCTATAAAAGTAGGTTGTCAAACTATAAAATTTTCACAAAACGTTCAAAAAAATATTGTCAAGATGGTCTATTGCAGTTTCTGTTGTTGTGGCGTGAATTCCTTCTATCATTTTTTCATGCATTACAGATGTAAAGAATGCTTTGTAAACCATCATTATTGTTATCTTTGTAAACAGAATTACTCACGACTTATCTATAGTAGAATAGTTGAACTGTGTGAATGTGATGATAGAATACAAAGATGGAAAAAAACTTATTTGGATTAATAAATTTTTTTTTAAAAATACATTGTCTACCATTTCCAAAATTCATAAAACTTATGATTATAATTCGGATGATCTTTTTTCCATCCTCCTTTTTGAATTGTTTTAGAACGTCGTCGTTTTCGTATTCGTTTTTTTATTTTCGCTTTTCTTATACATCTCCTACTCCTACACTTCATTTTTTTATGTTAACTGAAGTACGACAAGCAATGGTTATAAAAAAAAGAAAAAACCGTCTATTTATACTGTTCTGTTTTTTGATTTTTTTTTTATATCTTTTTTCTGAGACACATATAAGATGTTTAAACAAAAACAATTTATCATTACTGAAACAATGTCCGTATTACATTATGTTAGTATATGTAGGAAAAGTATAACTTTTTTTGACTGCTCCAAAGATACTGTTCAGTGCTATTTATCATGTGAATCTCTTCTTAAAGAATATCCTGAATATATATATTTTGTAGAGGATTGCAAACCTGTTACAATAATTGAAACAAAACAATGTTCTGTAATTAAAAAAAATGGTGTAGCACAACATCCGTATGAAGTAACCCTGAAAGTTATCAATCATGGAGAATCTGGAAAAACACTAAAAATATTATCAGAGGAAGATGTTCCTCATCTTTTACATAAAAATGTTAAGTTTATAAAAACTGACAAAGACATAATTCCTTCTCTTGTATAAATTTATTTAATAAAACATGTTATTTTTTATTACATGAATTTCTTTCTTTACTCTAAAAGTTTTTTTCTTTTTTGTTTTTGTCGATGCTTGTTCTTATAATCAGCTAATTTACGGATTCTTTCACTATCCCATAATTTCCCCATTTTACCCTGACGTTTTCCATATTGATATAACGTGGACGGATCATATAGTCTACCTTTAAAATGGTAGAAATCATCAGCATAAGAACGAATGATTTCTCCCCCATATGGAAGCCAATCAAAAATATCAACTCTTGCTTCTTTGAGATAAACAACCCCTTGAAGAAATCCCAATTCTTTATCTTTTACAATTTCACGACTACATTCAAAAAACGATATTTCATTTAATTTAAGACAATTCTGTGGAGTATGAATTAATTTCGCTGCCTCTATCAATTTTTCAGCTTTTTCTTGATTACGCGTTTGAAATGACCAAATCTTTCGCGAGGGTATATACCCTGCCATCTTCAACAAAATAACTGACCATTTTTGTTATGATATCGTTTTTTATACCCCAGGTTTTGTAGAAATGAAAAAAAAATTTTCTCAAAAAACTTTCATATAAATAAGCTGAAACTTTTCTTTTTCATTTATACGTAAAACATTGTCCCTCTACAAACTTAGTTTAAGAAAAAATGGCGACGAAAGAAGAAGCTTCCGATGGAGAACCCATACCCTTGAATGGTTCCCCTCTCATATGGGATTACAACGATAAAGGAGAGGGATACGCGTACGGTGTACGTGTACGGGATACGGATACGTATACGTCGAAAGTGTTTAATTTCGAAGACTTTAAACCCGTCAAACCTATTCAGGATGGTGATTCTGATAGTGATGATAGTTTGAAAGCATTTTTGGGGACTGACGAAGTAAAGGAAGAAAAAGTATTTAATAGAAACAACATTAAAAAAAAAGTATATACCCGTTGTGATATTAATAGTCTTCGACAGAATTTTCCAAATCAAAAATATATTTTACGACACTGTATATACTTTCCCTCGGGTAATCTATCCGGGTATAAATTATATTTAGAAGTGGTAGATGGAGGATTTCTTTGTCCGCATAAATATCTAACAACAATTATGATAACTGATGATTCCATACTTAGTTCCATTAATAAAGAAATGTATTTAGATTAAATAAAAACAATAAAAAGTTTTGTTTTTTCAAAAAAAAGTTATTGTGTGTTAAAGTACATTTTATTTTTTTTAAAAATATATCTATTTGAAAAACACCAAATAATTTTTGGAACCCTCTACAAATTTTATCATTTTTTTTAAAAATACCGTAACTAAAGAATATCAGTCATTCGGCCATAAGATGGCGTCGAGGTAAGAGCTCCATGGCGGAAATTTCTATGATTAATTCTATAAACCCAAATTTGATTATTTTTATTTCAACGTACAACTCTTCCAATAAAAATAATATGAAGTTTTTTTGGCACGTGTAAGTATAAATCACATTGGGTGAGGTATGATGGTCGTTTATAAAGTTTTTTTTTTGAATTTTAAAATATCTATCTCATGAAATTGACTACGATCACCTTGATTGACCTCTCTCTCTCTGGTCGTCAAACTCAAGGTTAAACCAAAAACTGGTCGTACAACAACACCAGGTTTCATGAGATAAATAATATCAAAATTCACAAAAAACCTCTTGTATACGACCAGGTGCATATCCCCCCTGATTTGATGGCTGGTCGTTCTTAACAGGGTGACCACACCTTAAAACTATTCAACCCCCTGGAAATTTGGGATTGGACTGTGCTCTGATTGGTCAATTCAAATCATACTTGATTCTGATTGGCTTAGAGCTCAGTCCAGTCCCTAACACATTGATAATAATAATATATATATTATTACTACTAAAGTTGGCAAATTTGAACGTTAAAACAATATTTCGGTTAACGTATTTGGTTTTGAAGATGTGCTGTTTCCAATCTACATCACAAAAGAACGCTTTAACACTCGCGTTAATCTACTGCTATTCTCCCAAGGAACTACAAGACACTATAATTGCCTTATTAAAAATTTGAATAAATTAGTCTATGACCAGAATCGTCGTAAGGCTCGAATGTTTTATTGTCGTTATTGCCTGCATGGATTTATCCGAGAAGATCTGCTACAAGACCACGAACCTCACTGCTGTCAACATGGTCCACAACGCATCGAGCTCCCGAACGAAGATAACGCAGCGCTTTATTCTTTAAAGAAGAATATCATAAACAATTAAAAGTGCCTTTTGTCATTTATGCTGATTTCGAGAGTTTAACAACCAAGATCGACTCGGCAGCACAGCACCCAGGAAAATCTTCCACTGAGAAGTATCAGCGCCATCAACCTTGCGGATTTCCCGACGTGGTTGTTTCCGAAGTAGAGCGATATTCTAAGCCTCCTGTCGTGTGTCGTAGCGAGGACGCTGTCGACAAGTTCCTGGAGTGCTTGGAGACCGAACAGCAATATATTCAAGAGAAACTTGAGTTTATCGAACCCATGCGAATCGAGAACGAAGAAGAACAGATGTTTCAAGATGCTACCAACTGCCATATTTGTGGGTTTGAATTGGGAGCCGAACGTGTTCGAGATCATTGTCACCTTACTGGAAAGTATCGCGGAGCCGCACATAATGACTGCAATTTAAACTATAGTTTTGCCGGACGAATACCTGTCATTCTTCACAATCTACGCGGCTACGATTCTCATCTAATCATGCAAGGACTTGGTAAACTCAAGGACAAGAAAATTAACTGTATCCCGAACAACACAGCAAAGTACATTTCGTTTTCTATCGATAATTTAGACTTTATCGATTCTCTGCAATTCATGAACGCATCACTCGACAAGCTGGTTTCAAACCTTTCCAAGGGCGGTGCCGACAAGTTTTCCACCCTCCAGAAACACATCGATAATGATAAGATATCACTGGTGTTGAGAAAAGGTGTCTACCCCTACGACTACATGTATTGTACGCAGATATTTAATGAGAGATGTTTACCACCCAAAGAATAATTTTATAGCATATTAAATGATGAAGAGATCTCTGATGCTGACTACGACCACGCGACGCGTGTCTTTGATTGTTTCAACTGTCAGAACATGGGTGATTATCGTGATTTATACCTCATGTCCGATGTCCTGCTCCTTGCCGATGTCTTTGAAAACTTCCGAAATGTCTGCCTGAAAGCGTATAACTTGGATCCTTGTCACTTCTACACAAGCCCCGGTTTAGCCTGGCAAACCTGTCTCAAAATGACTGATGTCGAACTTGAACTCTTAACAGACTCTTTCACTACCGGCTGAAAAACGGCCTAAATTGGGTGCACCTCATCATCGGCTTGTATCTTAATCAATATTCACAACAATGGGACAAGCTATACCTCTTTTGAAAGAGTATTGGATATTTTAGTTTCACAAAACAATACTACATTTTGAAATAAATTAGCATAATCTAGCATAAATTATCAATATGCGACTTTGAAATTTAGACAAAACTCATCTGTGTTCCATATGATGTTATGTATATAATAAATATTTATAAGTAAAAATTTACATTGTTATATTAGCAACATGCCCAGCAAGTATGGCAGAAAATGAATAAAAAGAAAAAAAGTTACGCCGGCTGTTTGAATAACCCTTCTTGGTAACGTCAAAATGTAGCAAAATGATAGAAAACATAAATGTGACTTGTAATGAAATGTGTGCAGGAAAATAATGGTATAATATATCATAGACACATAATTCTATGTATATAAGGTGTCATTAGTTTTATTACAACATCATACCCCAAACCATTTTCACTTTATACCAATATTCCAGCACTTCTCCCGATATACATGTTGAAGTCAACGGTATATCCATTGCTGCTATTGGCCAAAACCCAAAGTTTTACATCCAACTTAGTCAGCTTATCCCTGATATACTGCCAAATGCCAGACATACTGTAGGTCTAGATTTAACCATTCATTCATCAATAGCAATGTTCGGCTGTTTTGGCTGGTACAAACTAAGGCACCTTTTTTGAAATAGGTGATGAACGAATTCACTTACTGCAACTTATCCCCTGGGCCTGGGGTCTCAGTATTAGGGTGTACAACATACACAAAGGCCACAAAAGCACTAAACCTATTCCTAGACAAGATTGCCTGTGCCCACAGACCTTGACTAGACCCAAATAAAGAACTCGAGCGGTACCCCGTACCCTACCCTACCCTGGCCATTCCCACGGGTCGTACCACGGGGAGCTCAGCCCTACTATTACAACCAACATCAAGGACGTAGGCTTCATCTTCATCATCATCCTCAGAATCGTCAGCAGAATGATCATCAGGGGCATCGTCTCTATAGGGGCATCATCACCAATATCATCATCACCACGAGCATCACCATCAGCAAACTATTCTTCGTCGCTCCGAAAAGAAAAATAAGATTACAAGTTATACTTCATAAATGCAACAACTGTATATGTATCTTATTTCTAATCGCTTCATGTCTTTTCAAGCTGCCTTTTCATGTGTAAATATAAATAATTCATATCGTAAACAATGGCATCAAACAATTTACATGCATAGCGTCTCTCCTCAACATCGAATTCAGCATAATTTTCGTCTCTCAGTCGTCGAAATAGTACTTTTAGTATTCCAGATGTTATGTTACATAATATACACGACATTTCCCCGGTATACATAACTACACAAGGCTTCAAATGTAAAAATAATATTGCTATTCTTATTCTGCCATTCGATACGCAAACAACAGCGTCATATTTCAAGGAAGTTTGATAAGCGTCTCTGCGCTGGCTGCAGATTTTGTGCTCTTTCTCATAACATAACTTGTTTTTACCAGAGAGAAGTTCTCAATTACATCTCCCAACGATTTCTCAATGCGACAATTAAGCAATGTTTCAAACATGATAAATGAAAATATCGACTAAAATTACATCGCTTTCCAAACATGACAACGTGTATTTCAGCCAAGGCCGCATGGCACCTTGCGCACTCACCTCATCTCTTCGGCAAAATCTATCAACTGTTTATGTTGGACTCTTCTCCACTTGAAATTCCTTCGTTATTACTGTCTGCATTGTATCTCACCCTCATACTGTATGACGAGTCAGCCATTGCGAAGAAAAATATTCGCTTGCGTAACATCCGTATTTATACCCAACTCTCACGAAACTAAGCAACCATTGGTTGCTTTTCTATAAACTGACCAATCACAGCCCCTGAACAGCTAACCCAATCTCTCAGCTTCAAAATGAGCCGTTTTTGAGGTTTTTCCATAGATTTCCGGCCGAGCAATGATTAATTATAAGTTCGGATGTAAAGGGCCGGTAACGAAAGAGTTAACAGACCCGGATATGTACTTATTCATTGAAGAAGGCCTTCGCGGTGGAATTTCCATGATCAGCAATCGTTTCAGCAAAGCCAACAACCCATATGTGCCCGACTACGATCCCAAACAAGAAACGTCATATGTGATGTACCTCGACGCCAACAATCTATATGGATGGGGTATGTCATAACCTCTACCAACTGGTGAGTTCGACTAAAGACCAAACAAGAAATTTCCACACTCAACGTCGAAGGAATTCCAGACGATGACGAACAAGGCTATATTTTAGAAGTTGACCTCTGTTATCCCAAAGAATTACACGATTTATATAACGATTACCCTTTGGCACCCGAGAGAATGAAGATTTCAGTTGAGATGTTATCGCCCTACTGTCAATAATTGTCCAAAGATTTAAACCTTGGTAGTGCAGCTGTTCCCAAGTTAGTTCCGAACCTCCAAGACAAGACCAATTACGTTGTTCACTACCGTAATGTAAATCAATACCTAGCACTGGGTATGAAGCTGACTAAGATTCACAGAGTGTTGGTGTTTCAACAGAGTCCACGGTTGAGATCCTACATTGATTTCAACACCGAAAAGCGAAAGCATGCAGCTAACGACTTCGAGAAAGATTTTTCAAACTAATGAACAATTCCGTGTTTGGTAAAACCATGGAAAATTTGAGAAAGAGAGTCAATGTAAAGCTGGTCAACGATAAGGCGAAGTTGTCCAAATTAGCTGCTTCTCCATCCTTTGATTCCTTCCGTATCTTTTCTGAAGATCTAGCTGCAGTGAATATGAGAAAGACTAAACTTTACTTCAATCGTCCAATTTACGTCGGATTCACCATTTTGGATCTCTCGAAAGTACTCAAGTATCAATTTCACTATGAGTATATGAAGAGAAAGTACGACTCCAACGCAAAACTTCTATTTACAGACACAGACAGTCTTTGCTATGAAGTGAAAAGTCCAAAGCAACCGGATACGACCTTATACCACCGAAATTAGTGAAAGATTCTGCTGATATTGTGGCTGAGTCTCTTACAAATATTTTTAATAGATCATGCGAAGCTGGTATCTTTCCTGACGACCTTAAAGTGGCATGTGTATCTCCTATACATAAGGAAGGTAGCAAAACTGAGAGTTCGAATTATCGTCCAATATCCGTTCTTTCTGTAATTGCTAAAACCTTCGAAAAATTGATATCGATACAATTGACTCACTACCTTGAGTCAAATAAATTGCTATCAGAATGTCAGGCGGGATTCAGAAAAAAAAGCTCTACACAAACAGCATTGTTGAATGCCACTAATAAATGGTATTTTAATATGGACAAAGGTCATCTGAATGGTATTATATTCCTTGACTTAAAAAAAGCCTTTGACTGTGTAGATCATGACATTTTGATAAGGAAGTTAGCACTGTACGGAATAGAAGGAATCACGTTAAATTTGTTTCGCTCATATTTAAGTAATAGAATCCAGATGTGCAAAGTAGATGGAACAATCTCGCAAAAGAAAGGTATTCGTTGTGGTGTACCACAAGGCTCAAATTTAGGGCCACTTTTATTTCTTATTTATATAAATGATTTACCGAACTGCCTGAGACGATCAAGCGCTAGTATGTTTGCAGACGATACAAATTTGACGACTGATGGCTCTTCTATATCCGATGTGCAAGCAAATTTGAATGAAGATCTAGAACACGTACATCAATGGTTGCTAGCAAATAAGCTTACTTTAAATAAGAAAAAAACAGAATATATGATTGTAGGATCCAGACAAAGACTAAACAACATCAACAATGACCCAAATATTGAACTTGGCGAAACCAACATAAAACGTGTTAGTGAAACTAAAACACTTGGTATCATTGTTGATGAACAATTAAAATGGAAATCACATATAGGGACTGTTGTGACGAAAGTTTCTAAAGGAATAGGAATGATTAGACGTATGAAGGACTTTGTACCAAAAAATACACTGATTTCGGTTTACAATGCAATAGTTTTGCCACACTTTGACTATTGTAGCCTGGTTTGGGATACTTGCGAAAATTATTTGCAAGAAAAGCTACAAAAAATGCAAAACAGAGCTGCAAGAGTCATTACTGGTAAAACATATGATGTTAGATCTGTTGAAATATTAAGTGAACTAAATTGGAAATCATTGGTAGAAAGACGAAATGAAAATAAAGCTGTTTTCATGTACAAAATAAGAAAAGGAGAATGCCCAGAAAGCATTTCCAATGTATTCAATGTAACGAACAATCAACAATACAGTCTTCGCAGTAATAATTTAGATTATGCATTGGAAAAACCTAGAACAAATTTTCTTAAAAAAAGCATAAGCTATAGCGGTGCAAAACTGTGGAATGAGTTACCAAATCGTCTTAAAGATAATATCTCTTTAAACAAGTTCAGGGCTCAAATCAGAGACGGAAACACGTAACATTTTTTATTTTTTATTTTTTTGTGTAAATAGTGTTAGTATATTTTCGTGTATTTTTTTAGTAGTACGGCTCCTTGGAAAACAGACTATTTAAGACTGAAGGACTACCGTATGTAAATAAGATTAAATAATAATAATAATAATAATAAAACGAAAAATATTTATCAAGATATGTTACAAGATGTTGACTTATTTGACACATCTGAATATAACAGCAACCATCCACTGCATAGCACAAGAAACAAGAAAGTACTTGGAAAGATGAAAGATGAAACACATGGGATTCCCATTGAAGAGTTTGTTGGTCTTCGATCAAAGATGTACTCAATTATATATATACACAGAGAATAACAAACCAGTAGAGAAGAAGACGGCGAAAGGAATCAAGAAATCTGTGACCAAACGACAAATCCGTCTTGCGAGTTATAGAGATTGTCTGTTGGAGAAGAAACAGACAATGGCGTCTATGAACCAAATACGCAGCGAAAATCATCAGATTTACTCAGTTAAATTAAATAAGATCAGTCTAAGTCCATATGATGATAAACGTTATATTTTAGATAATGGCACAGACACTCTAGCTCATGGGCATTGGAAAATTAAACAATCGAAAGAACTTACGAATCTATAATTATACTTTTGTGTGTAGTATAGGTAGATAGAGATAGATAGATATAGATAGATTGATTGATTGAAATCTTTATTTAAACACGGTGGTTTTATCAAATGGAATAAATAATAATTATTTACAATTTGTTCTTCCTAAAAGCCGTGTATAATTTACAATATACGTACATTTTTACATTTTTGAAATTTTTGAAAGAAAAGAAACTATTTACAATTATTCAAAGAATAATGACTGACTATGTTGGTACAGATAGCAGATGTTCTTATCTTTTTATGAACCTTTTTAATGAAGGCTCGTGTTTAAGTTCGTCTGGTAAAGAATTCCACAGCTTTGCTCCAGTGAAAGCAAAACTTGAATTATAATAATCTGTTCGATTTGCGGGAAGCTCCAAATTTAATTTGGATTGACGAAGGCTATAATCATTTAAGCTACTATGAAAAGTAAACATTTCCGTTAAATATTCTGGTGCAAGACCATGTACTATTTTATACATCATAATAGCTTTTTGTTTTTCTCGCATTTCTTTTATATTCATCCAGTTTAATTCCACCAAAATCAACGAAGATGATTTTAAGTAATTATGCGCGCCGCTCTATTTTGAAGAACTTGCAATTGTTTTTCTAATGTCTCACTTATATTATCCCAAACAATTGAACAGTAAATAAAATACGGTTCAATTAATGCTCTATACAGAGACACAAGATTTTTCCGACTAAAGAGTTTCTTCACTTTACGGAGGGCTGATAGATAGATAGATTTTGATTTTGATTTGATTTGAAAAATTTATTTAAGCACGGTAATTTTATCAAAGTTTGAGCATATATAGTCATATATATAATCAAATTTGGTCTACCTAAAAGCCGTGCAATATATCAATAATTAGTACTAAATACATTTTTTTTTCTTATTTAAAAATATCCAAAAATTACAAATATCCAAAAATTACAAATCCTACTAGGTTGGTGCAAATAACTAATGAATCACAGCCCAAGCTTTTTTTTAAACTTTTCTAAGGAAGATGCATTTTTACAGTCATCTGGAAGAGAATTCCAGATTTTAGCACCTGTATACGCAAAGCTTGAATTGTAATAATTTGTTGAACTTTTTGGAAGTGCAAGAGTGGAATTAGATTGACGCAGATTATAATAATCTGAACTACAACTAAAGGTAAACATTTCAGATAAATATGAAGGAGCAAGGCCACTCATTATTTTATACATTAAGATTGCCTTATGTTTATTTCTCATTTCTTTGATAGTCAGCCAACCCAGTTCATATCGAATCAGTGAAGACGACTTCAAGTATGAGGATTTAGTAATAATACGGGCTGCTCGATTTTGCAATTTTTGTAGTTTACTTTCTAGAGAATCACTAATGCTATCCCAAACAATTGAACAATATGAAAAATATGGTTCAATAATAGCATTGTATAGGGACAATAAACAGTTAACATTTAGAAAATCTCTTACTTTTTTAAGTACTCCAAGATTCCGTGTTACTTTTAATCTAATACTATCTATGTGCTTGTCCCAAGTTAAATATTCATCAATATTGACCCCCAAACATTTCACTGTTCCAACTTTACATAAGGATAAGCCACCTACAGACAATGCAACATTACCCTCAAGAACTGCCAGCTTCTGTCGAGAACCAATTAACATAAACTCTGTTTTCAAAACATTTAGAGTTAGTTTATTAACACAAAGCCAATTGGAAATTTTGTTTAGGTCACTAGTCATTTGAGCTTGAATATTTTCCAAATTGTGTCCTATGAAGGTCATGTTGGTATCGTCAGCAAATAGTCTACCCACACTGTAATCTAAACATTTAGATATATCGTTGATGTAAATTAGGAACAGTATAGGTCCAAGGATAGACCCTTGTGGAACCCCACATCTAATGGACTTTTTTTCAGAATAAGTGCCATTAACTTGACAAATTTGTTGTCTATTGGATAAGTACGATCCAAACCACTCAACACTTTTATTATCCACTCCATAATAAACTAATTTCATCAGTAAAATTTCATGATCAATGGTGTCGAAAGCTTTTTTAAGATCTAAAAATATGACACCATTGACCATGCCTTTATCAATATTAAAACACCACTGATTTGTCATATCAAGGAGCGCAGTTAGTGTTGAGTGCAAGGATCGAAAGATAGATAGATAGATAGATAGATAGATAGATAGATAGATAGATAGATAGATAGATAGATAGATAGATAGATAGATAGATAGATATAGATAGATATAGATATAGATATAGATATAGATATAGATAGATATAGATAGATATAGATAGATATAGCGCCCGTTCCTCCTGTTCTAAATCGCTTATAGTGACAGTTCTAAATTTTAGAACGTCGGATATATGTGATAGGAATTATCACCTGAGCAACCTGGCTCGGCTGCAGCTAAGGTCCTGGAACCAAATCGAAAAATATATTACATAAATATGGCGGATCGAGGCCATTCATGGCCGTCGATCGAAGCGTTTAAAGCTTGCAAAGTGCGTGTCTATACTCAATCTACAAGAGGAAAAATTACTTCAGGGAATGTTAGAGTTAGGACAACTACGCATCAACTTTTGGAAAGAACTGAAATTGATTCTTCAAGCTAGTTTCGGATCAAACGACGATGCAAGTATTAAAGTTAAACCAATGAAGAACCATTATAAATACAGTACCTGAAAAACAAGGCGGTTTGTCAAATCACCAGCAACGACGAGTTACATGTAAAGAGTTTAACCGCTGGGAAACAATTCGAGAGTCGCTACTAAAAGCTCGTATTGAAGAGGAAGCGTTTTCCAGTCTGAATTGTGAAACTTGTGCTACTGCTAATCCATCTTATCGATGCTTGGATTGTGGACCTGGGCAATACTTTTGTTCAGATTGTGTAAAGATGGTTCACGATGGGCGGAACTACTTCCACATTCCCGAAATATACAAGGTTTGTAATTGATGTCTTTAGTTTTATTGAAGTTAATAGTTTAACATGCACTTTTAATATATGGGCCATATGGCCAACAGGCCAAACTATATATCCAGGCAACCTTAGCAGCCAGAAAGCTACCCAAGCTTTGTGAACTGTTTTTGCTTTTATTACCATTTTTGAGCAAGTTATTGAGCTTGTTTTCATGCTTAATACATCCTGTAGTAGTTGTATGAATAAAAATAAAAGCACAAACAGCAAAGTTATTTTATAATAAAAACCTGCAATGTTTGGATGGCTTTTTGAGCTGCATATACAGTACTTATTTTATGGCCATTAAGCATCATAATTAGCAGGTTCTATGTTCCCCCTGTTTGTTCAGTTAACAACCAGCTGCAATGCAATTTATTTAAAGTGTATTGTAAAGGTACCATATATTAAACACTAAGGTTGTGCTATTTTACGGGCTGAATGTTTTGTTCCTTTAATGTCCAACCACTTTGTAGTGTCATTAAGCCATCACAAGAGTTGCCCAACTTTGCAGTGCAGAGATATTATCTGTATTGATTGTTACTTTAACAGTAAGTTAAAGTATGTGTGCTTGTTTAAAAGGTTTTAGTGTTTGCAAAACCAAATACTGATGTGACTGTCAACCTGCTGAAAATGTGTATCGATTTATGTAATCGAATAAAGGTGTTGATTATTATCAAAAATGTTATTATTATCTTCAACTTTACAGCTACAACACTTAACTGACAATGTGAATTCTCTCGCAGAAGTATAAACTGTAAATTTGTGATGTAATATCCATTGAAGCAGCAACATTTTGAAATGCATTAGTGAGCATTACCATCTCAGCACAATGCAATCTCAGGTCCCCACATGGACAGCAATTTTCACAATTTACATGAGCAATTGTTAATCTTGAAATGAATATCAAAGCCCAGCAAGAAGCACAAAGTAAAGCTATACAATAGTGAAAAAGTGAACTGCTGAGGTTTTAATAACAAAATACTGACGTTTCAAGCACAGCCCTTCATATAATATACATCAGGTGACAATTATGTGCAGTATAATATTTAGTTTAATCTTCTATTTTATTTTTAATTTCTATTGTTAATGTAAATGTGTGGCTTTTAATTTAAGCCTTTGGCAACTGAATTGGCCCTTTAGTATTTTACCCCAGTTAATCAAAGGTATAATACTCGTAGAGATCATATACAGTAGTATAATACTAGAGGAGGCATTGCCGCATTGGCAGTAACCACAATGGAAGCCACTATTACCTATGGTATTTCAGTTAATTGGTTGGCAAATGTGCTAGACCCAGTACTTTGCCAACCAATGTGCCTAATGTTTGCCTCCAAAAAAAGCCAAGATGGTTACCTGCGGTTGACTGAAATTAAGATAGGATGCCCCCTCTAGTATTATACTGTGATCTCTATACCAATACTAATCTCAATTAACCATGTGACTATTGAATTGGCCCTTTTACTCTGTTGAAGGTTTTACTCATAAAGAAGCAGCCCATGGCCCCATGACGGTTAACTATACAGTATCTCTGGTTTGACAGTGAGGCTCCCAGTTTCAAGCAGTTTCCTCCAGTCACCCGGTATGACTGCCACTTCTCACAGAAGTTAGGATTCTTGATACCTCGGCCTTGGCGATTCTTGATATCGTGCTCAACCTCTTCCAATAATTGTTAAATATTTAAAACACAAATGATCAATCAAGTGTATACAGGTGTAGCTTTATTATGAACAAATTACAATTTAAAATGTTTTTTAAATTTATTCCACGCTCTTACAACCTTGATTGTTAACCCTTTCACTACTAAACTGGCCAAAACCGGTTATTCTATGCTGCTGAAGGACAACCTGATACTACATGTATATATTAAATCAGAATGATATGGTTGCTTATACTAAATTTGCATTTACGTGTTCGGAAAGTGCTATATTTTTTCATTAAAATTGCCATTTATTTAGACTAAATGTCAGCCAGGACTGTGACATCACAGACAATGGCATTCGTCTTCCCAAAGCTAAATAATTTCATGGTAATGTCCACCATGTGACGTCAAAATGACGTTTTTGGCTGCGTTATTTTGTTGACATTGTGGTGCTATCTGTGACATCTATCAACTTTGAACCTGAAAGCAAGGTGCATCCTAAACACGTAAATACAAAATGAACATGTCCAATACTATCAGAATTTTTTATATTCTTATATAATCAAATAATAGAAAAACGAAAAAATGTCATTTCATAATCACTTTAAATAGTAATTGTCAATGAATGTGTCAAAACAAGGAAACTGTGTCTGGATGAATATCATGGTTGGTTCGATTCCAACCCACAGTAGATGTTACACCAATTCATCGTCCAACTAAATGTATTGACACAATAGACGTTACACAGTAGATGACTAGATGTTACACTACGTCACCGCGGCCATGTTGATGGAACTTAAAAAAGAATATCATTGACTTCTTTTGTTTGTGGCACCAACATGACCACCAAACATTTGTCTTCTGTATCTCGAGGGACTGGTTGCAAGGCATCAATTATAAAAAAATTGTGATGTGTGTTAATTACAGTTGTTAAGTAATGTTTAATAAATGAGCAGCAGTGTTTTATGGGATTTAAAATAAAGAGGGCATAGCCCAAGTGGTTTTTGACCGATTGAACACGTGATGCGAGTTTATTAACGCCTCTTCGGACCAAGTCCTAAGTGGTTTTCAACAGTAACTTCAAACAGGAATGACAAAAGTTGTTGACGTCAAAACGAAAATTTGCATGTTGTTATTGCTGTAGATAGATTCAAAAGTAAGACTTCTTGTGAGATGTGGACTATAAAATAGTGGTAAACTGCCACGCAGCACTCTACTTTTTTATAAAATGGTTGTTATGTTTCATTGAGAAGGTTTTTTCGCACTACTTATCGAGAAAGATAAGGATACGCTGCAAAGCTCTAGTTTGACTCATTAGTTACACTAATTGTGTAACACATTGTGTCGGTGACACATTGTGTCGGTGATACGAAAGAATTAGTGAACCGCCATGTTCAAAAGCTCCGAGCACTGAGTGATGCTGCAAGGTTTGTTAGAATAGAATAATTTATTTATTTAGAATAGAATAATTTATTTAATGTCGAATGACACAGAGTGTGGTTGCCCAATCACTCGAGCCAGGGGCTCATGATAGAAGTGCTCGATAGAAGTATTTAAATAAAGTATACTTCAGTCTACGATCCTAGTATGACAAGCTAACATGTAATTCGCAAATTTATATTTAATATTTTCTTCTGAAATTTTGCACATATTATTCAAACGCAAAGCTAGTATTTATTCCAAAATTTTAGGACATTTCAACGATTTCTTCATGTTTTGTAAAAATGGGGTATGTTTCCCCCGTTGGATCACAATAGCCTGTATGACAAGCTAACATGTAAATCACAAATTTATATTTAATATTTTCTTCTGAAATTTTGCACATATTATTCAAACGTAAAGCTAGTATTTATACCAAAATGTTAGGACATTTCAACGATTTCTTCGAGTTTTGTAAAAATGAGGTATATTTCCCCTAGCTAGGGTTAGATCATAATTGTCAAAGCTTGTATGACATGCTAACATGTAATTCACAAAGTTATATTTAATATTTTCTTCTGAAATTTTGCACATATTATTCAAACGTAAAGCTAGTATTTATACCAAAATTTTAGGACATTTCAACGATTTCTTCGTGTTTTGTAAAAATGGGGTATATTTCCCCTAGCTATGGTTAGATCACAATAGTCAAAGCCTGTATAATAATAATAATAAAGACGTATTAGGAGCATTATACAATAGTCTCAATGCTCTTACAACAATATATATATTCTTAAAGTTGCTTTTAAATCTAATTACAGTTTCATTATAAGATAAAGCCTACTACATATATTAACACTATGAACAATAACTATTAATGACAAGCTAACATGTAAATCACAAATTTATATTTAATATTTTCTTCTGAAATTTTGCACATATTATTCAAACGCAAAGCTAGTATTTATTCCAAAATTTTAGGACATTTCAACGATTTCTTCGTGTTTTATAAAAATGGGGTATATTTCCCCTAGCTAGGGTGAGATCATAATTGTCAAAGCTTGTATGACAAGCTAACATGTAATTCGAAAAGTTATATTTAATATTTTCTTCTGAAAATTTGCACATATTATTCAAACGCAAAGCTAGTATTTATTCCAAAATTTTAGGACATTTCAACGATTTCTTCATGTTTTGTAAAAATGGGGTATGTTTCCGCGGTTAGATCACAATAGCCTGTATGACAAGCTAACATGTAAATCACAAATTTATATTTAATATTTTCTTCTGAAATTTTGCACATATTATTCAAACGCAAAGCTAGTATTTATACCAAAATGTTAGGACATTTCAACGATTTCTTCGTGTTTTATAAAAATGGGGTATATTTCCCCTAGCTAGGGTTAGATCATAATTGTCAAATTGTGTATGACAAGCTAACATGTAATTCACAAAGTTATATTTAATATTTTCTTCTGAAATTTTGCACATATTATTCAAACGTAAAGCTAGTATTTATACCAACATTTTAGGACATTTCAACGATTTCTTCGTGTTTTGTAAAAATGGGGTATATTTCCCCTAGCTATGGTTAGATCACAATAGTCAAAGCCTGTATGACAAGCTAACATGTAAATCACAAATTTATATTTAATATTTTCTTCTGAAATTTTGTACATATTATTCAAACGCAAAGCTAGTATTTATTCCAAAATTTTAGGACATTTCAACGATTTCTTCGTGTTTTATAAAAATGGGGTATATTTCCCCGGTTAGATCACAATAGCCTGTATGACAAGCTAACATGTAAATCACAAATTTATATTTAATATTTTCTTCTGAAAATTTGCACATATTATTCAAACGCAAAGCTAGTATTTATTCCAAAATTTTAGGACATTTCAACGATTTCTTCGTGCATTTTTATAAAAATGGGGTATTTTGGGTTACATCACAATAGCCAAAGCCTGTATATGACAAGCTAACATTTAATTAATTCACAATATTTAATATATAACAATATATAACATAACATGAATTATGTGAGGGGGAGATCTCAGACTGGGGGATAACAGGTGTAACGGTCTGAGATTGTCACCGTGCTGAGATTAGCCAGAGATTGTCTGATCATGCGCACTGGCTATTGTGGTCTAACCCAAGCTAGGGGAAATTATACCCCGTTTTTATAAAACGAGAAGAAATCGTTGAAATATGCTAAAATTTTGGTATAAATACTAGCTTTGCGTTGGAAAACGTGTGCAAAATTTCAGAAGAAAATATTAAATATAAATTTGTGAATTACATGTTAGCTTTTCATGCTAGGATCGTATTAGTATTCTTTATTTAAAGAATACTTACTAATAAAGAATACTTACTAATAAGGTTTCGAAGCTGAATTAAAAACAACCACGCTCAACTAAGAAGTCATATCCGAGCCAATAACAAAAAGCCTATAACAAACCTTGCAGCATCACTCAGTGCTCGGAGCTTTTGAACATGGCGGTCCACTAATTCTTTCGTATCACCGACACAGTGTAACTAATGAGTCAAACTAGAGCTTTGCAGCGTATCTTTATCTTTCTCGATAAGTAGTGCGAAAAAACCTTCTCAATGAAACATACCAACCATTTTATAAAAAAGTAGGGTGCTGCGTGGCAGTTTACCACTATTTTATAGTCCACATCTCACAAGAAGTCTTACTTTTGAATCTATCTACAGCAATAACAACATGCAAATTTTCGTTTTGACGTCAACAACTTTTGTCATTCCTGTTTGAAGTTACTTCGATTTCTTCGTGTTTTGTAAAAATGGGGTATATTTCCCCTAGCTATGGTTAGATCACAATAGTCAAAGCCTGTATAATAATAATAATAAAGACGTATTAGGAGCATTATACATTAGTCTCAATGCTCTTACAACAATATATATATTCTTAAAGTTGCTTTTAAATCTAATTACAGTTTCATTATAAGATAAAGCCTACTACATATATTAACACTATGAACAATAACTATTAATGACAAGCTAACATGTAAATCACAAATTTATATTTAATATTTTCTTCTGAAATTTTGCACATATTATTCAAACGCAAAGCTAGTATTTATACCAAAATGTTAGGACATTTCAACGATTTCTTCGTGTTTTATAAAAATGGGGTATATTTCCCCTAGCTAGGGTTAGATCATAATTGTCAAAGCTTGTATGACAAGCTAACATGTAATTCACAAAGTTATATTTAATATTTTCTTCTGAAAATTTGCACATATTATTCAAACGCAAAGCTAGTATTTATTCCAAAATTTTAGGACATTTCAACGATTTCTTCATGTTTTGTAAAAATGGGGTATGTTTCCCCGGTTAGATCACAATAGCCTGTATGACAAGCTAACATGTAAATCACAAATTTATATTTAATATTTTCTTCTGAAATTTTGCACATATTATTCAAACGCAAAGCTAGTATTTATACCAAAATGTTAGGACATTTCAACGATTTCTTCGTGTTTTATAAAAATGGGGTATATTTCCCCTAGCTAGGGTTAGATCATAATTGTCAAATTTTGTATGACAAGCTAACATGTAATTCACAAAGTTATATTTAATATTTTCTTCTGAAATTTTGCACATATTATTCAAACGTAAAGCTAGTATTTATACCAAAATTTTAGGACATTTCAACGATTTCTTCGTGTTTTGTAAAAATGGGGTATATTTCCCCTAGCTATGGTTAGATCACAATAGTCAAAGCCTGTATGACAAGCTAACATGTAAATCACAAATTTATATTTAATATTTTCTTCTGAAATTTTGTACATATTATTCAAACGCAAAGCTAGTATTTATTCCAAAATTTTAGGACATTTCAACGATTTCTTCGTGTTTTATAAAAATGGGGTATATTTCCCCTAGCTAGGGTTAGATCATAATTGTCAAAGCTTGTATGACAAGCTAACATGTAATTCACAAAGTTATATTTAATATTTTCTTCTGAAAATTTGCACATATTATTCAAACGCAAAGCTAGTATTTATTCCAAAATTTTAGGACATTTCAACGATTTCTTCGTGCATTTTTATAAAAATGGGGTATTTTGGGTTACATCACAATAGCCAAAGCCTGTATATGACAAGCTAACATTTAATTAATTCACAATATTTAATATATAACAATATATAACATAACATGAATTATGTGAGGGGGAGATCTCAGACTGGGGGATAACAGGTGTAACGGTCTGAGATTGTCACCGTGCTGAGATTAGCCAGAGATTGTCTGATCATGCGCACTGGCTATTGTGATCTAACCCTAGCTAGGGGAAATTATACCCCGTTTTTATAAAACGAGAAGAAATCGTTGAAATATGCTAAAATTTTGGTATAAATACTAGCTTTGCGTTGGAAAACGTGTGCAAAATTTCAGAAGAAAATATTAAATATAAATTTGTGAATTACATGTTAGCTTTTCATGCTAGGATCGTATTAGTATTCTTTATTTAAAGACTACTTACTAATAAAGAATACTTACTAATAAGGTTTCGAAGCTGAATTAAAAACAACCACGCTCAACTAAGAAGTCATATCCGAGCCAATAACAAAAAGCCTATAACAAACCTTGCAGCATCACTCAGTGCTCGGAGCTTTTGAACATGGCGGTCCACTAATTCTTTCGTATCACCGACACAGTGTAACTAATGAGTCAAACTAGAGCTTTGCAGCGTATCCTTATCTTTCTCGATAAGTAGTGCGAAAAAACCTTCTCAATGAAACATACCAACCATTTTATAAAAAAGTAGAGTGCTGCGTGGCAGTTTACCACTATTTTATAGTCCACATCTCACAAGAAGTCTTACTTTTGAATCTATCTACAGCAATAACAACATGCAAATTTTCGTTTTGACGTCAACAACTTTTGTCATTCCTGTTTGAAGTTACTGTTGAAAACCACTTAGGACTTGGTCCGAAGAGGCGTTAATAAACTCGCATCACATGTTCTATCGGTCAAAAACCACTTGGGCTATGCCCTCTTTATTTTAAATCCCATAAAACACTGCTGCTCATTTATTAAACATTACTTAACTACTGTAATTAACACACATCACAATTTTTTTATAATTGATGCCTTGCAACCAGTCCCTCGAGATACAGAAGACAAATGTTTGGTGGTCATGTTGGTGCCACAAACAAAAGAAGTCAATGATATTCTTTTTTAAGTTCCATCAACATGGCCACGGTGACGTAGTGTAACATCTACTGTGTAACGTCTATTGTGTCGATACATTTAGTTGGACGATGAATTGGTGTAACATCTACTGTGGGTTGGAATCGAACCAACCATGATATTCATCCAGACACAGTTTCCTTGTTTTGACACATTCATTGACAATTACTATTTAAAGTGATTATGAAATGACATTTTTTCGTTTTTCTATTATTTGATTATATAAGAATATAAAAAATTCTGATAGTATTGGACATGTTCATTTTGTATTTGTATTTACGTGTTTAGGATGCACCTTGCTTTCAGGTTCAAAGTTGATAGATGTCACAGATAGCACCACAGTGTCAACAAAATAACGCAGCCAAAAACGTCATTTTGACGTCACATGGTGGACATTACCATGAAATTATTTAGCTTTGGGACGACGAATGCCATTGTCTGTGATGTCACAGTCCTGGCTGACATTTAGTCTAAATAAATGGCAATTTTAATGAAAAAATATAGCACTTTCCGAACACGTAAATGCAAATTTAGTATAAGCAACCATATCATTCTGATTTAATATATACATGTAGTATCAGGTTGTCCTTCAGCATCATAGAATAACCGGTTTTGGCCAGTTTAGTAGTGAAAGGGTTAACAATCAAGATTGTAATAGCGTGGAATAAGTTTAAAAAACATTTTAAATTGTAATTTGTTCATAATAAAGCTACACCTGTTTCTACTTGATTGATCATTTGTGTTTTAAATATTTAACAATTATTGGAAGAGGTTGAGCACGATATCAAGAATCGCCAAGGCCGAGGTATCAAGAATCCTAACTTCTGTGAGAAGTGGCAGTCATACCGGGTGACTGGAGGAAACTGCTTGAAACTGGGAGCCTCACTGTCAAACCATAGATACTGTATAGTTAACCGTCATGGGGCCATGGGCTGCTTCTTTATGAGTAAAACCTTCAACAGAGTAAAAGGGCCAACTCAATAGTCACATGGTTAATTGAGATTAGTATTGGTATAGAGATCACAGTATAATACTAGAGGGGGCATCCTATCTTAATTTCAGTCAACCGCAGGTAACCATCTTGACTTTTTTTGGAGGCAAACATTAGGCACATTGGTTGGCAAAGTACTGGGTCTAGCACATTTGCCAACCAATTAACTGAAATACCATAGGTAATAGTGGCTTCCATTGTGGTTACTGCCAATGCGGCAATGCCCCCTCTAGTATTATACTACTGTATATGATCTCTACGAGTATTATACCTTTGACTAACTGGGGTAAAATACTAAAGGGCCAATTCAGTAGCCACCAAAGGCTTAAATTAAAAGCCACACATTTACATTAACAATAGAAATTAAAAATAAAATAGAAGATTAAACTAAATATTATATTGCACATAATTGTCACCTGATGTATATTATATGAAGGGCTGTGCTTGAAACGTCAGTATTTTGTTATTAAAACCTCAGCAGTTCACTTTTTCACTATTGTATAGCTTTACTTTGTGCTTCTTGCTGGGCTTTGATATTCATTTCAAGATTAACAATTGCTCATGTAAATTGTGAAAATTGCTGTCCATGTGGGGACCTGAGATTGCATTGTGCTGAGATGGTAATGCTCACTAATGCATTTCAAAATGTTGCTGCTTCAATGGATATTACATCACAAATTTACAGTTTATACTTCTGCGAGAGAATTCACATTGTCAGTTAAGTGTTGTAACTGTAAAGTTGAAGATAATAATAACATTTTTGATAATAATCAACACCTTTATTCGATTACATAAATCGATACACATTTGCAGCAGGTTGACAGTCACATCAGTATTTGGTTTTGCAAACACTAAAACCTTTTAAACCAGCACACATACTTTAACTTACTGTTAAAGTAACATCAATACAGATAATATCTCTGCACAGCGAAGTTGGGCAACTGTTTTGATGGCTTAATGACAGTACGAAGTGGTTGGACATTAAAGGAACAAAACATTCAGCCCGTAAAATAGCACAACCTTAGTGTTTAATATATTGGTACCTTTACAATACACTTTAAATAAATTGCATTGCAGCTGGTTGTTAACTGAACAAACAGGGGGAACATAGAACCTGCTAATTATGATGCCTAATGGCAGCTCAAAAAGCCATCCAAACATTGCAGGTTTTTATTATAAAATAACTTTGCTGTTTGTGCTTTTATTTTTATTCATACAACTACTACAGGATGTATTAAGCATGAAAACAAGCTCAATAACTTGCTCAAAAATGGTAATAAAAGCAAAAACTGTTCACAAAGCTTGGGTAGCTTTCTGGCCTGTTGGCCATATGGCCCATATATTAAAAGTGCATGTTAAACTATTAACTTCAATAAAACTAAAGACATCAATTACAAACCTTGTATATTTCGAGAATGTGGAAGTAGTTCCGCCCATCGTGAACCATCTTTACACAATCTGAACAAAAGTATTGCCCAGGTCCACAACACAAGTTTCACAATTCAGGCTGGAAAACGCTTCCTCTTCAATACGAGCTTTTAGTAGCGACTCTCGAATTGTTTCCCAGCGGTTAAACTCTTTACATGTATTAACTCGTCGTTGCTGGTGATTTGACAAACCGCCTTGTTTTTCAGGTACTGTATTTATAATGGTTCTTCATTGGTTTAACTTTAATACTTGCATCGTCGTTTGATCCGAAACTAGCTTGAAGAATCAATTTCAGTTCTTTCCAAAAGTTGATGCGTAGTTGTCCTAACTCTAACATTCCCTGAAGTAATTTTACTCTTGTAAATTGAGTATAGACACGCACTTTGCAAGCTTTAAAACGCTTCGATCGACGGCCATGAAGAATGGCCTCGATCCGCCATATTTACTATAATATATTTTTCGATTTGGTTCCAGGACCTTAGCTGCAGCCGAGCCAGGTTGCTCAGGTGATAATTCTTATCACATATATCCGACGTTCTAAAATTTAGAACTGTCACTATAAGCGATTTAGAACAGGAGGAACGGGTGGATATAGATAGATAGATATAGATAGATATAGATAGATAGATAGATAGATACCTGTAGATAGATAGATAGATAGATAGATAGATAGATAGATATATAGATAGATAGATAGATAGATAGATAGATAGATAGATAGATAGATAGATAGATAGATAGATAGATAGATAGATAGATAGATAGATAGATAGATAGATAGAGAGAGAGAGAGAGAGAGAGAGAGAGAGAGAGAGAGAGAGAGAGAGAGAGAGAGAGAGAGATAGATAGATATAGATAGATAGATAGATAGATAGATAGATAGATAGATAGAGAGATAGATAGATAGATAGATAGATAGATAGAGAGAGAGAGAGAGAGAGAGAGAGAGAGAGAGATGGATGGATGGATGGATGGATGGATGGATGGATGGATGGATGGATGGATGGATGGATGGATGGATAGATAGATAAATTAAATCTGGTCTACCTAGAAGCCGTGTATACAACTTAACAAAAAACAATATTTACATATTTTTGTTCTTTTTAGTTTGATTATCTATTTACAACTATAATACAATTACTATAATACAGAGAAGCTACATATTGGAGCTATATATAGTTGTTGTCAATGCAGAAATCATGTCTTCTAATTTTCTGCTTAAATTTTGAGAAAGTCTTCTCGTTTTTGAGAGAAGTTGGCAATGAGTTCCAGAGCATGGATCCGAAAACTGCAAAACTTCTTTTGTAACTTTCAGTTCTAACATTTGGTATCTGAACATTTCTGTCAGATGTGACCTTGTGTTTAATTGATTGAGCTAAATTGTTTCTCAAACATTTCAGACATATATGATGGGGCACAATTGTTTACAATTTTGTGCATCATAATAGCTTTTTGATATTTCCTTTTTTGGATAAGAGATGACCATTGCAGATCAGAAAAAACGTCACACGTGTGGACAGTGTACGGTGCACCTGTAATGATACGAGCTGCACGATTTTGTAATTTTTGGAGTTGATCTGCCAACGTCTTGTCAATGCTATCCCACACAATACTGCAATAATTGAAGTGGGGTTCAACTATTGAGTTATAAACATTAATGAGAAGCTGGCGATTAAGGAATGGTTTGGCTTTTTTCAAAGCCCTTAAATTTGTTGAAACTTTCTTTTTGATGCTTTCTACATGACCTTTCCAAGTTAGAGAATCATCAATCTTTAGGCCTAAGCACTTAACCTCATGAGCCTGTTTTAAGGCAATACCATTAACTGATAAATCTAAATTTTCAGTAAGGGTGGCTAACCTTTGTCTGGAGCCAATCACCATAAATTCAGATTGAATTACATTCAGTGTGAGCTTATTAACACAAAGCCATTCAACTACACACTGAATATCATTTTGTAACATTGATTCAATCTCTTGAATGTTACAGCTTGATACAGTTAGGTTGGTATCATCAGCATACATTCTCGTTGAACTATATGTAACACAACTTGGTAAATCATTTATATATATTAGGAAAAGAAGTGGGCCTAAAATAGTCCCTTGTGGAACACCACAGGAAAGCTGTTGTGTATCAGATAGGGTGCCATTTACGGTACACATTTGCATCCGATCACTGAGATATGATTTAAACCAGGCAATAGCTGGCTGATCTAGGCCAAAATAATGCAACTTCTGTAGAAGTATTTCGTGATCAACAGTATCAAAAGCCTTTTTTTAGGTCTAAAAATAGGGCACCATTAACAAGTTTCCTGTCAATGTTGAAACACCATTCATTGGTAAGATCCAACATTGCTGTTGTAGTGGAAAACAATGAACGGAAACCAGATTGTTTTGGATTTATCAAGTTGTGTTTTGTTACATAGCTTTCTAGTTGGTGATATACAAGTTTTTCAAAAATACGAGCAACTGCTGAGATAACAGAAATGGGTCTATAATTGTTCGAATCACAACGGTCTCCTGTTTTGAATATTGGTGTCACTTTTGCTATTTTCCAGTCACAGGGGACTATATTGGCTTCGAGTGAAAAATTGAATAGATCAGTTAACGATGCACATATATATGGTGCAGATATTTTCAAAATCTTGTTTGAAATTTTATCTACTCCAACTGCTTTTCCTGCATCACTGCTTTTGAGTAAATTTAGGACTTGAGAAGGAGAGACCTTTTCAAAGCTAAAAATTGAGTTGGTTGTAGGTAAATAATCTTTGAAAGATTTTTCATTTGACGGCGATGGTATTTTTGATGCCAGTTTAGGACCAATTTCAGTAAAATGAGTGTTAAGGGTGTTTGCAATATCCTTGGCATTGGTAATGGACTCGGAAGGTGAAATATTTATTTTCTTAACTTCAGTGCCCTTAGCCTTTTTTCCCATAAGGTTGTTTAATACTTTCCATGTACCCTTTGGATTTCCCAAATTATTTTTAACTTCATTTTGGTAGTAAAGTTTTTTCGTCGTTCTCACCAACTGATTGACTTCATTTTTGAATAAATCTCTGGCATACATTTCACGTTTGACTTCAGGGTTAATCCATGGAGATGGTTTGTTACGAATTCTCTTAGTTCGACATGGTGCATGTTTATCAAGGATAGTTTGCATAGTGTTTTTCCATTCTTCCCACTTATTGTTAATATTTTTATAATTGCTGGGAGTTGGCCAATTTGCATTTTTAATATCTTGTACAAATTTTAATTCATTAAAATTTTTGAAGCACCTAGTCTCTACAAATCGAGGAGATCCTCTCCGAATACCTATTTTACGGACTGCATAAATTAAGTTATGGTCACTGAATGAAGTGGTAATAACACCCCATTGAGTAAGACTTTCGGTATTATTTGTGATCACCAGATCGATTAATGTTTTAGTTTGCTCTGTTACTCTGGTTGGTTCTACAATTAGCTGGGACAACTGGTAATTATTTAACAATTGATCCAGTTTTTGTGTATGTGAAGCAGTTCTGGATGAAATTAAATCACAGTTCAAATCTCCTAAAATGTAATATTCTTTGTATTTTGGGTCAATTTTTTTGATAATGTCTTCAAACTTGTCAAACAGTTCGTCTGGAGATTTGGGCGGTCTATACCATGTAGTTACTAAAAATGGATTTGAATTTGGCTTTTTTATTTCAACTGTAATCATTTCTAAATCACTGTCTTCAAGATCTTGTTTTCTTGTAAAATTAATAGAGTCTCGAATATAAATGCAGACCCCACCGCCATGTTTGTTCCGATCTTTTCGGGTGCATGTATAGCCTGAAAGGTGTATTAATGAATCAGTATCATACTGATCTAATTTGGTTTCGTTTATGGTTAAAACATCAAAAGAACCATCTGCTACATATATTTGTAGCTCGTCAATATGTTTAGGAAGACTATTAATATTTAACAAGCCCATTTTAAATCCCCTAATTTTGGAAAGGTCAATTTCATCATTTGAGGTTGGGAATGATGGTGAGCATGGATTTGTTAGTTGATCTGCATTGACAACATTATATCAATAATTAATTAACTTTCTAAAATTACTAGCTAGAGTATGAATACCTTTAGGATATTATAGATAGATAGATAGATAGATAGATAGATAGATAGATAGATAGATAGATAGATAGATAGATAGATAGATAGATAGATAGATTTGATTTGATTTGATTTGAAAAATTTATTTAAGCACGGTAATTTTATCAAAGTTTGAACATATATAGTCATATATACAATCAAATTTGGTCTACCTAAAAGCCGTGCAATATATCAATAATTAGTACTAAATACATTTTTTTTCTTATTTAAAAATATCCAAAAATTACAAATATCCAAAAATTACAAATCCTACTAGGTTGGTGCAAATAACTAATGAATCACAGCCCAAGCTTTTTTTTTAAACTTTTCTAAGGAAGATGCATTTTTACAGTCATCTGGAAGAGAATTCCAGATTTTAGCACCTGTATACGCAAAGCTTGAATTGTAATAATTTGTTGAATTTTTTGGAAGTGCAAGAGTGGAATTAGATTGACGCTGATTATAATAATCTGAACTACAACTAAAGGTAAACATTTCAGATAAATATGAAGGAGCAAGGCCACTCATTATTTTATACATTAAGATTGCCTTATGTTTATTTCTCATTTCTTTGATAGTCAGCCAACCCAGTTCATATCGAATCAGTGAAGACGACTTCAAGTATGAGGATTTAGTAATAATACGGGCTGCTCGATTTTGCAATTTTTGTAGTTTACTTTCTAGAGAATCACTAATGCTATCCCAAACAATTGAACAATATGAAAAATATGGTTCAATAATAGCATTGTATAGGGACAATAAACAGTTAACATTTAGAAAATCTCTTACTTTTTTTAGTACTCCAAGATTCCGTGTTACTTTTAATCTAATACTATCTATGTGCTTGTCCCAAGTTAAATATTCATCAATATTGACCCCCAAACATTTCACTGTTCCAACTTTACATAAGGATAAGCCACCTACAGACAATGCAACATTACCCTCAAGAACTGCCAGCTTCTGTCGAGAACCAATCAACATAAACTCTGTTTTCAAAACATTTAGAGTTAGTTTATTAACACAAAGCCAATTGGAAATTTTGTTTAGGTCACTAGTCATTTGAGCTTGAATATTTTCCAAATTGTGTCCTATGAAGGTCATGTTGGTATCGTCAGCAAATAGTCTACCCACACTGTAATCTAAACATTTAGATATATCGTTGATGTAAATTAGGAACAGTATAGGTCCAAGGATAGACCCTTGTGGAACCCCACATCTAATGAACTTTTTTTCAGAATAAGTGCCATTAACTTGACAAATTTGTTGTCTATTGGACAAGTACGATCCAAACCACTCAACACTTTTATTATCCACTCCATAATAAACTAATCTCATCAGTAAAATTTCATGATCAATGGTGTCGAAAGCTTTTTTAAGATCTAAAAATATGACACCATTGACCATGCCTTTATCAATATTAAAACACCACTGATTTGTCATATCAAGGAGCGCAGTTAGTGTTGAGTGCAAGGATCGAAAGCCAGATTGACGTGAGACAAGAAGCTCATTTTCTGATAAGTATGAGAAAAATTGATTATATATTAATCGCTCAAATAAGCGAGCTATTGTCGATAAGACTGAAATTGGTCTGTAGTTATTAACATCATTTTGCTTGCCAGATTTATACAATGGAAAACCCTCGCAATTTTCAAATCATCTGGGAATACTTTACATTCAATTGACAAATTGAAAATGCTTGTGAGGGATTTGAAAATAAATGGGCCTGCAAGTTTAAGTATTTTGTTTGAAATTTTGTCAAGGCCAGACGCTTTACGCAGATTCAATTTTTGAATTAACTTGAGAACACTATTATTACCAATCCTGGAAAATTCAAATCTTGAATTTGTTTGGGATAAATAGTCCTCTGGCCTTGAAGAATCAATTGAGAAGGGAATTTCAGAAGCCAATTTTGGACCAATATTAACAAAATGTGAATTAATATGATCAGCAATATCATGGGGTTCTCTTATAATTTCACCTGATGAGGTTATAATTTCATTAATGGTTGTGTTTTGAGATTTTTTACCCATTGCATCATTCAAAATTTTCCAAGTAGCTTTCGAATCTCCCGAATTTTTCTCAATTTCAGTGAGATAATATTCCCGTTTCACTTTTTTGATCTGACAATTAACGAAATTTCTATGCTTTTTATATAGAGACCAATCATCAGGGTTATTTGAAACTACAGCTTTTTTCTTTAAATGATCACGATCAAACATCAACTTTTTTAATTCTGACGTTAACCATGGAGATGGTTTATTACGGACTCTAAAACTACGACAAGGCGCATGCTTATCTATGAGATCGAGAAAAACTTTTTTCCAAGCTCCCCAAGCAATATTAACATCACTAAGTTGCTCAATGACAGGCCATTGAACAGATTTTAAATCAGATAGAAATGATGCTTGATTAAAATTTTTGAAATTTCTACATTCCGTATAACGTGGCTGTCCCTTTGGTAAACCAATTTTTCTAATAGCATAAATCAAATTATGATCACTAATTGAAAGTGGATAAACTCCAAAAGTTATTAAACTATCCGAATTATTTGTAATAAACCAATCAATCAGTGATTTGGAATTAGACGTTACTCTCGTTGGTTCATTTATTAGTTGAGACAATTGATAATTTAACAAAATATCCAACATAGAATCGGTGTGACTCCCAAGGGGGTTAGAAAGTAAATTACAATTCAAGTCACCCAGTATATAAATTTCTTTGTATTGATTATCAATCATATCCAAAACGTTTTCAAACTGATCTGATATTATAACTGGACTATTTGGGGGTCTATACCAGTTAATAACAAGAAATGGTTGTGAATTTGGTTTCATGATTTCAAGAGCAATAATTTCTAATTCATTTTCTTCAAGATCATGTCGCCTTGTATAATTTATTGAGTCCCGCAAATAAACACAAACACCTCCTCCAAATTTATTCCTATCTCTTCGCACTAAATTATAACCCACTAAACTCAATAATTAATTCGTAGTAACATTATCCAACGTACTCTCATTTATACATAATACATCTAATGGTTTGTCATTCATTAGGACTCTCAATTCATCAATATGTTTACTGAGCCAATTAATGTTTAACAAAGCCATCTTAAAACCACGAGAGCGGGACAATATACTATCCAAACAATTAATTTCAGGCGATCTAAGGGGTTGTGAAGCGATATTTGCACCAACCGTATCTCAATTATTAATAAACTTTCTAAAATTTGCGGCTAAGCTGATTGTCCCTTTCAAATTCAGATGTAAACCTCCTGAATTAAGTCTTAAGACAATCTTGCTTTATATTATTATTATTAATAAATTCAAAGTTTTCATCAGAACAAGAATTCTCTAATAATTCATTTACCTTATCCACAGCATTATTTAGAGAGCTATCATCATTTCGATGAATTAACGAGGATACGGCAATTTCAACGGTATGATGTTGAGTCTTTATGTTCTTTGCCAATTGAATAATCTTCTGCTTGATCTGCTTCGGTTTATCCTTCAAGTTATTTGTTCCTACGTGAATGATAACTTTACGCGGCTTTTCCCTTATAAATGGTTTAGCAAAATCTTCCATATCTTCAATGGATGCACCAGGGAAAGAGATAGATTTTACTTTCATTTTTTTGGATAAACGATGGCCGTTTATGTATTTCGTTAAAGAGTCACCCAAAACCACAACTTCGCTTTGAGGAATGCTGCTTTTCTCTTGAGAACGACTTTCGTGATGATCGATAGATGGAGGAGCCTCGGCATTATCCTCGGCAGTAGCTTGCTTGTGAGGAATATAATTTTCTCCATTACGTTGACACTGGTGTTGACCAACAAATGAAGAGCCCTTTCGCTTTGCGGCACGACGGCCGTGATTACCCAAAGACTCGTTGGCATTGACTGCTTTGCTCGATTCGGATGATTTCTTTTCAACAGTTGGATTTACGTCTTTCATGAGCAGCCTCAACGTAGTCAATAGGCTATCTCTTTCTTCTTTAACTCGATAGATAGATAGATAGATAGATAGATAGATAGATAGATAGATAGATAGATAGATAGATAGATAGATAGATAGATAGATAGATAGATAGATAGATAGATAGATAGATAGATAGATAGATAGATAGATAGATAGATAGATAGATAGATAGATAGATAGATAGATAGATAGATAGATAGATAGATAGATAGATAGATAGATTATACTTTATTTCCTCCACCAATGAAGAGTCCCGTACAAACCCCAGGTCGGGTATTTAGATACATTAAAAAATGAGTAAATTATAAATAGTTATATATATTATATATACAGTTAAAATAGAAATATTAAGAAAATATGAGCGGCGATCATTGACCTGCCACCTTATTAAACATTGCAGTAAACTCTGGGAAACTGTAAGTAACAATGTATCAGTAATGTCTGCAGATCTCTGCTTACACCTGTTTATAAGTTTACCGGTAAAAAAATTACGGTAAATTGTTTTGTCATCTGCATTAAATAGCTGCGCACATATACTTGTAGGCAATCTGTCCTGTATAAACGGTCCCAAAGTTTTTCTCGTTCAGCCATTGTTGCAGCACAATCCATTACAAAATGGTAAGATATATCAACGAAATTTTTGTTACAAATGTTACAAGTAAAATCTGTTTCTCGACACGACACTTTCGACATATATACAGTAACTTCAGATGGAACATTTCCCGACACTATGTATTGACAGCATTTGCTATTGCTTTGAGAAAGACTGGATTTCTCATTGCAACACACCATAATTCCAGGGGTTTTAATTCATTATGTATAAAACCATAGTTTTCCAGTTCAAAATAATTATTAACCACGAATTCCAAGGTTGAACAACTTGTAAAAAAGACCGTCAAACCAGACGGAGTCAAATGCCTTTTCACTGTCAAGAAAACAACAGTAGATCTTACATCCACGTTCAACTGCTTCATAGGCTGCTTCTCTTAAAACAAAACTCGCATGCATACAGCTTTTCTTCTTCTGATATGCATACTGCAAGTTATTCGGTAACCCTAATTCATCAAATTTCGGCATCAATCGTTCTATATTAAATATTCCAAAACTTTACCTAGAACGTTCAGTAAAGTTATGCCACGATAATTATCTTTCATTAGTCTGCTCTTCTTTTTACCTTTATGGATTGACGTTATTAGACCAATTACCATTGAATTAGGAACATTTTCGATTATCCTGATCACATTCAAAATGTCAGTAAGCGTATTAATGAAATCATGTCCAGCATATTTCAAATGTTCATATGTTAAGCCATCCAAACCACCTGCTTTTCCATTTGGTAGGCCCATACACACCCGAGACACTTCACTAATTGTGAAGGATTTCTCAAGGACATCATCTTCAAAGGCAAAGCTCTCTCTAGAATATTCGTTTAGTTCCTGCTTAACATGTTCCATAAAAGCATCATCCAAATTATTTTGATCATTCGGTGTGGACAGATTTCGGTAATGTTCTTTCCAAATAGACAGTAAATCTTGATCATCAGTAATTACTTTTCCATCAACTTTAAGCTTGTTTCCAGAGTTACTACGTGCAGGTTTCCTCTTACTCGATATAACTTTCTGAAAACCTGCTTGGTTTTTTTAAACATTTCTTCCAGACATTGATTCTGGTAAACCTTATATTCAAAAGCCTATAAACGAAATTCCCGCGTTTTGCGTTCTTATAGCGATAGAAATAAACATTTTCTTTATCTCGAGGTCTTCCGTTTTTTTATCCACTCACACCTCAGAGATCTCGATCTTTCATGTAGCTCTTTGATTCCATCTTTCCAATACGGCTTTACGTAAGGTCTTACTTTTTTCTTAGGAAAGACTTTTTTGGCAGCAGAAAGTAAACTATCAGTAACCTGACAAATAATAATTTCGATTTGTTCAACACCCTGAATGTTAGCCATATTAACATGCGGCAAGGTCTCTTTAACTTTGTGTTGGTATTGCTGAAGCAATTCTGTGTTATTAACAGACTTCCAATTAACTGAAACATTCCGAAGACTATTTTTTGATCGATGCGTTGTACTTTCAATCGGTAAATTAAGACAGCAAATAATGGGTAAATGGTAAGATAAATTTTATTATCACTGTGGTCATCGCTCACAAGACATTGTTCAACATAATGGACATTGTCTGTCTTCATTAAAATGTGATCAGTAGTGGTTTGAATAGTTCCACCTGCTGCAAAGTATGTACCCATGGATCCAGTAGAGAAATTTTGGGAGTTCACCGAGCTAACTTAAATATAGCGTCCTCTCTCGTTAACATCATCTAGGCTCCTGGGGCCGCCAGACTTCCCAATATGGCATTTGAAGTCTCCCATAACAATAACAATCCCTTGATCATAAATCTGATTAATTACATATATCAAGGCATCCAACGTTTTTCGAAATTCCACGATTGACGAGTTGGTAGAAGAGATGCAACCCATCGATCATCGTTAATTTGATTGCAATTATACGATCATCGCCAATACTTTCCAGTCTTTCAATGTCTTTATCAAGGTGTCGATGCTAAATAAAACCAACACCACCTTTCCCCCTCCTCCAAACGGAGTTAAGGTTTAGTTCGGAAGAGGATCTTCCCCATCCTAGGAAATCTTGGTGAATAGAATTTAAAAATGTCATCGATTCTGGGTAGAGCCAGTGTTCTTGAATAGCGAGTATATCAATATTTTCTAAAATATGGTCAATATAAGATACATTGCTCATTAATCATCTAACGTTAATTGTTCCAAGACGAATTGTACAAATTTCAGGTGTATCTGTATTGGGCATCAAGAGTATCTGGCTTTCAACTTGAGACATGATCTGCCTTCTTATCACCCGCGTTGTACTCTCTTAATTGAAGACGTTGCTTAGAAAGCCACGGTCTACACCGGACATATATGTTGGCCAAAAGTTATCTCCCAAAATTAATTTATTGTCCTTTGCATAAACGTTGATTTTTGCTGATTTCGTACCTTTCCACTTGCTTGGAAATAGATTTATTAACGTAGGTGTAACTCCCCTACTGTTCAGATAACGGATTATTTTATCCTTGTCAACATTTTCAGCAATACCGCTAATAAAGAAACGTTTAGTGTTTATGCGGGTTTAGTGTTTATGCGGTTTCGCACCAGTAAACCCCTCATCTGTAATATCGTTAGTGCATTCGTTCCGCTCCATTTTTTTTCATGGGTTTGTTTACATTGACACGTAATTCTGCACGTGACGGACTCTGAGCATGCGACTCACCAGCTGGTAGCTTGTTGGATTGAATAACAGGCTGTTTTCCAGTCACAACTTGTGAGTAACTTCTTTCCGTGTTTTCGCGCTGTCCATCATTCACTGTCGATTCAACTAAGACAACTTATTCGTCACTTGCTGCAAGCGGAGATGGAATCCGTGCACCATTATGCAAATTATCGGATCCCGCAGGACCTTGCAAAGAAGAACCATGATTTATGCATATATTATGAAGCCGTTTGTTTTCTTCCTTAAGTAAATTTATCTCCGACTCCTGACATTCAGTTATCGTCTCCAAATCTTTTACCTTGCTATCAATAGTACAGCCATATCACGCAATACTTTTTCCCGAAACAACAAATATTCGCTTTGTAAGGTAACAATTTGATTTTTCATGCCCGACCAACCGCTTGAGCGGTTTAACAAACTAGAACTTGAGACCATTTCGCCGACATTTAATTGAGAGTTCATTTGCGAATCATCCAACCGGTCCTCCACTGGTAATGTAACTGCCGCCTTGAACATGTTTCGTACTTCCAAAGTGACTGACATTGTGTCCAGACATATCATCAGCTCGAACACATCATCAATCAAATCGTGAATGAAAACAACGAAGTGGTCGAATTACTTTAGAAATATTATAAAACTGTACGGAGCTCACGAAATCGTGTCTGCCCCGCCATATTGGATATAGATAGTGAAAACATACCACAAACGTTTATAATTGAAAGTACAGTATATGGATAATTTAAAAATATTACAATTTATTGGAAAGACAGTACGGACTCCCCCCGGATGATATAAGCGAGAATAAGCCAGGTTACAAAATAATCCAATATGCTTGGAGTCACGTGACCAGCCTTTACCAGGGTCTTCACTTCCCTCGCTCCACTCCCATCCAATCCCGGGCGCTCCCTCCCCGGGCTCTACGAAGACCCTGGGTACGAGGGGCGGTTACTTTCAGAGGGCGATTACTTTGGGGTTGCTAGTTTTTGTATCGGCAGTGGCATAGTGGTGATATACCATCCCCGTTCGCGACCATATGGATCTACAAGTCTCTGGAATGTTAGCATGGTTCCCTCAACGTCGAATATCGACGGAGAATCCATCCATCAGCCAAGGTGCAGTGTGCATTTTATTTGAACCACTCTTTTAATTATCTCACAACGTTACTAAAGTTGTTTGTTCCATTTATTAGTTGCTTTTTCTTTCATAACAGAAATCTTCAGTTTTTCTATAAAAAAATACTGCCACAAAAAATATATTGCAAGCGGCTACTTTCGAGGGGTGCGGTTACTTTAAGAAGGGCGGCTACTTTCGATTTTTCATAGTAATGTTAAAAATCGGCTACATTCGAAGGGGCGGTTACTATCGGAGGGCGGTTACTTTTAGAACGGCGGCTGCGTACCGGCTCTCGAAGGAGGGGGGGGGGGGGGGGGGGGGGGAGGGGAATAGCGAAAACGCGCGCTAGGCGAAGGAGAGGGAGAGCCTGCAGGAGGTCTACTGTTTTCTCGTATCCGCCTACGGTAATCTCATTTTCAATAGCTGTGAAAATTAACCAATAGCAGTGATTGTTGACATTTGCAAATGTATGGCTAAAGAAAATATTATAAAATATAAATCTAAAACATATCAAAACGAATGTTGCCGCTTGTGCAATAAGTCTTTATAGATCCATCTCCATCATCTTCTCAAGTAGCTTGGAGTCCGTGCGCAAGAAAACTAAGAAATCTTGCGGTGACGTACAAACCGTTATCGATAGCGATCAAACCCGATGTAAACCCCGAAATCCCATATTGCGTTGCAGTGAAGAGAAAGGTAGCTGAAGCCGTCACTCCAGAGAGAGCAAATCCTATTCGCAAATTTCCACGGCAATGCTCTCCTGGCGAAAAAAAACACCAAGGAAGAAAGCTATATTTGCCGATGAACATACTAGTGTCAAAGATGCGGCTTTTTATTGTATGTAAACAAACGTTTAAAAATTGACGGGTCTGCACACGCTGCCAAGTTTTCGCTGAAAAGGTTTTTTCAACTCCTCGATAAACCTCGCGTCTGTAACAAACTCTCCAGATCCATATACAATATGATATATACCACCGAAAATATCGTCCATACTCAATAGTCAATATAGTCGCCAATAGAGCACGCTGTTATTCCCATTGACTTGAGCTCTGATATCTCGTCGGCAATGACGGGGAGCATGCCCCCCGAACCCTCCTAGAAATCTCGTGCCTTTGGGACTCGATTCTCACGCCTTCGGCGTTCGGAAACTAGTCACAAAAATCCCTAGATCCACCCCTGGAGCAGAACATTATGCAGTGTGAAGAATACCAGCGACTGAAATATCAAACTCTTCCCAAATCCTGTGTGCATCACAGCAATTTTAATACATCTCTCTTCGTAAACAAGTACTGTGCCATGAAGCGCACTAATGAATATTAGGATATCTGTCATTTCCAACCAATCACATTTCTCGTCCCCTGAGAGGACGAGTAAATACGAGCAGGCTCTCCCTCCCCTCCCCCCCCCCCCAGTCACCTCGTGCGCGTTTTCGGTCTTCCCCCAGCCTCTCTTTGTTTCGCATGAAGAATTCTGTTGTTTTGCAGGCCGCGTCGTCGAGGTTTCCGCATCGTAGATCTCAAAGTCCCTTATAGTTTATTGACAGGGCTATTCAAAAAGTACAAAGCAAAACGAGCATGTTATGTTGAATATAAGTGAAAATAACGACTGTACTTACGTATTACGTTTGACGGTGTTTGGGACGATATGCCCGAATTTCATGTGCTCAGAAGGGAAAAAACAAATGCTTGTAGTGCATTGGTATCTGTTATTCTGTCAAGAGAGAGTTAAGTTTGGGCAGAACGATATTTCTTTCCCAACCTTGAGTCGTGTTGCGCTGTTTTCACGTGTTCAACAAATGCGTAAGCGTAACTTTATTATCAACTTTAATACTTAACCACATCCTATTTATCATATAGTAATTCTGTTTATTTCTGCGTCTTTTGAAAGCTTCGCACGCCTCTTCGTTATGATAATACTCTTTTTATTCCCTCGCCTCATTGACGCAAGGTTGCTGGTGTACCGCCGAAATAATGTGTGGGAGGTCTAAGGTGTCAAGCGAAGGCCCTTTGTCGGAGAGTGAAACGTGAACCTAACACGAAGATCGGTGAGACACGGTAAGACCCCCTAAACACTATTTATATTAATACAGAGTGCCCTGCCAACACTACGCCTAGGAGATCTCACATTTCACTCCAGCACGTAGTACGTAGATAAATTATTTCTCGCTCTCCACCCCCCTTTCCCAGAGAGATTTCCAAAGTGGTCCTTACCAAAACTAGGCATATCGTAAGACAAAGTATTTACCAGTACCTATAATTGATCCACACAATCCTGGCCTGTGTACAGCCTGAATATACCTTGCACGACAGGCTACACAATCCTTGCTCTCGTAACCATAAATACCTATATTCCATTAACATTAGCCCGCAATCCACTATATCCCATAATATGAAGTTGACCGAGCGGGAGGAGGTCTTTACGGCAAAATTATCCTGCCCACGATTTGTGTGAAGAGACAAAGGGCAGGATTATAACTTCTCCCCAAAATAAAACTTTCCTCCACGGATTTCATTTCTTTCTCGGAGAGCTCCTAAACACTATTTAGTCAGTATACAATACGAATGTTTGAATAAAACTAATGTTTTACTACTTTAAAATTAATGTTTTACTCAATATTTGTGTAAATTTACGCAAACGTCGAGTAGATCTAAGGAAAATTTTAGTAATGTTTTCCAATCAAATGTTTGAGTAAGGTCGTTTTGAGTAAATACGATTTTGAGTAAACATACTCACATTGAAGCTAAAAATATATAGTAGAGTAAAGTTGACGTTTTACTCAACTACAGTACCGTCTATACTCAACTACCGAGTATACTCGGTATATATAGTCTAACGAGTATACTCGACATCTTGCTAAAGCTTTGACTCACTGTGCTGAGTTAAGTCACCAAGATGGCGACAGCGGTTAAAAAGTAATTAACATTTTAGCATTTAAAAGAAATCGCGGTTACAGTACTTGACTATCATAAACCAGTTTGTGGTCTAGCGGTCACCACATGTCGTACATAAACTTTTCCTTCGATTTTCTCAGCTAAAACAGCTTGTATCTTCAAGATAGTAGATAGATATTAACTTATATGTGTATTTATTTGATAAGCCATATACCTTCGCCTCGAGTTTGTATATCAGATAAAGATCGGCCGCTCATATATTTTATCTATCAAAACGCCGCATTAAATTTCTATTTTTATTCAGAAAGTTAAGCGGGCTTTTTTAAATAACAAGGTAATACATTACATATCTATCGTTCTTTTGCTAATATATGCTCCGTAGAATCTCGAAAGTAACCGGGGCGGCTACTTTCGGAATTAGTGGTGTCTAGCCTCAGAGAGATCTCCTATAGGCGTAGTGTTGGCAGGTTTGAAAGTTTCGCACGCCTCTTCGTTATGATAATACTCTTTTTATTCCCTCGCCTCCTTGACGCAAGGTTGCTGGTATATACCGCCGAAATAATGTGTGGGAGGTCTAAGGTGTCAAGCGAAGGCCCTTTGTCGGAGAGTGAAACGTGACCCCCTAAACCCTACACTACGCCTAGGAGATATCACGTTTCACTCTGCCTGGTTGCTATATGATCGCTACGATCGCTACGATCGCTGCGATAGCTCAATTTTAAAACCGACGATCGTCATGTTTCCATATAATCGCTACGATCGCTCAATTTTAAAACCGGCGATCGTAGCGATCGTGGCGATTGAAGCGATCGTTATGGACGAACTAAACAAAGACAACTTTCTTTTACTATCGCAAGCACATCTTTTTATTCTAGTTGCTCTTATCAGTAAGGCTTATTTCAAACGTCGAATTTATCATGTGTCGAATCTATAATACACATGCATTAGATTCGACAAAATTCGACGTCGGTTTCAAACATCGAATTTATCATGTGTCTAAACTCTAACGTATAATCGGCCTCCCGTAAAAAGAACTCGTTCGGATTGCATTTTAAAAGTACTGCCTTAATCTCGTCCCAGTTTGTTTGGGCGAACTTGCGCCAAGGAAACAACGTTTTTGGGTTCGACAGATCAATTCGAATGATAGAAGAGCTTGGACTAGTTTTTCACACTCTCGTCCCACAGCTTCGGGCACAGCTACGTCTTCAAGACAGATAATTCTTTTACAGATATTTACATAAAATATTTACATAAAATGCTTTAGTTTCACTGATTCATCTAAATTTGCGTGATGTATACAATGAAGGAACCGTACCACAGTGATGTGTTTTATAGATATATAGCCGAATGTCGCTGGGGACCGGGGTACCGTACCGATCGCTGAGACTCGCCAGGATCGCTGAACAAGTGTTTCCATATAATCGCTGCGATCGCTACGATCGCCGAGATAGAACATTTTCTATCTCGGCGATCGCGATCGCTACGATCGCTGCGATCGCCATATGGAAGCCAGATCATATGGAAACCAGGCTGTAGTACCTCCCCCAGAGAGATTTCCAAAGTGGTCTTTACCAAAACTAGGCAGTACTGGTAAGTACTTTGTCTTACGATATATAATTGATCCACACAATCCTGGCCTGTGTACAGCCTGAATATACCCTGCACGACAGGCTACACAATCCTTGCTCTCGTTACCATAAATACCTACATCCATTAACATTATCCCGCAATCCACTATATCCCATAATATGAAGTTGACCGAGCGGGAGGAGGTGTTTACGGCAAAATTATCCTGCCCACGATTTGTGTGAAGAGACCAAGGGCAGGATAATAACTTCTCCCCAAAATAAAAATTTCCTCCACGGATTTCATTTCTTTCTCGGAGAGCTCCTAAACACTATTTAGTCAGTATACAATACGAATGTTTGAATAAAACTAATGTTTTACTACTTTAAAATTAATGTTTTACTCAATATTTGTGTAAATTTACGCAAACGTCGAGTAGATCTAAGGAAAATTTTAGTAACGTTTTCCAATCAAATGTTTGAGTAAGGTCGTTTTGAGTAAATACGATTTTGAGTAAACATACTCACATTGAAGCTAAAAATATATAGTAGAGTAAAGTTGACGTTTTACTCAACTACAGTACCGTCTATACTCAACTACCGAGTATACTCGGTATATAGTCTAACGAGTATACTCGACATCTTGCTAAAGCTTTTACTCACTGTGCTGAGTTAAGTCACCAAGATGGCGACAGCGGTTAAAAAGTAATTAACATTTTAGCATTTAAAATAAATCGCGGTTACAGTACTTGACTATCATAAACCAGTTTGTGGTCTAGCAGTCACCACAGGTCGTTCATAAACTTTTCCTTCGATTTTCTCAGCTAAAACAGCTTGTATCTTCAAGATAGTAGATAGATATTAACTTATATGTGTATTTATTTGATAAGCCATATACCTTCGCCTCGAGTTTGTATATCAGATAAAGATCGGTCGCTCATATATTTTATCTATCAAAACGCCGCATTAAATTTCTATTTTTATTCAGAAAGTTAAGCGGGCTTTTTTAAATAACAAGGTAATACATTACATATCTATCGTTCTTTTGCTAATATATGCTCCGTAGAATCTCGAAAGTAACCGGGGCGGCTACTTTCGGAATTAGTGGTGTCTAGCCTCAGAGAGATCTCCTAGGCGTAGTGTTGGCAGGTTTGAAAGTTTCGCACGCCTCTTCGTTATGATAATACTCTTTTTATTCCCTCGCCTCCTTGACGCAAGGTTGCTGGTATACCGCCGAAATAATGTGTGGGAGGTCTAAGGTGTCAAGCGAAGGCCCTTTGTCGGAGAGTGAAACGTGACCCCCTAAACCCTACACTACGCCTAGGAGATATCACGTTTCACTCTGCCTGGTTGCTATATGATCGCTACGATCGCTACGATCGCTGCGATAGCTCAATTTTAAAACCGGCGATCGTCATGTTTCCATATAATCGCTACGATCGCTGCGATCGCTCAATTTTAAAACCGACGATCGTAGCGATCGTGGCGATTGAAGCGATCGTTATGGACGAAGTAAACAAAGACAACTTTCTTTTACTATCGCAAGCACATCTTTTTATTCTAGTTGCTCTTATCAGTAAGGCTTATTTCAAACGTCGAATTTATCATGTGTCGAATCTATAATACACATGCATTAGATTCGACAAAATTCGACGTCGGTTTCAAACATCGAATTTATCATGTGTCTAAACTCTAACGTATAATCGGCCTCCCGTAAAAAGAACTCGTTCGGTTTGCATTTTCAAAGTACTGCCTTAATCTCGTCCCAGTTTGTTTTGGGCGAACTTGCGCCAAGGAAACAACGTTTTTGGGTTCGACAGATCAATTCGAATGATAGAAGAGCTTGGACTAGTTTTTCACACTCGTCCCACAGCTTCGGGCACAGCTACTGTACGTCTTCAAGACAGATAATTCTTTTACAGATATTTACATAAAATATTTACATAAAACGCTTTAGTTTCACTGATTCATCTAAATTTGCGTGATGTATACAATGAAGGAACCGTACCACAGTGATGTGTTTTATAGATATATAGCCGAATGTCGCTGGGGACCGGGGTACCGTACCGATCGCTGAGACTCGCCAGGATCGCTGAACAAGTGTTTCCATATAATCGCTGCGATCGCTACGATCGCCGAAATAGAACATTTTCTATCTCGGCGATCGCGATCGCTACGATCGCTGCGATCGCCATATGGAAACCAGATCATATGGAAACCAGGCTGTAGTACCTCCCCCAAAGAGATTTCCAAAGTGGTCTTTACCAAAACTAGGCAGTACTGGTAAGTACTTTGTCTTACGATATATAATTGATCCACACAATCCTGGCCTGTGTACAGCCTGAATATACCCTGCACGACAGGCTACACAATCCTTGCTCTCGTTACCATAAATACCTACATCCATTAACATTATCCCGCAATCCACTATATCCCATAATATGAAGTTGACCGAGCGGGAGGAGGTCTTTACGGCAAAATTATCCTGCCCACGATTTGTGTGAAGAGACCAAGGGCAGGATAATAACTTCTCCCCAAAATAAAACTTTCCTCCACGGATTTCATTTCTTTCTCGGAGAGCTCCTAAACACTATTTAGTCAGTATACAATACGAATGTTTGAATAAAACTAATGTTTTACTACTTTAAAATTAATGTTTTACTCAATATTTGTGTAAATTTACGCAAACGTCGAGTAGATCTAAGGAAAATGTTAGTAACGTTTTCCAATCAAATGTTTGAGTAAGGTCGTTTTGAGTAAATACGATTTTGAGTAAACATACTCACATTGAAGCTAAAAAGATATAGTAGAGTAAAGTTGACGTTTTACTCAACTACAGTACCGTCTATACTCAACTACCGAGTATACTCGGTATATAGTCTAGCGAGTATACTCGTCATCTTGCTAAAGCTTTTACTCACTGTGCTGAGTTAAGTCACCAAGGTGGCGACAGCGGTTAAAAAGTAATTAACATTTTAGCATTTAAAAGAAATCGCGGTTACAGTACTTGACTATCATAAACCAGTTTGTGGTCTAGCGGTCGCCACATATTTCTATAAACCGGAAGGCACAGGTTCATATTCTGGGTCGTACATAAACTTTTCCTTCGATTTTCTCAGCTAAAACAGCTTGTATCTTCAAGATAGTAGATAGATATTAACTTATATGTGTATTTATTTGATAAGCCATATACCTTCGCCTCGAGTTTGTATATCAGATAAAGATCGGCCGCTCATATATTTTATCTATCAAAACGCCGCATTAAATTTCTATTTTTATTCAGAAAGTTAAGCGGGCTTTTTAAAAAACAAGGTAATACATTACATATCTATCGTTCTTTTGCTAATATATGCTCCGTAGAATCTCGAAAGTAACCGGGGCGGCTACTTTCGGAATTAGTGGTGTCTAGCCTCAGAGAGATCTCCTAGGCGTAGTGTTGGCAGGTTTGAAAGTTTCGCACGCCTCTTCGTTATGATAATACTCTTTTTATTCCCTCGCCTCATTGACGCAAGGTTGCTGGTATACCGCCGAAATAATGTGTGGGAGGTCTAAGGTGTCAAGCGAAGGCCCTTTGTCGGAGAGTGAAAAGTGGACCTAACACTATCTATATCAAAACAGAGTGCCCTGCCAACACTACGCCTAGGAGATCTCACATTTCACTCCGGCACGTAGTACGTAGATAAATTATTTCTCGCTCTCCGCCCCGCTCCCCCAGAGAGATTTCCAAAGTGGTCTTTTCCAAAACTAGGCAGTACTGGTAAGTACTTTGTCTTACGATATATAATTGATCCACACAATCCTGGCCTGTGTGCAGCCTTAATATACCTTGCACAACAGGCTACACAATCCTTGCTCTCGTAACCATAAATACCTATATTCCATTAACATTAGCCCGCAATCCACTATATCCCATAATATGAAGTTGACCGAGCGGGAGAAGGTCTTTACGGCAAAATTATCCTGCCCACGATTTGTGTGAAGAGACTAAGGGTAGGATAATAACTTCTCCCCAAAATAAAACTTTCCTCCACGGATTTCATTTCTTTCTCGGAGAGCTCCTAAACACTATTTAGTCAGTATACAATTCGAATGTTTGAATAAACTAAAGTTTTACTACTTTAAAATTAATGTTTTACTCAATATTTGTGTAAATTTACGCAAACGTCGAGTAAATCTAAGGAAAATTTTAGTAACGTTTTCCAATCAAATGTTTGAGTAAGGTCGTTTTGAGAAAATACGATTTTATACTCGATAAATTGAGTAAACATACTCACATTGAAGCTAAAAAGATATAGTAGAGTAAAGTTGACGTTTTACTCAACTACCGTCTATACTCAACTACCGAGTATACACCACTAATTCCGAAAGTAGCCACATGACAAACTCGAGCCGAAGGTATAATGGCTTATCAAATAAATACACATATAAGTTAATATCTATCTACTATATTCAAGATACAAGCTGTTCTAGTTGAGGAAATCGAAGGAAAAGCTTATGTACGACCCAGAATATGAACCTGTGTCTTCCGGTTTATAGAAATATGTGGCGACCGCTAGACCACAAACTGGTTTATGATAGTCAAGTACTGTAACCGCGATTTCTTTTAAATGCTAAAATGTTAATTAATTTGTAACCGCTGTCGCCATCTTGGTGACTTAACTCAGCACAGTGAGTCAAAGCTTTAGCAAGATGTCGAGTATACTCGTTAGACTATATACCGAGTATACTCGGTAGTTGAGTATAGACGGTAGTTGAGTAAAACGTCAACTTTACTCTACTATATCTTTTTAGCTTCAATGTGAGTATGTTTACTCAATTTATCGAGTATAAAATCGTATTTACTCAAAACGACCTTACTCAAACATTTGATTGGAAAACGTTACTAAAATTTTCCTTAGATCTACTCGACGTTTGCGTAAATTTACACAAATATTGAGTAAAACATTAATTTTAAAGTAGTAAAACATTAGTTTTATTCAAACATTCGTATTGTATAAATATTGACTAAATAGTGTTTAGGAGCTCTCCGAGAAAGAAATGAAATCCGTGGAGGAAAGTTTTATTTTGGGGAGAAGTTATTATCCTGCCCTTGGTCTCTTCACACAAATCGTGGGCAGGATAATTTTGCCGTAAAGACCTCCTCCCGCCCGGTCAACTTCATATTATGGGATATAGTGGATTGCGGGCTAATGTTAATGGAATATAGGTATTTATGGTTACGAGAGCAACGATTGTGTAGCCTGTCGTGCAGGGTATATTCAGGCTGTACATAGGCCAGGATTGTGTGGATCAATTATATATCGTAAGACAAAGTATTTACCAGTACTGCCTAGTTTTGGTAAAGACCACTTTGGAAATCTCTCTGGGGGAGGGGGGTGGAGCGCGAGAAATAATTTATCTACGTACTACGTGCCGGAGTGAAATGTGAGATCTCCTAGACGTAGTGTTGGCAGGGCACTCTGTTTTGATATAAATAGTGTTAGGTTCACGTTTCACTCTCCGACAAAGGGCCTTCGCTTGACACCTTAGACCTCCCACACATTATTTCGGCGGTACACCAGCAACCTTGCGTCAATGAGGCGAGGGAATAAAAAGAGTATTATCATAACGAAGAGGCGTGCGAAACTTTCAAAAGACGCAGAAATAAACAGAATTACCATAATTATGATAAATAGGATGTGGTTAAGTATTAAAGTTGATAATAAAATTACGCTTACGCATTGGTTGAACACGTGAAAACACCGCAACACGACTCAAGGTTGGGAAAGAAATATCGTTCTTCCCAAACTTAACTCTCTCTTGACAGAATAACAGATACCAATGCAATACAAGCATTTATTTTTTACCTTCTGAGCACATGAAATTCGGGCATATCGTCCCAAACACCGTCAAACGTAATACGTAAGTACAGTGTTATTTTCACTTATATTCAACATAACATGCTCGTTTTGCTTTGTACTTTTTGAATACCCCTGTCAATAAACTATAAGGGACTTTAAGATCTACGATGCGGAAACCTCGACGACGCGGCCTGCAGAACAACAGAATTCTTCATGCGAAACAAAGAGAATGAATAATTGGTAGTCTCTAGAGTAATCTCAACACCGTCCTCGTTCTGTTTACAACGCAACTCTGAGCATTTTCGCGTCTTCAGGACGACGTGAGAGAGCTGTTCCTTAATCGGTTGACAAACACTACAATAGTTTTAGCAGAACTGTAGGAGTTTTGGAGGCCATAAAACAAACTTCAAACCTCATATACGGTAGTCAATTTATGATGGCTTCTTTTAAAATGCTTAAATTCACATTGCTTGATAACGTTTAGAAGGCAGCGTCGTCGAGGTTGCCGTGTCGTAGATCTTAAAGTTCCTAATAGGGAATCGTGCGGCGCTGAAAACAGTAACTGGTAACAATGCTAAAACGATGAATTCATATTCTCTCTAATATTTCCATCTAATAACTCCGACTGATAATATTCCGACTGATATTCCCTTCGCCATTCCATATCTTGTTTTGTAAATTCAAATTTCAAAAACAGGAAAAACAACATCAAGCACACTTCAACAAAACATATTTTAATGAGCCTTGTAAACACCTCACATTTTAAAGGATATTGGCAACAACAAAAAAGTACTTTTCATATCAACGTATATGACTTACATGTAGCTAGTCGGAATAAAGTAGTATGGCGCTATGAAAATGCTTGCAACACATTTTAAAAGTTGAATAATCCAAGTAAAAACGCCATTTTTGTATATAACCGTGACGATGTTCTACGAAGTGTTGTGTTTCCTACTTTTGTGTTACCTATCGTGGAGCCATGTATTGCCCAGTCATTATGTTGCAATAGCGACTACTAAAATAACGTTGAGAAGAAACTTAATTTATTTGCATTTCCGCCAACATTGACCGCTTTACCCCCGCACATGACGTCACAGTTCATATGACATAGAACCCTAATTCACCTTTTTCGCGATGCGAGTATTTTTACAACCTCAAACTACGATATTCAGGTTATTTAGGTCACATACATTGATTTGAAAGGCACTCTTTGGTAGGTATGAAGCGAATTTATACTCTATGACCATGTTGAATCCATAATCAATTTATCAGGCACACCCATGGATAAGGCTAACAAGTAAGCTGTTGCCCTTAAAGACGGCATGGTTTTAAACTGTTCAACTCCTGCCTGTTTACATAAATTCGAAACTACAATACGAAGAATATTTTTACAGATTTCAGGTTGTATTTCATTCTGTGCTGTTCAATGACTTTTGGTTTCAACCTTCGATCTTTATGACCACCTCCATAATTTTTCTCTCCATGCGATCTGTATTGCAACCTCGTTCGCTCTCCATTATCTACTTCAATTAAGCGATGGAGATACCAGGCGGGAACCATAATTTAAATATAAAAACCAATCCCAGCAAATAAGGTTTGGCACAGCATTTCAGCCGAACATTTTAATATAGCTAACGTTTCGTTGTATATATCACATCATCAGAGCAGATTTACAAAATAACATGGTAAGTTCCTTATATATATATATATATTTCAAAAACTCATTAATAATGCATGAAGAAAACACAAAAGAAATGCATCTTTAATCAATGTTTCTACCATGTAGTACAGAACTGATTAATAAAACATCAGTGTCTTTAAATGTGATAGAACACTCATTAATCAAACATCAGTGTCTTTAAATGTGATAGAACACTCATTAATAAAACATCAGTGTCTTTAAATTTGATAGAACACTCATTCAGCCAGCCTGAAGCGCTTCATCTCACAATTATACCAAAACTATGCTGCGGCACAAGCAGCAGTCCAAACGCACTGCAGCGTGTCCCTCGTTTGCATTGCTAAATAATTTCACACAATAGATAAATACTAATTAATGGACGTTTTTGAAGCCATTTACAAAACTCGTTATCGGGCTTTATCGGTGTATAAAGCCGCTCGCCTTCGGCTCGCGTCTTTATACGCCGATAAAGCCCTCCAACTCGTTTTGTAAATAGTACTTAAAAAACTCATTAATAATGCATGAAGAAAACACAAAGGAAAATCACCACCGTGTCGTATCTTTATATGTGATAAAGATTCATCCTAATTTACATAAACTTTAGCTTTGATTTTCTCGGCTTAGACAACGGTATTTTTCAAAATTACTACGCCAACGAACTTACCAAATGCTGGTCGTTTTTTAAGCCATTTAAAGCACTTGTAGGAGTGTTTTATCAGATATAAAACACTCGGCTGCGCCTCGTGTTTTATATCTGATAAAACACTCCTACGCGTGCTTTAAATAGTACATAGAGAGACAGACAGACAGACAGACAGACAGACAGACAGACAGACAGACAGACAGACAGACAGACAGACAGACAGACAGACAGACAGACAGACAGACAGACAGACAGACAGACAGACAGACAGACAGACAGACAGACAGACAGACAGACAGACAGACAGACAGACAGACAGACAGACAGACAGACAGACAGACAGACAGACAGACAGACAGACAGACAGACAGACAGACAGACAGGATCATGATCACTTGGTCAAAAGAGAGCTCAATACATAAACAAATGCAGAGCAAAGATATATTATTAAAAACGATAAAAAGGGTTAAAAACAGTAACTTAAGTTTCACGCTCAGAGGCGATCTTCAGACTAAAATCATGAGAGTTTACACAGCACTTAAGTAGGTAAAATCGTAATGTTATTTACATAAAACTTGTTTAGGATGAGCTCAGATCTTCTGTTTAACAATGACCGTTTGTCCTCATTTAGAATACAAAGCTTTTCGGTAACGCATAAATTACAATAATTGGATCGGCTGTTGTATGAATTTTCTCGTTTTAAAATAGACCACTTAATGGCATAGTCAGTGTTCGACACTTTTAATTCCCAGATGTGCTTTGATAGGGCGGTCGTGGTTGAATGCTTCTTGTGTTTAAACGAACATTGATGATTGTTGAAACGGGTTTTAATGCTCCGTCATTCAATATATTATTTGTTATCGTGACCTGTGGAAGTAGCTGTGGCTCTGTAGACGAGGTTGTGCCTTAGACCGCCAAGACCGCCTATATCAAAGCACATCTGGGAATTAAAAGAGTCGAACACTGATTATGCATTAAGTGGTCTTGACTATTTTAAAACGAGAAAATTCATACAACAGCCGATCCAATTATTGTAATTTATGCGTTACCGAAAAGCTTTGTAGACTAAATGCGGATAAACGGTCATTGTTAAACAGAAGATCTGAGCTCGTCTCCAAGTGCCGACACCGAAACAAGTTTTATGTAAATAACATTAAGATTTTATCTACTTAAGTGCTGTGTAAACTCTAATGATTTTAGTTTGAAGATCGCCTCTGCGCGTGAAACTTAAGATTCTATTTTTACCCCTTTTTATCTTTTTTAATAATATATATATATATATATATATATATATATATATATATATATATATATATATATATATATATATATATATATATATATATATATATATATATATATATATATATATATATATATATATATATATATATATATATATATATATATATATATATATATATATATATAGTTAAAACAGTTAAAAAGAGTGATCCATCATGTTAAAATTACTAAAATATTAAAAGTCGGTAACTCCGGGTTTTACGCTCAAGAGGCGATCATCAGACTAAAGTAAAACTAAAACTAAAAGGCGTCTACGCCGGTTTATAATTGCATGCATAAAATTTGTTTTCATGTCTGCACTTAGAAATTAGTTCATATCTTTTGTTTAAGAGATTGTCTTTGTTTGCGTTTATAATACAGAGCTTCTCCGTTAAACACAGACAATTGATAAAAGGAGAATAGTGCGAATAGTCGACGAATAGTCGACGAATAGTGCGAATAGTCGGCGAATAGTCGACGAATAGTGCGAATAGTACGCGAATAGTTGGGCAAATACGGCATGTTGTAAAACATGGACTGATAAAACTAGAAGGGGGGTTAGGATCTTTGTTGTGTTGGGGTTGGAACTCTACCGTAAATTAACGGGTTATAAAAACTATAAGGAGTACCAGCCCCAACACAACAAAGATCCTAACCCCCCGCCTAGTTTTATCAGTCCATGTTTTATCAGTCCATGTTTTACCAGTCCATGTTTTACCAGTCCATGTTTTACCAGTCCATGTTTTACAGTCCATGTTTTACAACATGCCGTATTTGCCCAACTATTCGCCGACTATTCGCACTATTCGCCGACTATTCGCACTATTCGTCGACTATTCGCACTATTCGTCAACTATTCGCACTATTCGTCGACTATTCGCACTATTCGTCGACTATTCGCACTATTCGCACTATTCTCCTTTTATCAATTACCTTAAACACAAGCCACATTGTTTAGCACCAACGGTGTATGCCTTCGCGCGTTTCAAAATGGACCACTTGATGGAATAATCATGAACATTCGATCTCTTCAATTTCCAGACTTGTTTTGACAATTCGGTGGAATTTACATGCTTTTCGTGTTTGAATGATAACTTGTGCATGTTGTATCTCGTTTTTAATTCGTATTCAGTCGTGCCTACACTCTAAAAAAGGGTGTGTTAGAAAACACACCAAGGTGTGTTAGAAAACACACCAAGGTGTGTTAATTTAACACACCTTTTGACAATTATTTTAAAAAACACACCTTGGTGTGTTCATTAACGCACCTTGGTGTGTTCATTAACACACCTAGGTGTGTTCATTAACACACCTAGGTGTGTTAACTAACGCACCTTTAGTTAACACACCTTTAGATTACACACCTTTTCGCAACCAAAGGTGTGTAATTTAACACACCTTTGAAAGAAAACACACCTTTTGCAATGATACACCTTTTACATTAACACACCTTTTGAAATATAACACACCTTTTTGATAACACACCATACTCATAACACACCTTTTTGATAACGCACCTTTTTGATAACACACCTTTCTAAATAATACACCCTCCAAAATAACACACCTTTCAAATAACACACCTTTTGATAAACACACCTTTTGATTAACACACCTTTTCAGCAAAACACGTTTCCAGTAACACACCTTTTGATTAACACACGTTTTCAGTAACACACCTTAATAACACACCTTTTGATTAACACACATTTAGATTAACCGCCTTTCACTAAAACATATCTTCCGAATAACATGAAGGTGTAAGAAATGACATGGAATATGATATGTATCTGCTCCATTCATAAAAAAATGTTGTTTTTTGTAACTGCGTAGCTTCCTCCGCAGGCAACTCTGGCATCCGAAAAGGTGATTTATTTACACGTGCGCGCCATTTCGCGATCAAGTCTCCCTTGTGAACTCAATCAATATGGCGCGCGTGTAGATAAATCGAGGAACTTTGTTAACACTCTCAAACATGAGCTAAAATGACGTCGAGAACTTTCGACTGCCAGGAATCGAAGGCGCTGAGACGTCAGTTTGGCGGATGGAATGAACTTTTTGTTTATTTAGTGTCTTTAACAACATTTTTAACCAAAAATTCATAAATATAGCGCATGGAACAGGAAGAGCCTGGGTACGAGGTTGGGTTCTAAGGTTCTGCCTAGGCGTCATAATTCTTAACCAATGAGAACGCTGCGCGCTGAATTTGTTTGTTTGGTTGTGATCACTGCACGAGACAGTTATCGCTTTTACCTTCCAACGCGATTTTCACGTTATGGATTTCTATAATATGAGCACGTATGAATTAATTGGTTCGCTTGTTCATTTAACGAAAGATATCAGTGAGTTCTCGGCCGTGTAATTACCAAAGTCTGGATATCGCTTCAAAATGAAAACAACTAATACAGCAGGTCGAAGACGAAGCCATTATCCTGACGGAAGCAAATCAGGTCGAAGACCTAAGCCAGGTACGTAAACTCAGTCATTGATGCGCTTCTAGTTAAAATCCTGCGACGCAAATTAATAATTAGTATACTTTAGAGTATTTAATAATTATTTAGTGCACTCGCGTGATTATAACTCGCGGGTTCCGCGTATATCACGCTTCACGGAGAACTAAATTAAAGTCGAAATCCAAGATGGATTCCTGTCTTCCTTCTCGACTTGAGTCAAAGGTTGAATGACGTCGAATTGATATTTTATTTGAAACGAAATGTAATTGTCAAGGAAGACTCCCATTCATGCTTATTAAAAAGTAAGTTAAATGTTTGTAAACTGCGAAGATGCTCTTCGATTACATTTTTACCTTTGGGCTTTGGTGATTTGTGTTCATCACTTCATGTGTTGACGACGGAGTGAAACGTTAACCTTTGCCTTTGGCAGATTGCATGGCAGTGCTCACACTATTATTTTCAAATGATATATAAATTAAAATGTTGGCAACAGAAACTGAAGCAATGTGCAAAGTAATATTGACTTTGTTGGTTCTATAGACTATAGCTTATTTTAATTTATAATTTTATAGCCAAATCACAAATGTTTGTTAATGTAGTATTAAAGTAGTTATCCCTGTTCCTATAGCCATAATTTATCTGTTTCAGCTGCAAATTAATCAAATTTCACAATGAAAAAATATATGAACACCAAATTTCTAAAGAAACCATTTAGTGTTATAAAATATTAGTATAAACAAACTAGAGGACTATCACAAATCCTCTATTGGTTGATCTACTGGTCACTCTCTATATTACTATATAAGAGTGATAGAGCACGAGCAGCAAAAATAGTTGCTTTTCAAGGTGTTTAACAAGATTTCAGATAAGCTGTTGAATAATTTGTTTCAAATACATGTAATTTGTTGAAAATGTTAACTCTGCTTTTAGTAGAAACTGACCATGGTTGCTCATAGACAACTCAAGCTCGTTGTCTAATTGACAAATAGATTCCATTTTGCCATTGTCTGTTCAGTTATAGATGCACAGATGACGTCAGAACGTAGTAAGAACAAAAAAAGTGGCCCACGAGCTACAGAGTTGAGTGGGTCACTGATGTTCTTACCACGATCTGACGTCCTCTATGTATCTATAACTGAACAGACAACAAAAAATGGAATCTATTTGTTTTATACAATCAAAAACAACCCCAAAGGTTTGGGGCACAAAAAAAGAAAAACATAGCTGCTGACATGATTTGACGCCATCCATGTATCTGTCCTTCAATAGATCATGGGCAAGAACCAATGGAAATGCGTATATAAGTCACGTGATTGTATAATTGTAAATTGTTAAATAGAAAATGTGTGCTCATTGTAGCAGGTCATTTGCAGTTTCTGTATTTTGTTTATAAATTATTGTTAATTTTGAGATTTTTATGTTTTAGATAGTTGATGTTGAGGAGTTACAGACCTTCATGGAATTAACACCATCCAACTGACTGGCGTATAATGGTGACATTAATATCTTTAACCAGCCTTTATATTCAACTCCACACACACACACAACCAATCCTATACTTTCTTCCGTGTACGTATCATCCTATACTTTCTCCAGTGTATCAGTGTCTTACCAGTGAGAAAACATCTTATTGCGGATATTGGATCATTCTTCTATGGGCCACCCTAAGCAAGGGGACTACAAAAGAATGGCACATTGCTTACTTGCACACTACAATATATTTGATCGGCATACGTAATTAGGATATGATATTTTAGTGTTCTGAGACACGGTGTTTGACTTAGTTATCCAAATGCAATCCCGTGGCTAGATGGGTCTTTATTATTGGATAATTAGCTCATGAATTATTAATGCTTTGAGAAATACAGTTGAGAGTAAATATAACCTGTATGAATATAATATATATATTATAATTTCTCTTTACAGTCATCTACAAATGTAGAGAACATTTTTAAAGACAAGCTGGTACAGTTTAAAATTACATGTATTGGATCATTGGAGGACATTCGACAAGTCTTTATTACTGGGGAGGATCCGACATTCATGGAATGTTCAAACAAAGCATTGGTGGATCTGATTTATGTTTATTATGCATGATAGGGATCCTATCATTTCCTCAACACATTCTACTGGAATGCTCTATTTGCACCTTCATGGCAGAACTCAGAAGTAAGATGGAATAAACAATTGAAAACTGTGCAAATAGGGTAAACTGGTATTATTTATGTGATATATATATATATATATATTACAGTAGTTTGGAATTACACCAACCTTTTAGATTATCATTCACTTCGTTTCTATCCTGAATTTTGATTGGTTAGTTTACCTGCAAATAACTTACTGCAAATAATTTTCTGAGCATGCGCAATTGTAAAATTTGCCTTTTGCTGCAAATAATTTTCTGAGCATTTGAGTCATCTGAGTTATTTGCAGGTAAACTAACCAATCAAAATTCAGGATATAGAAACGAAGTGAATGATAATCTAGCTTGTCCTGTTTAGTAGACCAAAAACAAACAGTGAAAACATGAAAAATGTAACTAAAATGGTCCTACATGTAAATGTATTTCACAAGGGGTAAAGAGGTATTAGAGGTATTAAAGTGGCCCAAAACTGATACCATAACCACGCAAACTAACCACGGACCACATCCACTTTATAGTAGATTACACCAAGTCCTTAATATGTGTTGTAGTGATTTATAATGTTATAGTAATTACAGTTAGTGTATTAGTACATGTATTATCAGTATTAGTGTTATTTTTTTTGAGGTTTCTTGTACTTAAATATGGGTTTGCGAAACGAAACAACAATTTGCCTAACGAGGTGGATAATAATAACCGACCCCAAAACAACAAAGATCCTAACCCCCCGCCTAACGCGAGTTTTCTAACCGGCAGTAGAAACCGTAACCTAAATAGAAAACTCGTAAGGTGGCGGGTTAGGATCTTTGTTGTTTTGGGTTGGTTATTATTATCCACCTTGTTAGGCAATTTGTTGTTTTGTTTTGCAAACCTGTTTAAGTACAGGAAACCCCAAAAATAACCCTAATATACTGATAATACTAATATACAACATATATTGAGGACTTGGTGTAATCTACTATAAAGTGGATGTGGTCCGTGGTTAGTTTGCGTGGTTATGGTATCAGTTTTGGGCCACTTTAATACCTCGCTTTAAGGTTAATTTGTGACATTAGACTGATCCTTAAAACTATTTTATATTTATACATTAATATTTGCTAATTACTTGTGTAATGTAAAACCAATTGCGTTTTATTAGAAATATACCAGTTACAGTACAGTATGTCCAAACTACTTGTTTATTGCATGAGTATTTCTCTTTAAATGCAGTGGTGGATTTATATGGGGGGGTGGGGGTGGACAGGGGTGTACACCCCTGTTGGCCTTGGTCAAGGGGGGTGCAAAAAATTAAATGTTTGCGGTATTCAAAACTTGTTATCAGTCTTAGACCAACTTAATATTTGGAATTCAAGGCAGCACTAGTTCAAAATACTCAATATTAATAATTAATTTAGTTTGATGCTATAATTGAATAAAGCAAATTCTTAATTTTGCTATAAACGTCTAACATTATAAGTATTCGATAATGAAAATAGAAATTAAAAAAGCAATCAAATATTCAAATGTGAAAAGCATGAGTTTTGCTATGTGCATGGTTAAATGGTTTAACATCAAAACATGTGATCAACTGATCATTACATGATTACAATGATTACATCATTTCAAGCGAGTTTGGCAACAAATAACGCATGTTTGCTGTCATAACAATATTGGGACAATTGGACAAATATATTTTAAATTTAATCAGGCACAAAGATTGAAAGATATTTATACTATTTATTCAATATCTGTAAATTGTATTATTGCAACCAAGAAACTACTAGGTGCACTGTCACGACAGCACGCTGCTGGGCAGTGCTGGGTTCGGTGTGCTTGGCTGCTCGGCCAGCACCCCTTGCTGGATCCACCACTGTTTAAATGATTTGTTAATGTTTAGCTGTGGTATCTAACACAACTTAAGGTGTGTTTAGATAACACACCTTAAGGTGTGTTATCAAAGCTTTGTTAGATAACACACCTTAAGGCGTGTTAGATAACACAACCTAAGGTGTGTTACCAATAACACACGTTAAGGTGTGTTACCGATAACACACCTCAAGGTGTGTGAGATAACACACCTTATGGTGTGTTAGCTAACACACCAAGGTGTGTTAGATAACACACCTAGGTGTGTTAGATAACACACCAAGGTGTGTTAGTTAACACACCTTTTCATAGAACACACCTTAAGGTGTGTTGTTTTTTGGACAAGTCAGAAACACACCTTAAGGTGTGTTGTTTAACCCATCTTAAGGTGTGTAGTTTTTTGGACAGAAAAGGTGTGTTAATTTACACACCTTATTTTTTAGAGTGTATATATAATGTTTTGTTTCTTGGCCAGTTGCTGATATTTCTGCCTTGTAAACGATGCTCTTGGTCAAGCATGAGCCGCTTAACGGACATTCGGGCTTTCTTCTACAATTGCAGCTTTTTTCGCTTGTAGTCGACTTAGGCCTGAGGATTTTGTTGTTGTGTCGTCTTATGATTCTAGTCATGCTATCCATGCAACTATAACTAACTAACTTCTTGCTTAATTTATGTGTACTTGGAAAATGTTTATCGACAGGCGTAGGAAACAACCACCGACATTATACTTTACATTACGGCTATACGGCGGATTAAACCAAATGACCTTCCGCGGTTTCTTTTCTTCCTTTCGTTATTTTGCGGGGTGTTACTGCGGTTTGCGTCGGTATATGCAATTGTTGATGTAAAGCCACTTGCTTTGAGCGCCTCGCTATACATTGGAGCAGCTTTCACAAACTCATCATGGTCACAGGAACGACTGGATATTCTTTGGCCTATTGCGCTTGGAATTTGTCTTATTATAGAAGGTGGATGATTGGACTTGATGTTGATAAACATGGGAGGGTTGTCGGGTTTTCTGTAGGGTCGAAACTTGCCGTCGGATAAATTGAATGTGACGTCGAGGTAGATATAACTATCTTTAGGTTGGCTTGGCTGGTTATTTTCAAATCAAATTCACTGAAGTATTCGGAAAACCGCGTTCTGATTCTATCGGCTGATCTGGGTCCCATATTACGGAAAACTGCGAGTCCGTCGTCTCTATAGAGACCGATGTTCTATTGTTCTTATTATTTAACTTGCTTGTGAGATGGTGTAAAATAAAAAGTCCCACAAGTTCGCAGATCTCGGCCCCATCAAAACTTCCCATTGTAGCCACGCTATTTGGTCATCGAACAGCAAAGATTTTCGGCATGCATAATGATGTTGCGGTCTTTATCAGAAATTTTCACGTACTGGTTAGCGAAGTCAAGGACTTAAGGATGGCTTATTAAGAAAATTGTCCTTGTGATCTTTTAAGGTAACGAATGCCTGCTGTTCTGCCATTATTTCAACTCTCTCGTCGATGTTCAGTGCTGTAGTGATGTTTCTCAGCTCCCGGTTTATGGAATTCATATCCTGATTATCGGCCCTTTTATAACTTTTTGTGATGTTTTCATGACGCAGAAGCTTTTCATAGTCCTATTTGTCAACTTTGTAGAGATTTCTTGTTTTGTCCGCGAATGTTATAACTTTGTCTGAGGTGTTAATCATGTTAATGTCCGCTTTCAAATTGTTCTGGAATGGTCGTCGATATTTCTAAACTGAATTCTTTCGATCATCTTGATAGGTCGTTTTCAAAAGATTTCAGATCAAATTAAGCCGCAGGCTCCACTCCTGGTGGTGCCCTTCCGTCAATTATTTTAAGTTTCAGCTTTGCAACCATACTTCCCCCGGAACCCAAAAACTTCTGTGCATAACATGATGGATCATGTGCATAACATGATGGATCACTCTTTGTAACTGTTTTAACTGTCTTAGTACATATGCTCTGTGCAGAATTACATATAGAGCTCTCTACCACCGAGTGAACTTTACACCATTGGTTATTACTATATATATTATATATATATATATATATATATATATATATATATATATATATATATATATATATATATATATATATATATATATATATATATATATATATATATATATATATATTCTTAAAATGTATGTATTCCAACACTCGAAATTTTCCTTCACCATAAATCCTTTCAACATGTAGTTGCCAAATATTACCTATATATATATATATATATATATATATATATATATATATATATATATATATATATATATATATATATATATATATATATATATATATATATATATATATATATATATATATATATATATATAGTATGAATAGAGAATGGTTATAATTTCCAACGATGAACTCCCCATAGAAGGATCCAAAAGGATACTAGCGCTGCTTCGATATTTGTAGCTTGTATAGGGTAATCGGTAGATGAAAGACAGCAAACTTCTTATAGTCCTTTATTTAAAAAAAAAACAAAAAAAAACGTTTCGGCCGTTCGGCCTTCTTCAGTTTAAAAATTACAAAAAATGTGTGACTATAAAGGCTAAATACAGGTTATTTATACTAGAAACGCGTTAGTAAATATACATAAATTATAATTTAAAAATATTTAAAAAATTTTTTCACGCCCAACTATTTAAATGAAGTATATCAGAACAAAAGGCAAGAATTCAACTGCAAAACAAATTTAATATCACAAATAATGAATTCTGTTTTTCGACTTGAATTCACGCCTCTTGTTAAGGCCGTCAGGTTGCATAGTACGCAGTTGCGCTGTCCAATAAGCCTCCCGTGTAAGCAATTTACGATCCACCATGTTGTTGTCATTTATTTTTTCAATACAGATGAAACTGAAATCCGACAACGAATGTGGACTATTATTATAATGAATGGCCACTTCACAAGTCTTCTTATTAGTATTCATGGAAGACTTGTGATTACGGAATCGAACCTTAAACTGTGTAGAGGTAGATCCTACATATTGCACATTGCACTTCTGACAAGAAGCCACATAAATAACTCCAGCAGAAGTACAATTCAAGGTCTCTTTAATCTTGTAGGACCTACCTGTGGAAAAACTGGTGAAACTATCCGCCTGATGGAAATAATGACTACATAAATCGCACTTCTTTGTGCATTTAAAACAACCCGGCTGTGTGGCCCGCAATCGCGGCCGTTCTTTAAATCGCGAAGGTGCCAAAATGTCCTTAAGGTTTTTAGTTCTACGATATGCTGGTAATAAAGACCTAGTAGGAAATATTTCTTTAATATATATATATATATATATATATATATATATATATATATATATATATATATATATATATATATATATATATATATATATATATATATATATATATATATATATATATATATATATATATATATATATATATTATATATATATATATATATATTATATATATATATATATATATTATATATATATATATATATATATATATATATTTATAAAATAAGTCGTGTCTTACGCACGCTGTGATTGGTCAGTTACCATGTTTATATCAGGCTATATAACATGGATGGATTACGCCATCGTGATACGCCATCAATTAGCCATCATACGCCATCAATTAGCCATCATACGCCATCAATTAGCCATCATACACCATCAATTAGCCATCATACGCCATCAATTAGACATCACGGCGCCATCATACGCAGAAAGGAGAATTTACGTGTTGATAAAAAAGATATTTGTACATTTTATTTGCTTTCTACGGGTTATTTTATAAAAGAAATAGAAAACATTTTTATCCGTGTTCCCATACGTTATATAAACACTCGTGGAAGTTTGGGAGAACTCGAAATCGCGTGGAAACACTCGCCCTACGGGCTCGTGTTCCCACTATGATTTCTCGTTCTCCCAAACTTCCACTCGTGTTTATATAACTGCATGTAAACATATATATATATATATATATATATATATATATATAATATATATATATATATATATATATATATATATATATTATATATATATATATATATATATATATACGTGTAGGTTTTGGTCTACGAAATGCAAAGAGTGCTCAACAACATATAGTTAGAGCAAATAATAGATTTTCGCTTACCTCAAAACTGGTCTGCTACAACTTGTTTCATCTGTAAAAGAATCTTCTCTGCCTGAAGATTCTTTTACAGATGAAACAAGTTGTAGCAGACCAGTTTTGAGGTAAGCGAAAATCTATATATATATATATATATATATATATATATATATATATATATATATATATATATATATATATATATATATATATATATATATATATATATATATATATATATATATATATATATATATATATATATATATATATATATATATATATATAAATATATATATATATATATTTATATATATATATATATATTAGGTGAATAGACCAAAACGTGGACAATATCCTAATAACTAAGAGACGGCCTCGCTATTCTCAACACGTGTTCAGGCAGATTAGCAGACAAGGCAAGGAAAGATCTCACCAGTATCTTGAAAGATTTCGGGCTAAAAATTACTGCACAAACTAACTTAAAAACCGTAAACTTCCTTGACGTGACATTCGACCTGACAAACGGCACATTCAAACCATACCGCAAACCAAACCAACCACACAGTAAAAAAAGTTGAGTAGAATGAACTCAAAATATTGAGTAAAATGTGCACCCACAGCAACTCCTTATTTTGAGTAAAATATTCATTTACTCATGCTTGAGTAAATTCTACTCAACATTTGAGTTCTAGTTACTCAAGATAAATGCACCCACAGGAACTCCTTATTTTGAGTAAAATATCAATTTACTCATATTTGAGTAAATTCTACTCAACATTTGAGTAAATTCTACTCAAAATTAGAGTTCTAGTTACTCAAGATAAATGCACCCACAGCAACTCCTTATTTTGAGTAAAATATCAATTTACTCATATTTGAGTAAATTCTACTCAAAATTTGAGTTCTAGTTACTCAACAATACTGTAACTCCTCATTTTGAGTAAAATACCTAAATACTCACAATTGAGTATACAGTTGTTAGCGAAAATTAACAATTTGACAAAATACAAGCAAAAGTTAGTGGCAGTTCATAAAAATGATATATTTTCAGGAATTAAATTTACAAAAGAAACAAGTTATATTAGTTTGTATAGTGCATGCATCATAAAAGTTCTTCTAATTTATTTTTAAAAGTAATTACTGAGGAAGGCAGTTTATATCCATCCAGTATGTTTAAAATACACTTTTGCAGAAATAAACAAAAGTTATTGACTGACGGCGGGTACTGAAACATAAACACCTAATTAGCAGCCATAAATGTTGCTGCCGCTTCAACAATTCCTCCTTCCACTTTGCAAATGATTATGTTTTCTGCAGCCAAGAAGATTTCTGGGGCTTCATGAATCAAACCTTTTACAATGATATGTGGCGACGAATTGATGCCATTGTCCACTACTTTTTGAATATTATCATCTTCCTGAAATTATTCAAATAAAAAATATATCAGCATATTAGTATATAGAAACAACTGAGAAATTCTAAAATATATACCAAGGCTATAGTCATCCTTAGTTGCAGCCGGTGGCTGAATTGTGAAGGGCACAGATCAGACATGGCCCCCATGTCTGACCACTTAACTTTAAACCGCAGTGGTGAGTCAGAGTGGCAGCACTCTAACAAAACATGCCACCCGTGCTTCCATATAACATTGCAGTTATAATGGTGAATTTTAGCAGCAATGTTAACATTTTTGGCAGCTAAATGATCTTCTATAGTACCCACCAACATACTACTGCACTTTTCTATTCACTGCAATTTTCTATTCACTGCACTTTTGGCCTGGCAAAATATGGGGCTGAAGTAAAAATATGGGCTGGGGTCAAATGTCCTCTTTGCACCCCAGGTGATCTGCCTCAACTTCATACAAGAAGCATGATTGGACTATTAACCAAGGTTAATGATTAGTTGAAATAAGAAAATTACATTGATATAACTTACAGAAATAAATTGAATGAAATCCTTGTGGCTGCTTTTTACCGACTTCTGTTGCAACAAGAAAGGTAGCACTGTCATGGCGATGTCTGCTATTTCTTCTATAAGATAGAGTAAAAAGGAGCATGTTACTATCTACAAAGAAACAAACTATTTATGTTTCAGACTATTGGCTAACACCATGCAGACACTTTTACTTTACAAAATCAGTCAATTGTTAATTATATTAACCATATTTTTTCTTACCGGTTGTGTGTTCCATTGTATCATCACCATCCTCCTCCTCCTCATTATTTTGTTCAAGAAGATTTAGTAATTTCTGCAATTCATCTTGGTTTTTCACCTTTCCTGTTGTTGCGAGCTTTATAATCCCTCTTGCCATTTTATTAAAATTTTCCTTAAACGTTTCTATAATACTGGAGTCCAACATTAAAATGCACTCAAACTCTGCAATTATCTATAAAAAAATATATATAAATATTATATATTTTTACTGAATCAATGCTATTCATAGATACTACACAGCGATGTGGTTTGAGTGGCGACGTGGTTTGAATTATACAAACAGCAGCTATTTGACTTATTGCGGTAATATTTTGCTGGAAATGTTTAACCCTTTATTACCCAAGAGGTCTCCATTTGGCAAGTAAAACCATCTGGCATTAGCCAGAGTAAAATACTAAAGGCACTCTTGGGCATATATCGAACAAAATATCTTAACATCAACATGTTTCTTCACATGTAAACAGTCAAAAGGTTTCTGGTAAGTGGTCATCAAAAAGGATAATAAAAAGATTCGAAAAACAACATCATATTCCACGAAAAAGTACTTCAACCAATGAAATTTCGATTTTCGTGCAAACAATCCAAAGGTTGCTGCCCTACATCGTAAAATATTAGGCTGCCACATGATGCTAATAGAGGCAGTTCATTGGTGGTATAATAAACCTGTGTATATATACCTCTGTATATTATATATATATACATATATACATGTAGAGAAAACTCCACTTGGCCCAGCTGGGATTTGAAGCCGCAACCTTCAGTTTCAACGCTCTACCAACTGAGCTACAAGTCAAATTTGGAGCAGGTGGTCGAATGATGGTACTTGGGCTATTTGATATTTCGAAACAGATACTATAGTTCCATCAATATATTGACAAATAGTCTTTTATAATAACATTTAGAATATAAAATCTATACGTGTTCACCAATCGAGTAGTTCTGCCCATTGATTTAACCAGCTCCTTCATTGTTGAGCCCTATCTTTGGTTCATACAGCGAACAATACTCCAATTATATATATATTAATAAATATGATTGATCCTATCTCTGATATCTCTAGTATATATTACTGCATATGTTCACAATACACTCTTAAAACAAGGTGTGCTAATGGTGTGTTACATAACACACAGGATGTGTTATAGTAACACACCATTTGAAAATAACTTTCAATAACACACCAAGGTGTGCTATACAACACACCATGGTGTGTTACATAACACACCGCAGTGTGTTAGACAACACACCAAGGTGTGTTACATAACACATCGTGTGTTACACAACACACCTTACAATATCATGCATTTTTTCTAATTTTTAAATTAACACACCTTTTATGCAAGGTGTGTTAATTTAACACACCTTTCGAAGCGTAACACACCATTTCAGATAACACACCTTCCAAATAACACACCTTTTGTGAACAACACACCTTTTAAACAACACATCTGTTCTGAACAACACACCTTTTGAATAACACATCTTTTGAACAACACATCTTTAGTTTTGAACAACACATCTTTTGAACAACACACCTTTTGAACGACACATATTTTGAACAACACATATTTTGAACAACACATCTTTTGAACAACACATCTTTTGAACAACACACCTTTTAAATAACACACCTTTAAATAACATATATTTTGGTTAGTCTGAGCACAAAGCCCATTTTAGCCATTTTAGTCAGTTGTTTCTACACAATTATACTCATCTTTAATTTCGGTTTGTGTGTTTTTTTCATACTTTTTATTCAGTTTACACAGCGCCCGCTGCAATATGATACACATTGTAGCCAGAGGCTAAATGCGCTTATTCTATATCCACATGCCCATATAGTTTTCATCATTTACATATACAGGACATCATTGTGGTTCTCACTACCTACTCCAAAACCTAAAAATCAATGAATATCTTGTAGCGAAAGGATAGAGCTAATCCAGCCTCGCTACAATATAGTCGTTACTTTACTACATTTATAGTCAGTTGACAATCGACGGATAATAGCGCAAATATATACACCACGTGATAAGCATTGTCCAAAGAGCAAATATCATGTCGTTGGCATTTAGCTTTTGCTGTTAAACCCTTCCCATTTAATTTCTACTTTATTACACGCTACAGTCTTGCTATTTGGTAGTGAATTTAGCAACCCTACATACAACGTAGAAAGCCCTGTCCAAAGAGCAGATTTCATGCCGTTGGCCTTTAACTTAATCAACACCAAACTTATTAACAACCTTCGTGTATTAGCTAGTACATATAAAATATAACATATTCTACACGTAATATTAAACTTATAATACTCGCGATATTTAACCTCCGTTATATCCCTTACTACCACCAACACACACACTTAGATCTGGTAACTAATGACGCAACTCACGTGTATACTGTGTTACCCACTAACAAACGCCCTCGATCAATTTGAATTTGACCGCGAGGCGCAAAGCCCAAGCTAGTACAAAGATCGAGAACGAACCTTTTTATACTACGACAGCCATTCAACCCTATACTCATGGCACGACGCGTTGGACCTTCCCGAACAAACAACACGTTTGGTAAGTAATCACTTTTTCTTTCCTTGCAGTTACATTTGTTTACTCCGCGCATTATTAATTATTTATCTTCCAACGAAAAAATCGTCAACTGCCAACCCGATATTATCCTGATGAAGAGACCAATAAAGAAAGTCGAAATGCGTACAGGGTTATCCCAATGTTATACTATGCACTATACAATTATACGCATCTTTACTCTCTGTTTCTGTGTTTATACATACTTTTTATTCAGTTTGCACTGTATGTCCAGCGCGCGCTGCAATATGAAACGCATTATAGCCAGAGGCTAAATGCGCTTATTATTCTATCCCAGGACATTATTGTGGTTTTACTCCAAAACCTAAAAAACAAATTATAAATTGTATTACACTATGGGTAGTCAATATTAAAGGTAACCGCACATGTTTGCCGTGTAAACGAAATGTTGCCCGCGCAAAGGAAATTATTGGAGCACAATGTCAATTTGCCCGCGCGATTTACAAACTTTCCAGCAATCTCTCCCAGTTCACATGTATCTTGGTTCGCATGTCTTCTTGAAATATGGTCCTTGCGCAATTGCGCTAATTATAAAGCAGAACGGTTATTGCGAACGCGACCTTCTCTCTTTGCAAAGAAACATCGGTATTTACTGTATTCTACTTGCTTACAAACAGGTAATTGGCAACAGGACAACGATCCATTGTTCAAAATATGGAAACGAGAAATTTATCCTAGAGGAGACTGAGAGCTTTTTCACCGTTTTGACGAGGTAATTATGGTTTATGTATGTATATGTATATATTTAAATTGTCGCCTCAGCTCCGAAGATATATTTTATCTTGTATATCAGATTCAAGTTTTGACAGCCAGGCTCCACTTCGGGAAGGCCGGAAGTCATGAGAAGTCTTAAGCTGGTTGAGCTTATATAGAACTAGAAGCTCACTGGACCGACGTGACTTATAACGGCTATAATTAAGACATATACTCAGCAAAATACAAGCTTCGCTCCATGACTACAGTTCAATATATAAATTCACATTCTCTTATATAACAATGAAAGCGCCAGTGAGTACCATCTGTTTTACATTTATCAGTGTCACATTGCATATATTATAGTTTGGCCACGCTTCCTGTTTATTTTGTCAATTGGCCTATCTTTCATTGAATACACAATGAATAAACTAATATATATATATATATATATATATATATATATATATATATATATATATATATATATATATATATATATATATATATATATATATATATATATATATATATATATATATATATATATATATATATATATATATATATATATATATATATATAATACTACAGAGGGTGTAAAAACCGTTGGCAGAGTTCTCAATGGAGATCCAGAGCATATTATAGCTGAAGTTAAGAGACTCAACAGTTTTGCTTAGATATATATATATGTGTGTGTATAATTTTAAGTATAGGTGATGACACTGTCTTCTAAGAACGCTCGATAACGGGGTAGAGCACGAACATGCACAGATTATATATAGCATGATGAAGCGATAAAAATTAAATAAAACTTTATTTACTCGAGTTTCACACACTAGGCGATCATCAGATTAAGAATGATAAAAAATTAGGTCTGTTTTATATTACATAATACCGGCATAACATTTATTCTCATGACGACACTTAGCTAAAGTTCAGATATTTTGTTTAAAATGTATGTCTTATCTGAATTTAAATTGCAGATCGTTCCAGCTTAAAGCACAAGTTGTAGTGTTTTACTCCAGCTCTATACATGCATTAAATACGCTGAAGTTCCCCAATGTATTTGGATAACGCAGTACTTGCAGTGTATTTTTTGTTGTTAAAAGACAGTTTGTGGTTAGTACTGCGTTATCCAAATACACTTTGTATTGGGAACTGAAGGAATCAAACACTCAATTAAGTGGTCAATCGTTACGCATATTAATGCATATAGAGCTGGAGCAATACACTGCACTTGTGCTTAGCTAGTGAAAAGATTTGCATTTTAAATTCAGATAGGACATACATTTTAAACCAAAGATCTGAACTTTTAGCTAAGTATCGTCATGAGAATAATGTTATGCCTGTAATATAAAACCGCCCTAATTTTTTATCATCCTTAATCTGATGATCGTTATAATCTGTACATAGTACATAGTACATACATACATACACACATATATATATATATATATATATATATATATATATATATATATATATATATATATATATATATATATATATATATATATATATATATATAATAAGCGCGAGTGAGTTGCGTCTGTTATGCTTGTGACTACCTAAGCAATTGTAATATAATATATTGCCAATGATGCAGTCTGACCGGCTGTTCTATTTTTCACTCCAAATTTCTGAGGTGGTAGTTTTGCTAATGATAATTATGTTCTGTAATTTCAGAGACGCTTTTCAAGGACAAAACTGTTGAGTTCCGCTTGGTTTGGCTAATTGGCACTGCCACTGGCACTGATATCCAGCATATTTTTGTCAGCGGGGAAGATAGGGCATTTTGTAAAAGGTGTAAGGCATTGCCAAGAGCTCTAGTTGAGCATTTTGGCCTACTATGTTTTCAATGTCAGCTATCATGGCGATATGGCAGGAATTTGTTCCTTCGTACAAGATGTGGCTTTGAAGAAAAAAGACAATAAATACAAAGGGACAAAATATTGAACTTTATGGCTGAATTAAGAAATAGCCTGAAATTGTAATACGCTGTGCATGTAAATGTTTGATGCTTTTTAAAACTTCTCATGCACTATGCACTTTTCTTTAATTGTACTTAATTATAAAAGTGCTCTATAGAATTTTGCTATAAACAATGCGTACTCCAAATAAAGTGAGCATTTTGACTGATGAAAATTTAAAATGTAAACTTTATTTAAGTATCCATTGTTTAATTTGTAGATTTTAAGAAGTGGTAATTAATTTTCTTATAAATGAATTGAAAGAAATATGTGTTTATTAAATTAGATCATTATTCGGATAAATAAACAGTTTTAATTGTAGCCCATGCAGAAGTATAAGTGTTTCTTCGAGTATGTATTGCAATAACACACCATAAACTGTTTCACATCTTTAGGCTTTATATTACAACACATCTTTAGGTGTGTTGTTACAACACACCCTTAGGCGTGTTGTTACAACACATCTTAAGGTGTGTTGTTACAACACATCCTTAGGTGTGTTGTTACAACACATCCTTAGGTGTGTTGTTACAACACATCTTAAGGTGTGTTGTTACAGCACATACTAAGGTGTGTTGTTACAGCACATCTTTAGGTGTGTTACATAACACACCATGGTGTGTTACATAACACACCATGGTGTGTTACTTAACACACCATGGTGTGTTGCATAACACACCAAGGTGTGCTAAATAACACACCTTTTTACATAACACACCTTAAGGTGTGCTATTTACTGGACAAGCAAAAAACACATCTTTAGATGTGTTGTAGTAACACACCTAGGTGTGTTGTAGTAACACATCTTATTGTGTGTTAAATACTGGACAAAAAAGGTGTGTTGTCATAACACACCTTGTTTTAAGAGTGTACATACCTCAGAATAACAGAACAATGCTGGAAACTCCTGTTTTATCTCCACTAGTGGCACTTTTTTGTTCACAACTCTTCTCCTGTCGGGGTATGTAAGGGCCATTCTTCTTTTTATTTTTTCCATGTCACGGGATTTCTTTTTCCACTCATTTTTCAACACATTTCTGTGTAGTGTCATCGAGTTTTCATCTTCCCCTTCTGGGAAAGGTGGTTGCCAATTGATTCCCCCTCTCCTTAACACCTTGGGCACATTTCCTTCTGTTTGTCCAGCCTCAGATTTACGCTTCTTACGTTCAAGCACTTGTGGGTCAGTCATATGCTTTCTTTCGTTCCTGAACTTTTCATACAACTGTGAGTACCAGGAATCCTAACAAGCAAAGTTTTAAATAGGATATAAGGATAGTGTATTCATAAAGCGTGAACCTAACGTTGTATTGGGAACTGTTCGGTTGCACGGTTATAGTTTGTTTTGCATTAAGTTGGGTATACAGTAAGGGTTGCAGCTTGATGTTATAAAGTTGTAAAAGTTTTGCTGTGCAAGCTGTGTTAGTTGCCAATACTCAGAAAAACTCTGACCTCCAGACAGGACTCAAACCCACAAACTTCTGAATATCAGATGCTCTAACCTTTGAGCCACTAGAACTTAGATTGCAGATTAATGCAGTTTTTAAGGTATTTAAACCTTATAGACGAGTTGGACCATGTGTTCACAAGTACTTGTTGGATTACAATTTTTACTGTGCAAGCTTGCACAGCAAAACCTTTACAACTTTACTAACATCATGCTGCAACCTATCTTAACTAACTACATAGAACTGGAAATTGATTGTCACAACACAGCTTGTAGTCCAACAAGTACTTGTGAACACAATACACATGGTCTGACTCATCGCAGGTTGAAATACCTTAAACACCTTACTCTACCATGCGAGTTCTAGTGCCTCAATGATTTGAGTGTCTGGCTAACATTCAAAAGGTTGTGGGTTCGAGTCCTGTCTGCAGCTCAGAGTATTGACAACTTAACAGCTAGGTTGCATAGCAAAACCTTTAACAACTTTGTTTGGTATTGTTTTACTGGTAAATAATCAATGGCACAATATGTAAATTATCAAATATTCAGATTCTCATAGATATTTGTACAGCAACTCAAATACCGTACAAGCTTAGGCCCAGGTCAAACTTCACATGTGCCAAACTCAATGTAAATGCAGAGAGTAGTCTTTTGTTTAAAGTGCCTATCCAGCCTGTGTTCAACTTTTTGCCTTGTGCAAAGTTCCTCTAATCAAGAAATTTGGAATCGACAAAATTCTAAAGCCTTTTATGCAAGACTTGAAGACTATTGAATCAGTACGTTTATTCTTCTATTTTTTGTTTTCTTTACTCTCTACTCATTTGGAATCACTAATTAGTCCATACATGTGTGGTTTTTTGTAAAGGATGCAGGTGTGGTTATAGAAATTGATGGCACAGATAAGATATTCAGAGGAAGTATTGGCCCATTCTCAGGAGATAACCTTGGGTCCCATTTACTTGGAGGCTTTATTGAGAGTTTCAGCTCCTTAAGAGTATGCAGAATTTGTATGGCTACAAAGGCTGACATTCAGATGAAGGTAATGTATAGTGGCTATTTTAACCATTTATTACCCAGGAGGTCTCCAAATTGACGAGTAAAATTGTCTGGCATTAGCCATACTCTGGCGTTAGCCAGAGTAAAATATCAAAGGCAATCATTGGCATGAAATTGCTAATAGAGAGAGTTTCTTAACCCTTTATTACCAGGGAGGTCTCCAATTGACAAGTAAAATTGTCTGGCATTAGCCAGAGTAAAATACTAAAGGCACTCTTAGGCATAAAAGGGTTAAATAAAATGTAGTTGATATAATGCATAATTTCTTTCTGCTGATCATTACTAATTATTTTAATGCCTGATTTCATGCCAACATTTTAAAATATTTTATATACTGGCTATAGCATTTTTTTGTATTTGTCTTGTCTCTATATAGTTCAATGAAGAAGACTTCAATTTGAGAACAAAAGAAAGCCATGACAGACATTGTCAGCTTGTATTGGATGATCCAACTTTATCAACAGCCTATGGGGTCAAAAGAGCATCAATTCTTAATGAATCAAGGTATTTCCATGTTATCGGAGGCCTAGACCTTGACATCATGCACGATCAACTGGAAGGAGTCCTGCCCCTGGAAACAAAGATGCTTTTAAGGAAGTGTATCCAATGTGATCATGTTGTCACACTTGATATTTTGAATGAGTGAATCCGTGCTTTCAACTATGGTCCCGCAGACATAAAAAACAAACCAAGTCCTCTAAAACCCCAAATGTTAACCACAGACTCTGCATCAATAAGCCAGTCAGGTAATTGGATTATATAATATACTTAATTTTTTATGTGTTAGAGGACATTCATGTGGCAACAAAAAATAAGGATGGTGCTTGAAGGAGCATGAGCGCCTCTGCACTCCCCTCATGCAGTCAATCTTCTAGTGCAATGAATTGAGTGCCTAAATCAAAGGATTGTGCTACAATATTTGGAAGTATTTTGCTTTACAATTAGCAATTTTTTTCATGGTTTATTCAACTTTTAAAATGTATTACAAGTATTTTTAGTTATTTGTTGTTGCCAATGTCTTTTAATTAATTAATTAATTGATTGATTAATATTTCTTTTTTCCATGAATTTTTGGTTTAGCTGCACAAATGTGGTGCCTTGCACGGATGCTCCCTCTTCTATTAGGAGATTTAATAGAACCTGATGATAGCTGTTGGGAAAATTTTATACGACTTCTACAAATAGAAGAAATTGTTTTTGCACCAACAACCAGTATAGAGCTAGCTGCATACCTGGTAATTTTGGTGCAAGAGTACTTGCAGCAGTTCACTAAAAACTATACCAGAAAACTAATTCCCAAACAACATTACATGGTCCACTACCCAAGGCAAATTGTCAAGTAAGTTCAATACCGGCCATGAGTCACTTATATTATACAAATGTATAGGATTTACCTGAAAAGTTTCCCTTGCAAAGACCATATGAATTAAATCACCGATTTCCCTTGCAAAGTCAAAGACCATATGAATTTAATCACCGAATTGTATGTTCATTGAATGAGTGATTGTGATGTACAAATACAATTGTACATATTGTCATATATATATATATATATACAACTTGTGGACGTACTGCAAGGTAGTTTTACATTTTATACCATTCCAACCATGCACCAGTGTTTTCCAATGTTTCTCTTTCATCTCATGTACTGCGAAAATATATTTGATTATTTACTCCAATCCAAAATTATCCGTAAATAACCCACCCTGACCCTAAAAACCTATCCCTACCCCTAAATATCCCTACAAAATAAATAATCGATGGGATAGAGGTCCATTGGTGCGGAGCTGGGCCATGCGTTTCGAGGCTAAACACCATTACTTTAAACGTATGGTAGAAAAAATCAGGAATTTCAAAAATATTGATCTGTCATTGGCACGGCGCCATCAAGCCTTACAGGCTTATCTGAATCACTCTGGAGGGAGCTCCTTCAAAATTTCATTGGAACATGGGCCAGGTGAAGTACATTGTTGTATATTGTCTTCCAATCATAATATAGTTCATAGCTAGACATCCTATCCATAATAATATTCCAATAATATTTCTCATTTATTCTATAATTACAGGGCAGAAAGCCACAGTTAGTGAAGTGCTGAATCTCAATGACCAAGAATTGTTGCATGGTTTAGATGAGGAAATAAATGGTGAAACTACAATTACAATGTAAGCTAATACAATCACAATGTGTGGTGTACTGCTCTAGTTTAAAATCCAATCAATTGTTAAAATTTATAGTTATATTCAACTGCATGTCCCTTTTATGTACTGTATATAGTATATCTAATTTTACTGTATTTCTACCTACTTTAATTTAGTACCTCCTGGTTGACTGTATTTGGGACAAGGTATACTGCAGGTTGTGTAATTATTACTGGGTTACATTATGGACAGCCCACATTTGGAGAAGTCAGTAAAATTATTGTGATATTGGGCAATACAGTCATATTCCAGTATAAAACTTTGCAAGTACAGGAGTATGACAAACATTTAAACGCTTATCATGTTAAACTACTCAGTGATGTCCAATACATTAAGCATGGACAATTGCAGGATTTCCATCCTGTTGCAACCAATCGAGGATTTGGTTGTAATGCCAATAAGCTTTTTGTTGTTTTACGCTATAAAGTCGATTGTTTGCAATAATTAGTTGTGTAGCATATACACTGTATATATATATATATATATATATATATATATATAGTAATATACTAGTAGAAATAAACTGAAGTTAAAGGTTTAATAAGTGTTCTGTGTTCTTACAAACAAACAAATACTAAACAGTCAATTGCAGTGGCTGGACCTTTAATGTTGCAATTAATACATAGACCTCTTTGTTGAACAATTTAAATAATATTCCTTTATGTGTATCTTAATTAGCCAGCCTTTAAGGCCTGTGGACTTGGGACCCACTATGTACGGCTACACATTGTAGGATTGCATTGTGGAGTTACCAAAGCGCTCAAACTGCGAGCAGTGGGCGATGCGTAATGCGAACAGTAAACGTCTCACTGAGACTCTCCACCCAATCCATGAGAGCGCTCAAACCACACGAGCGGTGAGCGTAATATACGGAAGTATACAAATGTGCCCTACCGGCTATCACCATATGGCTTCATGGCAACTGTGGACTTGGGACCCACTATGTACGGCTACACATTGTAGGATTGCATTGTGGAGTTACCAAAGCGCTCAAACTGCGAGCAGTGGGCGATGCGTAATGCGAACAGTAAACGTCTCACCGATATATATAAATATATAAACATATAAATATATAAACATAGAGAAAACACCAGTAATCAACGCGAAATACGGCTTGCTAAGAAAATAAAGACAGCGGTGCTATTAGGTCAACTGAGACAGTGAACAAAGGCGACAAGTTTTAATTGGTGATTGGCTGGATATTTTAAATGGTAGTATATACACAAGCTTTCTCTGCCGCCATTGTAATATGCTTTTGCTTTCTCTGCCATTATGCTTTTGCTTGCAAAACTCTGTTAATAACAGTCCGGTGTTAGTCACCGTAACTGGCTACATGCAACCCGCAACTAGATAAACGGTAAAGATTACAAATGGTAAAAATTTTCAAGTTTAAAATTAGAAAATCAAAACAAAAAATCAAACAATCAAAAAATCAAACCGTTTATGTAATCTTACACTTACTTTATATTTGAATATGTATCCATATATGGCGACAGAAATAGTGCTGTTCCTAAAAGTTATTTGCTGGGCTTTGATTTTTATCTTTAAATTAATTCAATTAGATTTAACAGTTTGAATGTCAAGTTACTGTGCTCTTCACCACTTCGCAAGGAAAAGAACTTTCCAAACAAAAACACTAGGGTATAAAGCAAAGTTCTCGGGTCTCCATCTCCCAACACACCTTTCGCCCACATTAGTGAATCTTCTTCATGCGGCATAATTCTCTACGCTAGCTTCGTTGTCACTCCGACACCTTTTCCTTCATTTGCGAATCTCTAACATCTTGGAAAAGCTTGAAATTCGAATTTTTAAACATTTCGACTTCTAGCAACGATCGATTTTACTTATAGCAAACGGAGCGATTTAATTTCCTTATTCCTATTTTTTTCGTATTAATGAACCCGTCTTTGGACAGAGTCGACAAATCTCTTCAGGTGTGTTAAGGTAATGTAACACTTGCGATTTTTAACAAGGACGTTTTATCGCTTTCGATAATATTGTGAGAGCATTCGATGTTAAAACTCGTTTATTCACGGCATTAGAAAATTACTCAACACATTTCTCATAGCAACAACAAATTGCTCCAAGCATCAACAAATTGCTCATATCAATCAATCAAATATTTAATCAAGGTACCAAATAGTCTTTGCAGGAGAATCGAGAGGTTAGCCCTATGTGAGAATCGCCTTAATTAATAAAATAACATTCCCTAAATTGTATTTACATCGAGTTTAAAAATTAAGTGTAAAACCGAGTTTAAAAAAATCCAAATCTAATTATCATAATATATTCATATGTAATTTAAGTTTACTTTTAAACTGCATAAAATAGCAACAACAAATTGCTCACATCAAGAGCAAATTTCTCATAGCAACAAAACATTGCTCGCAGAAAAAATATGCTCACAACAACAATAAATTGCTTACAGAAACAACAACTTGCTTATATAAATAACAAATTGCTCCCTGCAATATAAAATTTGGAATATAAGGAATATAAAGGAATATAAAGGAATATAAAAGAATATAAAATTTGGGGTTAGTGGCACGTTAAGGCGAGGTTATTTATTTCATGGACAGTGAAAGAGTGAAGGAAATACGCAAGAACGTACAGTAACAATGTGGTTCACCATGTAGCCAGTTCAAACTGATTTGTGATAGGTGCAAATCAATAAATGAGTATTTTTCTATACATTATTAGAAAACATTAGAAAATCATGAGAGCAGAAAAACGTCACCCAAAAGACAAAGCTAATTTTATTTCGAAAATAACTCTTTGGTGGATCTTTGAATTGTTATGGAAAGGAAATTTCACCCCACTAACACAAGAAGATCTTTATCATGTGAGAGACGAGGATCGGGCTAAATATTTGACAACACGTTTAGAGAAGAAATGGAAAAATGAGGAAAATTGCGCGAGAAAATCAAAGAGAAAACCACAGCTTTGGAAAGCATTGTTAAGGTTTTTCACCTGGAAAGACTACGGAGTTATCGTTGTTACAACAGTTTCTATCATTGTCGGTGAAAATATCCTTTGGTTTTCAACTATTAAGTTATTTGATCTTTTCTGGAGCATTAGTACCAGCAGCGTAATACCTCATGGTCAATTACTTGTTTGTGCTTATGGCATGGTCATGGGTAATTTGTTCAGAGTAATTGGATTCAACCATTTTCACCTGAAAGGAGCCATTTTAGGGATACGAGCAAGAGCGGCGGTGGTTGGTTTATTGTATAAAAAGGTAGGGTACACAAGAGTTGGTATTACATGATAAAAATATACTAGTATATATACCTAAACTGCAGGTATTTCTTATAGTCAACTATATTCTTTCTTAAAAATCCATTCACTTAAAAATTCAATTCAAAGTCCATGCAATAATCCACGCAGGCCGACGCATGTACGAGTTTACCAACTAAACTAAAGTAAGACTTAAAAAACAACAATGACAATACAAATTATCATAAAAATAGAAATAACTTTTAGCTTTAACTAAACTAAAGAATTACGTAACATTTACCATTTCGAGGCTTTTCCTTGTGCTTCAAAATAAAAACAAACAAGATGGCCGTGCGGGGCTTTCCTTTACCCGCAAACAGGGCTGCGACGGCAGCTTATTAAACAAGATGTAATACCGGTAACTGTAATGAGGAATATTGAATTAATATTTGACATTTTGTAGTCGATGTTCGTGATGGCATACGTCGTCATTTATTTTTAAACAACATATACCTCTAAATAAAACACCGAATGTACAGTTCATTTGTTATTTGTATTTATTATTTGTACATGCTAATGAATAAAGCTTATATACTCTTTATGAATTGGACTGACTTTACTTTACCATGTCTTGTCTTAACGGATTAGCTATATTAGAAATGGAAAACCATTACCAATACCAGTGTTGATTTTTTCAGGTTCTTTGTGTTAGTAAGACATCAATGGTAGCTGGTCATGTGATGGAGTTAATATGTGACGATTCACAAAGAATAGTAACGAGTGGAGAATATTTTATCCAAAATGCAATTCGTAAAATTATCAGTTGTACATGCTTAACTGGTTGGCTATTTTATTTCGTTGGCTGGCAATTTATTCCAGCATTATTCTTATTCATCTTAATTGGTCTTTATCGGTTTTGTATCGTAAAACTTGACTACAAATTGCGCAAGAATGCTTCACAGTTTGCAGACGAACGTCTTGGACATCTTCGAGAGTTTCTTACGGCGAACAACTTCATTAAGATTAATTGTTTGGAAGAAATCTTTGAAGAAAAAGTTCGACAATCAAGATGGTAAAACAGTTTTTTGCTAAAGTATTGAGTACGATGAAATTAAGTACAACGTAAATAATTTAAAACATAAATATTAGAAATACGTTTACGAAACAACCCCTCGCTCGCCTTGAAGCTTTTAGTGAAGGTGTACTGTTACATAAAAATAGATAATAACCAATTAATTTGCCAATACAAATACATTTTCAGTGGATACTAATTAACAATTAGTCCCTGAAGTCGAGGTGATTATCGGTGAATATTTACCGAGCCGCGAAGCGGCGAGGTAAATATAACGATAATCACCGAGACTGAGGTGACTAATTGTTTTAGTAGAAATTCACAGGTGACTATCAGAGAGAAACAACTGAAAGAAAGTGAGGGAAAATGTTTTAATGATTTTATTTCCGGAAGTCGCGCATCGTGAGATCACATGATTTACGTAATCAACATTCAACAGAATATTAAAACGAACAACATACGAACATGCTCTTGCAAGTGGAGGCCAAAATGTGCTTAACAAAAAGCTATTTTGCTGTCAGATCAAGCAGAACTATAGAGTGGAAGACAGCGTTAAAGACTGGGTTAACATATATAAAGAGCAACTGTTGAAAGATCCAGACAAAACTGTTTTTTGCTTGTTAATGTTTTAATAGTACAAAGCCGGCTTCACTTTTGTCCAGCTCAAAGTACCCTTGTCGATCTGCAGTTTTTACCAGGCGAAGCAACGACTTCTTCAGCAGACTTGGATCAAAAGATATGGACCAGTGGAGATACAGAACCATGCTGCTTCGAGTAAAACTCGAGGATAATTCTGTGTATCAGCATTGCTTCGCTGTCAATGTTTTCTTTCTGAACCGTATCACCGCTATTTTTCATTCACTGACGAGCAGCTCGAGGTAGGAACTTAGTATTTTATTAGCCTCCCTGAATAAGTAATGTCACAGATTGACATTTGTTTGTTGTACATAGCCGAGGATGACGGTCAAGACTGCAGCTCGGATTGACAACAACTGACTTGTTTTTGAAAAGACTGCAGTCTTTTTTCGGGCAAAGCATTTGTTCATCTCTTCAACAATTATGCTAATAAGCTTTCAAATGTTGTCTTAAATGTTTGTTGTTCAAACTATTCTGTTAAATAAAGATTTTTTCACAAAATTACTTGTTCTGATCGTGTCGCCGATTGCCGTCAACAACATCAACACCAACAAGAGTTTTAGCATATGAAATTAGGGAAATTCCTATATCTTACCTCGAAATCGTTTAACTCTATATTTAGTTGCTTCTTTAGTTTGTTTTTAAACCGCATTTTCTTTAATTTTACTCACTTTTTCGTCCGCAACATCGATAAATCGAGAAGCCGCCATTTTTAAATCGCTGAAAATGTTATAGTCACCTCGCGCGAGTTGATACTATTAGGTCAACTGAGACCGTGAACAAAGGCGACACGTTTGGTGATTCTGTTATAGGTAAGCCACTTTAATAATAGTCAATAGGTCTGGATATTTTAATTGGTAGTATATACACAAGCTTTCTCTGCCATTGTAATATGCTTTTGCTTTCTCTGCCATTGTGCTTTTGCTTGCAAAACTCTGTTAATAACAGTCCGGTGTTAGTCACCGTAACTGGCCGCTAGGCTGTCCCGTGAGACGCCCTGGGGCGAGCCCCCGTGACAGACTCTGAGCTGGTAGGGCGTAACACTTTGTAATCAAGTTGGGTGACCAGGCTGAAGAACAAGGCCAGGGGGATGGTGGAAGGATGCGGATCCGCCTGAGGGACTAAACGCTGGAATTGACTTGGAAGCGAAAATGAGACAAGGGCCGTGTTGTCGCCGAGGAAGAGAACATGGAGTTTGGACCACGGAGCCGTAGGATACGCTGGAATTTCTCATCGGGAGGTCGGATCAATGGAATCTAGCTATATACCTAAAAGCATATTACAACATCAGCGTTGTAGCGGGGCCCTCCCATTGGGTTGGGTGAAGAGGAAGGCCGAATCGTTTAAAGGTTTCAAAGGCCGTCGAGACGTATGACTGACGCTGGTGGGAGTCCGTGAATCCAGTGAACCGCTGAGGCGACGGTGTCGAACAAATAGGGTGCGGAGCGTAAACCGAAGGGTAGGACCAGGTCAACATAAAATTGATCTTCCCAGAACATGCCGAAGCGAAAGTGGTCGGTCGGGTGAATGAGGTCACCACTTCCTGTGGGTATCTCCCCAACGTCACAATGGCATATGAGGTCACCACTTCCTTTGGGTATCTCCCAATGTTCAAATAGCAAATGGGGTCACCACTACCTGTGGGTATCTCCCCTACATTCAAATATCATATAGGGTCACCACTTCCTGTGGGTATCTCCCCAACGTTACATGGTATATGAGGTCACCACTTTCTGCGGGTATCTCCCCAACGTTACACTGGCGTATGAGGTCACCACTCCCTGTCGGTATCTCCCCAACGTTCAAATAGCGGGATGTTCTGGTAGGCCGCCTTGACGTCAAATTTGGCCACGAGCGCTCCTGGACCGAGCAACCTGAGTTCCCAGATGGCGGCGTCGACAGACACATAGTGCATGGAATAGGGGTCTTAGGGATGCCATCATTAATGCTGGACCCTTGCGGAGAGGACAGTTCAAGTATCAGGCGCCAGTTGTTGGGTTGATTGCGTATGGAAGCGACAGGTTGGCCAGGATCAGACTGGTAAGCTTGTATCACAGGGTGAGTGTTGCCCGCAGCAATGGGTTCAACAACACATACAGCCAGTTCAATTGAGGATCAGAGACCGTAAATCATGAATACACGTACCCAGAGAAACCAACCAGCTCGCATCCGGTTGCCCCAAAACATGCAGTGACTGAAGGAGGAAGCTGATGACTGGATAATGGCACAGTAGTCCAATTGGTGACTTGCTGCAGGAGATAGATGGGCGAGTCTGAATGAATAGCGCTGTGAACGATGAGGCGTTGCCATTGTAGGAACCTGGTCGGGTCTACCCCTTACTTAAGTTGGGCTTGTAATGCCCAATGTGATGCCTATAAGGTCAGAACCCTTCCAGATGACAGGAAGAAAGGCAATAAGCATGTTGAGGACAAAACATATAGGAAGCAGCGATAACGCAACCAACACATATACCAGTAGCACAACACAGCAATAGAGTGATGGTAATAAGGCAATAACGTATTCTGAACAAACAGACAGCAACAGCATACTGGCAAGCATACTGAAGAAAATGTATTTATAAGGCCAGCAATCCAAACAGACGCAATTATCAGGATTAAAAAATTATCTGTTAAAATAATCTAGCTGAGAACCTTGGTTATTACAACGTCACTGTGTTCAAACTGCATAAACTCGCATGGAGTGAATGAAACGGCTTACCTGAGAGCATAGAGCTACGGCTTTGTTCTTGCCATCATTAATAGCGCCAAGACTTACCCGTGTCGAGACGAATGTCCCTGGTGGCATGAGGGTGCGCAACAGGCGCTGATCGTAGCCGATAAACAGCTCGCCGCTGCTTTTAAAAACAGCAAATACCGGACGGCATCGTTATGGGAATTACGCGGCGATAGCAAGGCCCGTAGATTAAATAATATATAATGGCCGCGATGAAGCCCCTACCAACTCGACGAAGGAACCCCTTTTATACCCCACAGGAATTTTCCCGAAACGCGGAGTGGAATTTCGGACGACACGGTTGGCGAAGACGAGGGAGGTAGCCAAGAATCAGCACTGGAAGAACTAGCGAAACATGAGGAAGCGGCAGTCGAAGCTGGTGTTTATCGACGAAGTTATTGTTGTGACCGACGATATAGGTTGTAGCGAGTCCGAGGGCACTTTCCGTGGTCAACGGTAACGGTAGACTGGCTGATGCGCGATAAACGGGGCATAAACAACCGAGAACTACTCATGCGAGAAAGCAAAAACTGTCAACGGTAACGGTAGACTGGCTGATGCGCGATAAACGGGGCATAAACAACCGAGAACTGCTCATGCGAGAAAGTAAAAACTGTTCAGGCGACGAGGTTATTGAGCTTTGGCGGGAAAACCTCGAGGTTATCCAGGTGAGATGCCACGATTACGTCATACCACTCCTGTCAATAGCGATTACGTCATAACAGGCCACTCCTGTCAATAGCCCATGCCCCCTGTAGGAACAACACGATGCATCGTCCTTATTAATATTATTTATTGCATAAATCCAATTAACAGTCCTGGAGCTCAATCACACAGCGTGTTGTCGCTCATTTACTTCCGATTATTTTATAATACTAGATATAATTGCATAAATGTGTCAGCTCAGCAACCAAGCAGGTGAAATGCACCTTGATCATCCTGATTATGTTTATGTGGTGATATATATATATATAATTTACTGTAATGCATGTATAAATGTTGTTCTTTTAATTTTTGTATGGGCATTTGCACATTTGAGTAGTGTAATTGTAAACATGCATTGTACAGGTTTATAGACCTACACATCTTAGGCCTGGCCTCCACTTAGTGTTTCTGTGTAAACACTTTAGTCCTTGGAATAGAACTGCACATGCAATGCCGGTCCCATATATATTTAAGCTACTCTTGTGATTGTTGAAGTGCTTTCTGAAGGGCATTATAGTTAAACATAGATTTTATTACATTTCTTACAAACAATCAAATGTAAAATTAATATAATGTGTTATCACTCAAACTAAAAGTATTACCTTTATCAACAAATTTACAAATCTGGCAACACACTAATGTTGGCTACCAGGAGAGCGTGATTTATATGTGTATTTTTTAATTTGGGACAATAAAATAGGATTCTGGACATATAAATTATAAACAGCTTTATTCTTATGGGACTGAACCTGAGAGACTTTTTTGAATATCATTATCTTGTAATCTATTATAAATAGGGCTTTGCTTTTGTAACTTGTGTCATTTTGATAAAGGAGCAGGGTCCTGAAACGTTAAAAACAAAGCAAATGTGTTCCGAGTATTTTTTTGAAGGCGTGGTATATAAGCCGTAGAATCTGTTTATATGCCCTGGGATTATACAACTTACTTCCAAAGGGGTTTTAAGTGGGCTTATAACCGGTGGAGGTTAATAACCGGAAGAGATTATAAACGGTATATATAGAAAAAATGTTTCAAAATGCGTAACAGGCAAACGGTTGGCACTTTTTTACTCAAGTTTTTGCTTTAATAGTCAATTAGGAAAAATGTAAGTACATGTAACAAATATTAACTAGAATTTATAATGTGAAAAATGATGCTCTGTATGATATAGCAATAGCAGGTAGCAGGCTCAAAATGATTTGTCACTAGTGAGATACAGAATATTGCTGTAACTTTTTATCTATTATTATTTACTTTTATTCTCTGATTTTTTGTTATTTTTGTTAGGAAAGGAGCTAATGGAAAGCAATGCTGGGCTTATATCTATGTGGGCTTAATTACATTATATTAAATCAGAAGGTATTTTCTGTTAACAAACAGGGGGCCAATAACAATGGGGCTTATAAGCGGGATTTTAATATAAATATATATATATTAAAAACCTTACATCAAAATGATGATTACGGGAATGGATTGGAACGATAAACCCAGTCTGGTCCACAAAAAAATACTTTTTCAAATATGATTTCTAGTGATGCGATAGTCACCGCGCTGCGCGGTAGAACATAAATGACGGCATTCAATTTACCAAAACTACGATAAACAAAGCCAAATTTCTCTAAAACTAAAAACTTTAGAAGAAAACTAATACCCATTCACACGTGAGACGACAAAGAACTTTCATTTAAGCAACATTTGTTTTTGGGGTGGAGTGTCCCTTTAATTACTGGACAGCGGTAGCTAATCTTTCTAATAAAAGGTACGCTCTCTTTTTACAGGCAAGAGATAAAATCTAAAGCAAAGCGTTTGTTCATCATGTTGATTTGCTATTCGCTTTATTCTACTGGACCACACCTTGGCACCTTTATCACAATCATCTGCCTAATTTTCACAGCTGGTGAGAAACTTTCATATCAAACCGTATTTAATATTATGCTCTTGATTATGGAAATATCAAATGGAGTTTGTTCGACTATACCAAACACAATTACTCTCATCACAGATGTGTATGCGTCACTGCAACGCATTCAAGAATTCTTGGAAAGAAATCATCAGTTGGCTAGTGTTTGTGAGAAATCTCATGGAAAACGATATTTTCATAAGAATGACCAGAAATTTGACAGTTTTGACAATAAACCTGACCGAGCTGATAATCTAAAATGCAGTCGTGAGTTAACTGATCAACTTACACCTGAGCAAGTTGAAAAAAATAACGAAAAAAGCTTTCTAGAAATTCCTTATCTCAATTTCTGTGACGTCACATGTAAACATCCTTCTCCACTCACTACTTCTGACGGAGTAAACTTCAAGAACCTGCCATTGTTAAATTATATTACCCTCAACGTATCAAGACAAGGACTTGTACTTATTACAGGTCCGGTGGGCAGCGGTAAATCCTCACTTTTAGCATGCGTTCTGGATGGTGAATTACTGTTAACAAACGGAATTGTTGAATTTTCTGGAAATCTGGCTTACGTTTCCGATACACCTTGGATATTTCCATCAACAATTCGTGAAAATATTTTGTTTGGTTTACCTTACAACCAAGAGTGGTATTTGCAAACGGTGAAGGCTTGTCAGTTAGAAAAGGATTTTAAGATTTTCCCACAAGGAGACTTATCACGTGTTGGAGAAAACGGTGCGACCGTTAGTGGTGGTCAGCGGGCTCGTATCGCCTTAGCACGTGCTGTGTATTCTAATGCCGATATTTATCTTCTGGATGATCCTTTGAGTTCTCTGGATGCCAAAGTTGCTGAAAACATATTTGGGAATTGTATACAAGGACTGTTAAATGACAGGATTGTTCTTCTGACAACGAGAACGACTCGTTACTTGGATGAAGCTGACTATATTGTAAAGCTTAAAGGAGGCGTGATAGTTGCTCAAGGAAAATTTGATGAAATTAAAGACGAATTTTCTGAAATAGAATGTGGTGAAGATCTACGCAATGTAACGTTTGCTGAGGAACTATCAGGGACACATCAGGATAACGAGTGTGAAGAAGTGGAACAAAGTGGGACAACGCAGGATGAAATGTTGCGAGAAACGAAAGAGGATCGCGTTATTGGAAACGTTTCAATTAAGGTTTACTTGGAGTATTTCGTTAACGGAGCATCACCATTCGTTTTGTTATTGCTGGTTTTAGTTTATGTAGCTGGTCAAGGTAAGATTATTGACAATCATACATAAAGGAATGTCACAGAAATGTTGATATACAGTACTACCTTTGCTTTTACGTATGCTTTTTATCAGTTAGCCTTGATTTTGAAATTTACTCAACTTTTCTTACGCCGTGGTTGCAGATCCAACACATTCTGAGATCTTCATTGACACTACGCGTACGCAGGCACTCGCTGTGTACTAGAATGAGATATTACTCGAACCTTTGTTATAATCTTGACAAATTATGCGACGATATTTTCGACGATATTTGCGTACAAAATAACTTTAAAGTTATTCTTTATTATTTGTTCGTTTCATTTTTATGAAAAAGCGGCACAGATAGTAAAGAATAACGGATGTAACATCAGCAGCGATGCGGATAACGTCCCCACAAAATGCTCGATTAATTACATAAATTCAAAAAAAGTTCAGTTCTGATCTTTGAAAGTAATGCTTACTTCTATCAGTAAAACAAAGATAACGTAGAATAAACTGTCTATTTTCTCAGACAAATTGCGCAAACTCAGACAAGTATCTTTACTTGGATGAAGACTTTTTATGTTTCGGACATAATTATAGATTTAAATACTTTTGCTTAACAAAGACTATTACATTTATTACAGATTTGACTCCGTGCTGCTTGGGTTTTTCTAGCCTCTTTCGTACTAGATAGTTTGTTTATCCTGGCGCTTTCTTTCTCCACACTAACGTCAGCGTGTTTTGAACACAACATTCCTTTCCCCGCAAAGATCCTATGACAATGAGCCTCACGAAAGTTTCGGGATCGACATTAAACGTCTCATAGCAACTGTTGGTCAGAGAAATGTCAAGAGTTATCATCATTTTTCGTGTAGTACATTTTCTTGTCCATATCTGTCGACTCGTCTACACCGATAACTTGTTGTGGTACAGTTTATATGCCGGGTCGCCGTATTGAACATTTTAGCCGTTCATTGTTTACAAAATTATTACACAAACTTTGAACAACACATTCGGTGAGTTTTTTTCTCAATAGCTCGCCTTTGATTTATTGTGACACAATGATAAAGGAATGTCGTGCTCATATGAGCAGACATGAGTAGAGAGTAAGTACGACAAGGATAGAAAGACATTTTGCGACGGAAGCTCGCTTTATTTTTGGAAAGTAAATACGTCTTTTTCTCAAAAATATCTGCTTTTATGTTCGACTTTCAAAAAAGAACGGCACGTACAGCGATAATCTAATTAAAGTGACACTATCCCTTAATGTATACTGTCCGGGGGTGGGGCACTGTCCGGAGTGACACCGACATTTATTTTTGTCTCCCAAATTTAGCTTGTAAATGAAATGATCCAAAACAGTAGTGTTACTTTCTATCAAATTGATATCTTTTTTATTGATTGTTTTAGTATTGACTGTGATAGTAAGTCTCGAAGTCTCAAATCTGCCAAAGTTGTTTGAACAAGGATTTGATAAAACATTAATAACATACTCAGTAATGCTGGCACTTGCTCTATTTCTCAATGTCCTTGGAACTTTGGGTCTTATCCTCGTGTTGATAAGTGCTGCCTACACTATTCATAAAAAGATGGTTGCTTGTCTTAAAAGAGCGCCTACATCATTCTTTGTCACAAATCCAGTTGGTCGCATAATGAACCGCTTTTCACAAGACATCAACAACTTGGACGAGCTACTACCAAATTATTTTATTAACTTTTGCCAGAATATTTCACCAACAATAGCAAGCCTTGTTTTGGCTCCCATGGCAAATATCATTTTAATTCCCCTCACTCTTCTATGTATTGTTGGACTGTACTTTATCAGCAGATTTTATCTTCACTCCGCCATGGATCTTAAACGTTTGATGTCAATAGCTGCTAGTCCAATTTATTCTCATTTTTCCACAACTATGGAAGGAGTTATAAGTATTCGTGTTCATAACAGACAGAGAGAATTCACAGATGATGTTTACAGGTAGGATTAATATTTTAATGTTAGAGACACATTATTAATCATTGTTTATACATAGTTAGTACGTAATTTCCGGACAGCTGGCAAATCGACACAAGTTCGATTGTAAAATTAAGTAGATTTCTAATTTCTAAAATTTTATTACTAAATTTATCACTCTCTTAATATTATACTCACTCTGAAGATGTTGCACGTACAGTAACTAACGAAACGTTACTAAACTTATTTCAGTTATTTATATTAATATTAGTTACTGAAATTTAAACCGTCTGAGGTTTTAGTAATCCCTCCAGGTTGTAGTTTTTGCAATTTTTTTAGCGGTAAATAATGCATAACTGCACCTTTTAAACGAGAATGTTATAGTTTACCTATACTGTAATGTTTGCCATATATGTATTAATAAATTTTTGCAATTTTTAATTTTCAAGAAAAGCTATAGTGTCGAAATATTTAAGGAATGCGTTTGCATTGAAATATAACACATTAACCATGTATCGGTGATCACATGGGGCCGAGTAAAATTGAGGTTTAATTTCATTCGTGTAGTGAAATTAAACCTTAATTTTATGAGGAACCATGTGATTGCTTATTTATATTAACATGGTGGGCAAACTACCCAATACGTCGTTCTCTTCCGTGTGTTAACATTTTCATTAGAAGTTTTGATTTTCAATTACTTCATTATCTTCCTGCCCGGTTCCAAACTTGCACGGTACCGTGTGAACACCGGAACCGATTTTGTATTTGCATTGGATAGCGCTGTAGAGGATTGGGTATGAGAGGAATATTGCCATCATAGGGACAGTCCATTAAAGTGATTCACAAAACAATCGACGTTTGGCATAATTCTCTCAGGCTTCTCAGAGAAAAGGATAAAATTATGTGAAACAAACTTAGTAGAATCAGGGCTTCTTCTCTTACTGGCAGGGATGACTTTCGGTGAATTCAATTAACCATCTATGCGCACGATAGCAAAAACTCACATACATGTCCAATACCAACGATTGGAATCCAATCGACAAAACATGTTTCCGATCGTACGGATCGATCCTTTCGACAAACGTCTTATCAATTGGACAGAAATACGTCATATGGGAAATTGCCATGCAACGGTGCGACAGTTAACTTGTCCATCAATTGTCAGTCGCTTCCTATGGATCCAATGGATCCAATGAATCCAATGGATCCAATGGATCCAGTGGATCCAATGGATCCAGTGGATCCAATGGACAAACGTTTTTTCCGTTCGACAAATATTTGTCAGATGGCTGACAAGAGAAAGTAGCATGCAACAGCATGACATTTTACTTCGTTATTAACTGTCACTTTCTTCTCACAATTTTGCTCGAAACGTGGCAAAGCTTAGGCCCTGTTCACATGAAGCGGATTGATTGTTATCAATTGGTACAAGGCCGAACTTGCTACTAGCCAACGCGAAGAAATATCAGATCCTTGCTATAGAACCAAAAGTGTCCAGGAAAAATATAATCAATAGTAACGCCATTATACACTTGAAATTGAAGGGCAAGAAATAACATCAACTCCAAACTTAAAGATCCTTGGCGTAAATATAGATGACAAACTTCTATTCAACGATCGTATAAGTGATGTCTGCAAAAAATTAAGCCAGAAAATTGGAGGTTTAACGAGACAACGAAACATGCTACCATGGAAGGCGAAGTTGCAGCTGTATAAATCTGCAATTTTGCCGCACCTGACATATTGCCACACAGTTTGGCACTTCTGCAGCGCATCTGATAGACGGAAACTAGAACGAGTCCAGAAGCGGGCTCTCAAAGTGATATTCACTCCAAATCAGAGCCCTACGAGGAACTTCTACGTCGAGCAGGACTAACAAGTCTATATAACAGACGACTACAAGACATACACTGTAGCTATCACCATGTATAAAGTAAAAAACTGCCTCACGCCACTATATATTACAGAACTTTTTAACGTCTCCAAAAGTCATTACAACTTACGAAATGCTGATTTTAGTCAAGTTAGGTTTAACTCCGTTCACTACGGAAAACATTCGATTAGGTATTTCGGACCACATTTATGGTCTAGTCTGACATCCAATGATAGAGATAAAAATAGCTTAAAAGATGTTAAAAACAATATTAGGAAAAGAGATTTAACTCTCTTACAAGAAAATTGCTCCAATTGTATTCTATGTAGTTCTAGTTAACTCATTTTAATTATTTATAGATTGTAAATAGGAAACCTTAGACTTCTATTTTTATCATTGAACTCTTCAATGATACTACTCTTTTAGTATACCATGTAAAAAATTTAGTTAAATAGTGTCCCCAATCTGTTGACAAAGCTAAACACCTTGACACTTCAATAAAGTATTTCATTTCATTTCATTTCATTTCATTTCATCTCACATGTTGTTTCTCCTTGTTGTGTTTACACGAAGAAGATTGAAAGTTTTCGATCTGATCGAAACGGATGGCTGAAGTCAATCCACGCAGTTTGAGTTGATTGATTTGAGATTCAAGCAAGGATCGACTTGAATGTTGCCAATCTGATTGTTGTAAACACGGTTTGACTTGAAAATAACTTGATACGCATGCGTGAAATTGTCGCGTGTTGTATAAAACATGGATAACAGTGAGCAAAATCTAGAGGAGGCTGTAGGGAAAACCTAGAAAAAACCGCTTACAAAAAGCAAAAATCCTGCTAAATCACGATGGTTATGGAGCGAGGAAATAACAAACGAGTTCCTGGGCATAGTGAAGCAATACAAAACTCAAAAGAAGGGGAAAACAAGGAGTGGGATTCTGATAAAGTCACTCTCTTTGAGCATGTAAGGGGAGAGCTTGCGATTGTATTTGACGACTTCAAGCCCATACAATTGACGCCTCCGGAGAAAGAAGTTACACAGATGACCAAAGACGAGCACAAAAGGTACGAGTCCAAGCGTAAGGAGGAACAGCGACAAATCCGAGAAGATTACAAAAGAGTTGCAACGAAATACAAAAATGTGAAGGCTGCATTCAGTAAGGACATACTGGACAACCTACGATCAGGGTCTGGAAAGATTACAAGTGAAATCTGGCAAACATGCTGATTTTTATGGAAAGGTTCGCCATCAACCGAACCTATAGACTTTGGTATAAGTACTATTGTCGAGGAAAACATGGCTAATCCAGTGGCAGTGCAAATTCAAGACCTCACTTGCAATTCAAATATAGATGATACTGACAGCAGCGAATCCATTCTTGAAAAAAGGGATACAGTGAAATCACAAAAAGAAAAGCAAATCAAGTGGGTGCCACAAAGCAGTTTGTTGATGCCTAAAAAAGAGAAATTACAGGGAAAACATGGTCAACGTGCTAAACGTGATGTTCTGCTTAAACATTCACAAAGGGATATTGAAATAAAAGAACAGTTGCTGTCTGAAATTGGACAAGAAAACAGTGATGATATGATGAAAACCATTGCTGGTTCGATGTCAGTGTTAACCCAGTCTATAGCATCGGGATTGCAATTGATGCAGATGTTAATGCAAAACCAACTTCAACAAACACATCCTGCTCCACAAGAATTTAAATCAATGCATTTTGCACCAACTAATCAAAACTTATCTTTTATCTGGTCTGAGGAAACAAAGAGGTATTATTATACGAAAATTTGTTGGGAATATCCGTTTATATAACCTTTCATTTGTTTATAACAATGACGATAATTAAGTATGAATAACAATCAACAAAAGGGAATTTCTGAGATTTAAATGCTTGCTGGAAAGTGAAAAACAACTTAAAAGTTCAAAGAGCATATGTGATATTTGTTTGGTTTTAAAAGTGTTGTTATCATAACTTTTATGTATAAATTTAACTTCCAAACATTTGCTAATATTCAAAAGATTTCTTGATGTGATATTGCACACCGGTGGTACCAGTTATAATTAATTATATTTTTGTTGATTTTTCAATTGATGGAATTAAAAATGCATGTTGTGAACAAACTACAAAGTGCCAAGTGAATCAGCTCAGATGATACATGGATAATTGTCAAGCTCGAATCATCCGAAAATTATTCTGATTCCCAGAAAAAGAGCTTGGTCTAAAACCATTGAGCTATGAAGAAAAATATGGAAAGCGAAGTTACAATGATGTACTGGTTTATGTTGCTAATTGTACTGCATATGCATAATGCAACAGTCACTAACAGTATATCATTAATGCTTGGGAAACTGTCTGGGACTCATTTCCTGAGGATTTTAGCAAGACGATCTTTCATTGTATATATTTTGCATAACAAGTTTAATAAAAGACTTGTAATAAAGCAATATTATAATTAACTTTGGTTATGGTCTTTAATTTATTATGAACTGTTATCTGTGTTTTAATAATAGGATGTTTCTTTTTTTAACTTATAGATGAAGTTGTAATTTTTCCATTCCTGCTTAAACAAAAATAAGAGAAGAGCAGCCCCCAAAATGTATTTAGTTTATTTTTGTAAGTTTAAGTTTATTTGCTAGGTAATAATTTTTTATTATGCTAGCCAAAGAATGCTCTGTACATAAATGAGCAATTCATAAATATCTATCAATACCATATACATGTAGGCATATACAGTGACCACTGTCAGGCAGTGGTAGTACATATATTTTATAAATTAACCAACTACGCAATTATACCCTTTGCTCTCCATCAGTCTTAAAGGCATATGGCAATATAAATTAACTTAGTCTCATTTGAAAGAACTCGTAAAATGGTATAAGAAGACCTTTTACAATTTTTCTGTATCTTTCTTGGTTTTTGAAATATTTCAGATAATTATGACAAAAGACAGTCTACAATCCGCCATCTTGTTGTAATATTTGACCTAATTAACTAGGAAATTGGTGACGTCACAAGCAGGGTAAACCTGATGAAACTACTCCACAGGCGACCGAATTTCCACGGAAGGCTTTTTAAAATGTTGTGGGCCAATTGAAAATGGAAATAGTGCAACATAATCGAGTTTCTGGCTCATAATGTCGTAAGGTTGCCAAGATAAAAATTTCACTTTACCCTACTTATGACGTCACATGCATATCGAAAATAATTCCAAGATGGCGGACAGCATGCTGTCTTTCGTCAAATTATTTCGAAAACCAAAAAAGATAAGGGAAAATTGTAAAAGGTCTTGTTATACCATTTCACGAGTTCTGTCAAATGAAACAAAGTTAATTTATATTGCCATACCCTTTAACCAGGATATCTAACTTGGTTATCCAAAGACTGCATGATTTTTAAATAACTTGAAACTTTTCTTCCAAAAAACTGGTTGTCCAGTGGATAGATGCTCAGTTTTATACATACCAAAGTACCTTTGGGAAAATTAGAAAGTACTTAATACATTTATGTAAATTCTCCTCCAGACAAACTTTCAAATTCTCCCAAACTTACTCTAATACAGTGGAACCCCTATTAAGCGACCACCCTCGGGGAATTGGCAAGTGGCCTCTTAATAGGAATTTGTCAAAATTAGCATAAGGCGTGGCATGAAAAATTTCAAAAAGATCATGCTAATTATGATATGATGACATTATGACATTATGACAACTGTTGCACACAATGTATTATATAAAAAAATGTTGTTTACAAATGTACCATGCATTATTGAAACTACAAAAACTGATATAAGTTGTTGTGAAAACACTGCCTATTTGTTTCAAGAATCATAGAATTCCTCTCAAAAAATTATGGCGATACATGTTAAGTTGAGGGTAAACGCGGCTATGGCTTGGAAGTACCCTGTGAATACCACTTCACAGGAGATAAATTTTCCATTGAGTGGTTAGCATCAAAGCTTGAAAAAGAAGGATTTGATTTAACACATAGCTAGTCACTAGCTGCATTTTATTGTATTTTATTTCTGACTGTCATCATGTTTCTTCAAACAACGCCAAACT
>JAYKKM010000143.1:2275000-2355000 GCA_035772405.1 Chrysogorgia sp. JL179-B06
ACGTGTTTGTTTGAGAATACGGGTTTGTTTCGAGACAGGTTCTTTTCAAATCCTTGAAACAAACCCACCACTCTCGAAATGAACCCGTCTTTAAATAAACCCGAAACAATCAAGAGGCATACTTGGAGCAAGTCTACTAATAATCTGCATAAATTACAGAACACACAATTTGGCTCTGATGCATAGACGCTACTTAGCGCCGCCTTTTTGCGCCCGCGAGCGTCTGTACGCAGGCTAGACAACTGCATACCTGGTTTTAATAGCACTTTGAAGAAATGACGTGCTATTAGCATAGCACATCATTGTAGCATAACACACAGTGCTATTATCAGAGGATTTTGATAATTTTCACCACAAATTTATTTTAAAATTCTGATTCGTTCGAGATATAATATCAAACACTCGAAAGAGTGTTCCATCCTCTATCCAGTCACCTCGAACTCGGTTAATAAACTCGGCTATCGCCTCGTTTTTCAACCTAATTCTCGGGGACTGGACATCGGACGAAACACTCTTTCTCTTGTTTGATCTATAACATTTACTGACATTAAAGTGAGACACAAGGTGATGATTTTTCGGGACACGAAATTCGTTTGTTGGTTATCCCTCAATATCTGAGCAATCCTTGATATTAATCATATTCTCCTTTTCTTGTAAGAAGACATTACGTGATTTAATATTTATTATGTCATAGAGTTTTAATAGGATTCGGGTTAATATTTGGATTCGGAGATCATTTTTGATGTGACCTGAGCTTTCCGCATGTAAACAATAACACAAGCGCGCAATGCATCACCTAACTCAGGCTCATCTTTTAAAACCATTGGCGTAGGACAAACCTGAACAAATTACAAATGACACTCAACGCTTCGCGCGTCTAAACAAATACGCAGCGCGCAGCGGCACTGAGCAGCTAACTGACTGAGGTGAATAATTATGTTAAACTTACCCAGATTAGAACGATTGTCCTATTTTAAACAGAAAATCAAGTTAGAAATGTATCTGCGATCGTGTGTGCATGCATGGCATCATATAATAGGTTCAGCGGTTTCTAGCGCCATCAGTTCTCATTAGTTTCTCCCAATAACGTCATTTCTAGTGACTTATGCGCAATTTAGTTATCATTAGTAGCACATACGCCAAGCAATTATCACTTCTTTCTCAGTGCATTTGGCAAAAATTCCAAATAAACTTAATTTAATTCAAATTAGAAAAGAAAAATTTTAGTATACATGTACTCAAATTTAATTATTTTTCTCAGCTTTTAGCGCTGTTACAATCTTATATGCTCTCAATACTGTCACGTCTTCTCAGTACACCGTCAGGTTGTTCGCAGAAGTTCATTCTCAAATGACATCAGCTGAAAGGACGTTGGTTTACACTAACATAAAGGCTGAAAAAGGACAAGATATAAAGAAAGAGCCAGCAGAACTAAATTGGCCTCATTCTGGCGCCATACAGTTTAAAAATGTTTCACTGTGGCATGACGAGGATGGACGAAAGGTTTTAAAGAATTTAAATTTTGAAATAAATGCATTGGAGAAGATTGGCATTACTGGACGAACAGGTGCTGGAAAATCATCTTTAGTAGCCGCACTTATGAGAATGGCGGAGACGGATGGCGAGATTATTGTTGATGATATTAATATTATGATGCTAAATGTTGTTTTTACTCGTAGAAATATTTCCATTATTTCTCAGTCTCCAATTTTAATCAGTGGTTCAATCAGAGTGAACTTAGATCCTTCAGGAATGTTCACAGATTCTGAGCTTTGGGATGCTCTAGAACAGATGCAGATAAAATCTGTAATTTCTAGATTACCACAGCAACTTGAGAGCTTAATTATTGGATCCAGCTCGAGTTTCAGTGTTGGAGAAATACAGTTATTACATTTAGCACGTGTTTTACTAAAAAAGAGTAAAATTATTATCTTTGACGAAGCGACTGCCAAGGTGGATGAGAAAAGGGATGAAATTATTCAGAGAATCATTCGTAAAGTGTTCAAAGATTGCACAGTCATTACTATTGCACATCGACTGAACACAATTCTCGACTGTGACCGAATAATGGTGTTGGATCGTGGTGAGATTGTCGAATTCGATAAACCAGATATTTTGTTGACAAAAAAGGATGGGATACTACAGCAACTGTGCAAAATATCGGTTAAAAATTAGTAAACTATAAAAAATATATATATATATTTAACATTGTGATACAAGCCACCATAGCCGATAAACATGTGGTCATCAATTACAGTAATTCTACAATTAGCTAACTAATAACATGCATGAATTAAATTACAGTGTCATGCTAAAATATACCATAAAAACATCATTCCTATCTAGTATGTGGCTATGACCTTAAAGAAAATTCATTAAAACGTCCAATTGTTTAATGAATATGAAATACATCATTATATTCATAATTTGTAATTGTTTTTGAAGGTCGTATTTTCCATCTTGATGATGTCCCTTAATTCTGTTCGATTGCAGATATTCTGTAATTGGAATCTATTCTACGTCATTGGTTACTGTCGCTAAGGAGTCACGTAGGATATGTGCGCAAAGAGAGATCACTCGCAAACAAATCGTCTGAAGAAATACAACGAGAAAAGCAATGGCAATATATTTTTCTTCAGAAGCTAGGTGTTTAACTTCGCTGTTGAACCACGGCGGGGTGTTGCGCTCCAGCGTTGCCAGTCGCCATCAATGTCGCCATCAATGTCGCTATCAATGTGGAGGAAACATCCGATGGCGAAATATCTGCAAACGTGAGAATCTTGAATAAACTTTCCCAGTCAGCCAGGCAATATAATCTAAAACTGAGTACGCGAGTCATAGGCGGATGATTTTACATGCAGATTAAAGTTAAAAAAAACAGTAGGCTATGATCACTGAATTGGTGGCACGCACGATATATTAGTAATAGCATCAGGGGAAGTAGTAAAAACAAGGTCATGGATGTTGTTTAATCTCGTCGGATGCATATTAGTTTGTTGTAGAAAAAAGTCAAAAGTATACATTCACGAAATTCTGCAGAGCCACCGGAGGCAGAAGCACTATGATTCGGAATAAGATTCGAATTCCAGGTCAGATCGGCGAAATTAAAATATCCAATGATAAGTATCTTATCGTAGTTTTGAGTCAGTTCTAAAAATGACGTAAATAAATCAAGCCATTCGTCGAGATCGCAGTTCGGCGGCCGATAGCAAACACATAGAAGACATTTCTTTGAGTTTCTGGTTTCAAGTACGTTCGATCTCAATTGATCTCCAAACTATGAGACCAGATACCTGTCGTTAACCTGTTTGTACTGTAAGCCGTTGCGTAATGCTAACAATACTGCACCTCCACGCTTTTCAGACGAACGGTCTTTTCTAATAATTTTGTATCCAGAAGGGAATATTTCATCATTGGAAACACTGTTGTTGAGCCATGTTTTGTTTCGGTTACTGCTATGAAGTCAAGACTTTCCAAGTAAACTAGGTCCCCATCGAGTTAGTTGAAACTCCGAAGGCTTGGAGCATTGAATAATACACAACGCTGAATTTTTTTTATCACTCCCTCTTGAAATGTCATAGTGGACAGTGTAGAAAAATTTGAGAGTCGTGAATGAGCAGAGTACTGTTCGTCAACGGTTGCTTAGTTTTGACGATTGGTCGCCACTTCGGGTAGGTCTTGAATTTTACGATGACAGCCTCGCTGGAAGACTGAAGGATGGTACAGTTGGATACCAACGTTGTACAGATATTTTTACTGGTTGTTATTCCACCAAAGATAAGGTAAAAATAAAGAATAAAGCAAACGCTGCGAGAGCTCAAAAGACCGTGGCCAACCGCCATGATATAGCGCAAGTAATTAAATTGGCATCGTTTCTGTAATTTTTAATGCAACAGGAAAGTTCAAAACAAAAAAAACAAATATTAAGATGTGACTTGCAGCTTGGTTATTTTAATATGGTAAATTGTTTGGTACTCAAGCTTTTAACGCAAACTCAGAAAATATGTTTCTGAGCCCCAGACGGGAATCGCACCCGCAACTTTCATGATCTCCGGTTAGACGCTCTTACCAGTAAATTGAGCTGGCAGAACGAATGCTACGTTTTGCGTGCTAGTTCGTATGTGCGACATACGTACTGGTAATTCAGCAGTCTCGATATATCTATATATCTTATCAGAATATATTAAAATGTGACTTGCAGCTTGGTTATTTTAATATGGTAAATTGTTTGCTACTCAAGCTTTTAACGCAAACTCAGAAAATGATTCTGAGCCCCAGACGGGAATCGAACCCGCATCCTTCATCTCAGATGGTAGAACGAAGGCTACGTTGCGTACTAGTACGTACTGCTAATATTCAGATATATCGAGACTGCTGAATTAGCAGTACGTATGTCGCACGTACGAACTAGTACGCAACGTACAGTAGCCTTCGTTCTGCCATCTGAGTTCTGGTACATGTAGCTCAATGGTTAGAGCGTCTAACCGGAGATCATGAAGGTTGTAGGTTCGATTCCCGTCTGGAAATTTTGAGTAGCAAACAATTTACCATATAAAATGAACAAAAACGGAAAATATCCAGTTTAAATAAAAAAGCCTGTAGACTAATCTGTTGACATGGAGACCATATATAAACTATATCAAAGTTTAGTTTGGTCGACTGAGTAAGTCTTCAAAGATTCAGCCAATTTTGTCGAATCAATCCAAAGATATCGATGATTTTCAGTTTTGCTACAATGCCATGTCATCCTTATGACGTCAAAGCTCAAATTAATGCATGTCATCTTTGTGACGTCAAAGCTCAAATTACCTGAAACGTAATAACTCAAGTACGGGACGACAAAGGAAAGAGCTGTAAAAGCCATTCTTCATTATTTTAACTGTTTTTGCAAATATAGTCATAAAAAACGGGATAAATTTTCATTGCATAGGCACTTAACCCCGGAAATTATCTTTGTTTTGTTTGAAATGGCGTTAAAATAATGAAGGATGGCGTTAACCGTTGTTCAATATCGATTTCTTTCTTGAGTTATTTGGTCTATTTGTAATATGCAAATAAGGTGGTGATGACGTTAATTACGATCAACAGCATTGGGGCTAGTCTTAATTATCGGACATATCTTCGAAATTAATCAACAAAATCACTTGAAACTTTTGCATGTGGATATAGACAACCAAACTGAAAAACATCGTTATCCAAAAACATTACCCTAAACCTAATACTAACACTAAATCTTACGATAAACTTTTATTTTAGAAATAACAGCTGATTTTAATTTCGAATATTACTACCGATAGTCTATGTGACGTCATTTCGGGATTGACATGAAACTTTCCCCGGAAATGTGGTCAAGTAGCACCCAACCCGAAAATGTTTGTTACTCAAGAGAAAAAAAGTAATTTTTTGTTTTAGAAATTAAGAGGTATGGAAACCAATCTGTTACTATGGCGACCATAAAATTTGAACGGTGTTTTTTAGTTTGGTGGTCGGTATCCATGCCACATGCAACGTTTCAGCTTGCCCAAGACTGACTACTAATCCCCTCGCCCGGGGTGCTAATATCGACCAGCGTTTAGTCCCATCATCACGGGATCCTAGCGTTTTTGATCTGACAAGCAGTTTAATTGCGTTCGACGAAGGAGAACGCATTCTAATTCAGTCTCGCGTGTTGTGCAACGTGTTTTTGCATGCCATTCGATTTCAGAGTTTGGACGCCATCTTGGACTGGCGGCTATGTCGCACATTTTGCCTCGATTTCATGTACAGACCTGTGACGTATATCTTGATTTGAGTTCTCAAGTACTCAAGGGATGCGGCCATATGCTATTGCTGTCTTTTTGCAAGTTTTTCGAAGTTATACTGCCTTTAAAACCGTGAATTTGAATTTTTTCAAGGTAAGCGAGTTGTATTGATTTATTGATCGATTGTTACAAAATATGAGTGAAATTGTTTAAGTAAGAATTCTGTTGTGTTGGCTTTTTTTCACGAAACAGACGTCAAGGTTCGGTCGGTACATTAATATTCAAAAAACCCTGAATTTTGCAAATTTGGTTTGTCTTTTCATAGCGGACATAAGTCCTCTTTAATATGTATTTTCTAGGTTTTGACATTCGTTTACTACTTCCCTTTCAACAGTTGAACCCAGATGAGATAAACCTAAAGCGATTTTATACATCGTCGAATGATTACCCTCAAAACTATACAAAATATATTAAGCCTCTGACCATATCTACAGTAGGTGGTCAGACAACAAACTATCAAAATCCCAGTTACATAGCTGGGTGGCCATTTGGCCTAACGACAATGTCTATAGTAGGTGGTCAAGTAAACAATTATGAACCCAGTTATGTAGCTGGGAAACGATTTAATCAAATATCTATAGTCAGCGGTCACAAATATGAACTGCAAAAAATGTGTAAAGAAACTGTAGCAGCTGAATATGAACTGCAAAAAATTTGTAAAGAAACTGTAGCAGCTGAGACCAGCTGTGCACCCCATAGTTTTGTACTTCAAAACCAAAAACACTTAACTACCACCTACAACTTAAGTGGTGGTATTTATTCAGGTGATACTCATACTGACAACGCACCCTGGGATAATTTGGTAAATAAATTAGCTTTAATAAGTCGACTACCTTTTGATTGTGCAAGTTCATGTGGTGACTGTTTTTTTGCATGTATGGGGCACAGTCTTTATAGTAATTCTGATTTACATCTTCAGATTCGCAGTGCTGGAATTACTCATATGATTAATAACCCTGAATTATATATTGATAGTCTCGCTGATGTTTCCTGGGATCAGTATATTCAGGAAATGTCCAAACAAGGAACATGGTGTGACAATATTACCATACAAGCAAATGCACTTAACTGTATAATTCATATAACTGATTCTGATTCATATAACTAATTCATAACTGAGCAACAATTATCACCCCTGTTAATTCATACTACCCACACAGAATTGTTTTTTTTTGGTTTACATAAATGGTTTACATTATGTTTCTACTTTACAAAACAGATGCAATCAAAGAAGATGATATAATCATTGCATTACTATCCAACCAGAAAGTATTCCACTTATTAATAGTAATCATCAAATCAGCGATATTCAACATTAACTGGAGACGTTTTGTAGTAACATGCACGAGTCAGAAAACTCTACTTTTAAAAATAATATGTTTACGTTACTGTACTTGGTTGTCACCAAACACTTATTACAAAATAGCAAATTGAGAACTTTGCATTTAATATTAATGTTAAATGAACTTGATAGTTATGAACTTTAACTTTATTCACTAAGTTGTTGACATTTTGTTCATTCCTTAGTGGTATGTTGCTAACCTGCAATTGCAGCCGTTATTTTGTTCAGTGTTCTGTTACTGGTATTAAAAAACATTTCTACAAAGCCTAGTAGTCGTCTTCTTTATTCTCAATGCATATGCCCACAGCGATCATTTTGTGCAAACCACCGCAATGCACAATTATACCACTCTTCACTTCGTGATATTTTGGCAGGCTGATGTCAGCAAGATAAAAATTTATACAAAAATTTAATAAATAAAAAAATTAATTGAACATTGGCGCGAAGCGCCGGCCTAAGGCCGAAGGCCTGAGGGCGAGGGTGCTAATATCGACCGGCGTTTAGTCCCTTATCACGCGAGAAGCAAGCGGATCCTTATCTCGGATCCAGTTTAATGTTATATATATTCAAGATCAACGGCCCATGCGCGGCATCGGAAAATTTGGCCCTGGTAACTAGATATGGTAAATATCTGCATTTGAATTAATATTTAAATTGAACCGTAAAAGAAAAGTACGTGTTTTGTCGGGTTATACGGTGAATAAAGATTTGTGTTCAAAAAGATCGTGAAATGATGTCGTCGGAAGATATCAAGTTCGTAAATCAAGTTTTATACGCAGCGTCAAAACTAAAGGTAAACCCGTTTTCGGTTTTTTAAACCTGTTAGTCAGTTACAAAGATAGTTTGGCAAACATGTCCGAGTATGTTATTCAGGCTTTTATTTGATGTATAGCATGATTTTCTAGAGTAGTATTAGTTCAAAAGATATCGTCGTCTGAATATCTAAAATATTTACTCGGAGTTTGTCAATCCAATCCAAGAGTCGTCGCTTTTTTCAAGCTGTTAGCTATCAGTTACAAAAATATTTTTGTAGGTACAGTACTGCCTAGAATTAACCTAACACTGCGGTTGCGGTTCGGTTGCGGTTCGGTTGCAGTTAGATTGTGGTTCAGTTGCGGTTCGTTTGCGGTTCGGTTACGGTTCGGTTGCGGTTCGGTTGCGGTGATGTTGTGGTCGACACATTCGACCGCAAGAGTATTGGCGACCGTACACTTCGGATTCCGATCTCGCCCGATCGTAAGAACACGAAAGCAAATGAAATGAATAATTTTTATTCTATTCAATGGGTATTCAGGACGCTATTGTGTCGGCAAACGGTGATTTAGACATTATTTTAAGAGTGTTTTGTCTGAGTTGATTCTTACTTCAACTACATGTATGGCTGTGCGTCGTTATTAAGAACGAGTGTAAATGACAAATTGCAAAGATTTTTAGTAACGAAATACTAACGTTTCGAGCCTAGGCGTTCATCAGTGTATGACCTCCAAAATTTAAAGTTATACGACTTGAAAAACGGGTCTTAGATAAAATAAGTAAGGTCATGGTTACTGATCGACGGTAAAAAAGGAAGCAAATTACTTACCATTTCGTGATGGAGACCTTGACGAAACTACTAATTAAGGTTATATATAGGCATATCGCAGCGATAGAATATCTGAGAGTAGTAAAAAAGTAGAATGTTGCGTTGACGACAGGGTTTGGGATATATAGCAAAGTGAAAAGGTGGTGAACTGAGTTAAGATTTTTAGCAACGATATACAGGCTGACTTTCGAGCGGTGCCCTTCGTCAGAGTAAGACCAAAATATATTTTAAACTGTTGAAGAACATCTTAACTCCGAACGCGAGATATTGTGTGATTTAAAATATGGCATGACAGACACAAAGCGGCAGGTCTTGTCGTGTTGTTGATTGCATAAGTTCCCAATAGTACTAGTGTCAGAATTATCATTATTATTATATAAATTCATATATGTGACCATACATCGCCATCGGCGCGCGAAAGGTCTCCACTAAAAATGTTTATCACAGCTTTCAATTACAAAATTTTCAAAGCGACTGTGAACATTAACCTTTAATCTATCATGTAGCCGATTTTCAAGCTAAGATTTTACCTAACAACTACATTAGACGTCAAAACAAATCACTACCGAAATAAACTTGCTTCCTATATACGCGCGCGAGACGCACAGTCAACGGCCTTCCGAATTGATGTAAACACTGACTCATTGCCTTTCTGGTCTGTTGGCTGTAATTTGTCCTGATTGTCGACAAAATTAACAAGTAAGAATATTTAATAGCGATTTAATACAATTATTGTGTAAAAATACCAAACAAACCCGTTTAGTGTTAAACGACGTTACGGCTCCCTGTGATAATGCACAAGTATTTAATTTTAAGTTGCCACAAGTTCTCCCAATTCATAGCAAACGATATTATATTCTGAAATAAGTAATATTCTACATCGCTGCCGTAACTTAGCATATTTTGATAGCTTTCCAATTTCTTCGAACCGCAACAGAACTTAAACCATGTGTCAAACGACGCCAAACTTCGGAAATAAACGACATATTCCGAAATACGCATTGCGATTGATATTGCGGTTAGGTTACGCGAGGTTGAACCGCGGACCGACCGAGGTTCGACCGCGGATCAACCGAGGATCGACTTGAATGAGGATCGACTTGAGATGAACCCAGGTTGCACCGCGGATGATCCGCGGATGACCCCCGGTTAACCGCGGTTTCTGTTAGGTTATTTCTAGGCAGTACTGTATGTCAGAGACTATTAATCAAGCTTTCATTAGATATGTAGAATGAGTTCTTAGAGTTAGTACTTCAAAATATATTGTGGTCGGAACATTTCACTTTTAGCATGGCGTCATGGCGACTAAAAACAAAACAAAAAACGTGAGCCTGTCAATCAGACATCACGAAATCACTCTTTGAAGGGCTTTCGCTCGAAATTGAATAGTCGTTACACACGATATACCAATAAATTATGTGCTTTATTGTAATATTGCAGAATAACAAATGTTAATACAAATTTTGAATGATAGATTTTATACTTTTATTTAAATTATCCATCACCATTGTTTCACTCGGTCACTTTGCAACCTCATCCACAATGGAATAATTGCAATACTTGATAATTAGCCTATATAGTGAGTACCAGTACTGGTGGTTAGGATGTAAAAAAGTACAGATTATAGCTGTGTTTATACTGCAAGTCTATAGGACTAACCAGGACCAACCTGGCTGGACGCCACTTTGGGCCTGACTTACATTTTACTGACTTTAATAGTCTAAACATGCACCACACTGGTTATAACTATCAGTGTTTATACGCTCATCTGATGGCATGCTGGTCTGGCCAATAGAGTGTATGTGTGTGAATATGAAGATGACCGCCGCTGAAGCCGTCGAAACGTCAGTCACCAACAAGTTCAATCTTTCTCAAAACTACAACTTGGACGATCAACTTCACACATCTTATGATACTCCTAAAGTTCAAACCATTTACTTTATATAATATGTATACTTCTACCTAAGATACATAATGATAAGGTTCCCATTGAGTTCTTAATCACTAGTATTACTGGTACTGTATTAATATGTACTTGCACTATTTAATAAAATTTCGAGTGTTGGAATATATACATTTTAAGACCAAACCGGGACCAGTTGCGAAAAATGCAACTTCAAGGCCTTCCGGCTGGAATTGAACCCGCGACCCTGCGATGCTAGTTACCGGTTTGGGGTTGGCGAAAAAGCGGGCGGAAAGCGGGGGGAGGCGGGCGGCAAGTGGGCGCGGTGGGAGGCGGGCGCCCCCCTCTTCGCCCGCTTTCCACCCGCCTCGCCCTTCGCCCACTTTTTCGCCTTGCCCGCTTTTTCGCCAACCCTCACAACCCCTAAAACTGCCAACCACGCAGGCTAACTATCTGCTTATACAGAGAAAATTATATACACAGCAACAAACAGTACCAGAATGCTTTAGGCAAGACTGACGTAAAAGCCATTTGTAGTCGAATGAAGTTTATCCACATTTTTTGCTTAGCTTATTTTTTGCTTAAACAATTAATTATGTATTATACGGTATATATCTTTTAAATAAAAAATTTAACCACTACTTATTAAACTACAATTATTTAACAAATAATATATTGTAAATAAATGTAAATAAATGTAAATAAATGTAAATAAATAAACGCGTAGTGTGCTGTGTAGGCAATGTCGATACATGTATATGTAAATAGAATATACTATTCAGAAAGCGAATTCAGAAAGCGAATTCAGAAAGCGAATTCTATATGACGTTTTAAGTGTAGGCCCTTCGACAGATCTCTTTCTGAATGACGAAAGCCCCCAGTAGAGATTACTTGACAAACAATAATTTTATGAATTAGCTACAGTATATATTAAACTGGTCGTATCCATACGGCTACTTTACTGCATAAATAAAATCTATACCCACATTTTATTTGCATTTTTAACACTTTTTAACACGACTTTTTCTATGTTTTAGTGTGAAACCGGAGATACCAACATGACAACAATAGTTGAGGAAACGACAACGCCCAGGTTGATTTCTTCTGGCACTGTGTTAGAGGTGACGTCTTTATGCTTGGCCGCAGAAGGGATGGTGGTATGCCAATTTGCACCAACTAATTATATTTTGAATGCCGTCATAACATTAGTTGCCAGCTATTATGCATTTAATTCAACTTATCCAGATTGGTTAAATCTTTTTGGAGTATTTGTTGTTGGGCAAAACAGCAAGTTCCATGCCTAACGCAGTAGACCACTTTGTGTCAGATTTAAAATGAACTTGTTAATTATGAACTGAATGTGTTATTTCACTGGTTAATTTCTGTTTAAAAATTGTGTTAATATATATATATATAATATATATACACATAAGTAGTATAGAACATGGCGGTGCGAGCTCAGCAACGCCAACCACAAATGCGAGTGCCATAGCAACGTTAATTTTTACGCCAAATCGCGATTTAGCGCGAAAATTAGCGATACCACGGTGCCCGCACTTGTGGATAACGTCGAATAAGCTCGCACCGCCATGTTCTATACTACTACAGCAGTCGTTAATTAGGCTTGACGCACCCCTCCCCACACTCTCCACCGATTAGTGTCAAACACGCGCGAGACTCACGAAACAATACTGAATTTGTACCAAATCACATTTCAGTCACGTTTAAAAAATAGTCGTTTCAACATTTTCAGTCACGTTTAAAAATAGTCGTTTCAAAATTTTCAGTCACATTTAAAAATAATCGTTTCAACATTTTCACAAATTTGTCAAATCACATTTTAAAAAATAGTCGTTTCAACATTTTCACAAATTTGTTAAATCACATTTAAAAAATAGAGAGTGCCGTTTCAACATTTTCACAAATTTGTTAAATCGTATTTAAAAAATAGAAAGTGTCGTTTCAACATTTTCACAAATTTGTCAAATCGCATTTAAAAAATAATCGTTTCAACATTTTCACAAATTTGTCAAATCATATTTAAAAAATAGTCGTTTCAACATTTTCACAAATTTGTCAAATCACATTTAAAAAATAATCGTTTCAACATTTTCACAAATTTGTCAAATCACATTTAAAAAATAGAAAGTGTCGTTTCAACATTTTCACAAATTTGTCAAATCACATTTAAAAAAATAGTCGTTTAAACATTTTTACAAATTTATGTGTCGTAAAAGTGTCTCACGCGTGATAAAATTGCCACCTGTTATGCAAATTAGATTATTGCCACCTGTTAATAATAGATTAGTCCGTTTGTTCACTATTTTCAGTGTTTGTTGCCTCTCACTTCAATGTTTTTGTGACCATACGCGTAGGAGTCAATACCATTTTCTAAAAGGTATCGTTTATCGACACTTTATTAATTTCGTAACTACCGAGCTGATGTTTGACACTTCTAATGGTCTTCATTATGTGTCGCAATTGTTTCTGCTCAAGTAACACACTTTTGTAATCTTCGTGTCTGATCACTTTTTTAATTATATTCTTTCTAATACCTTTAGCGGTTTTCCCACCGCCTCCACCCTCTTTCAAATAGCTGTACATTTTACTGCGCAACCCGACGAACTCAACAATTGGCGTTCCAGCGCACTCGTCTTTCATCTTCCCAATAACTTTCTTATTCTCTCTAAAAAAGAATGGGCTGTCTGCAGGATAGTCGCTATTGTCGAACTTTTCGCACTCCATCATAAAGTCGGAATAAACGTCGTCAGTTTTGATTGAGTACAACAGACTGTCAGTGTCAGTGAAGTGCAATCTACAGGTGTCGCTAGAGTACTTTTTCATAATATAATTGTAGTGAAAATTGTACATCAGCGTTTTACTCAAGTCTAGTATGCACATACCCACATATGCAGGTCTATTTAGTGTCAACGTTTCTTTAACTTTGTGGACAGCGACTAAGTTCTCGCTAAATATTTTGCAAGACACGAACGTCGGCTTCGAGACAAGCTTTTCTAATTTCTTCGCAGTGGTCACTAATCTTACGTCCACACGCTTCCTCAAGTTTTCCATCGTTTTTTCCGAACACACTGTTGTTCATTAACTTGAAGAAATCCTTCTCGAAGGTGTTCTTAGCCGCAGTTCTTTTGACTGTGTTAAAGTCGATGTACTTGCCTAGCCACTTGGACTGGTCAAACTGCAGGACCCTGTGAATCTTATTGATTTTTAATCCAAGATCCATGTACAACTGCAGATTTCCGTAGTGACACACATACTTTTTTTTGTCCATCAAATTAGTCACCAGCTTCTTCACACCACCAACACTCACGTTAAACTTATTTTTGATTTTCGTGCAGTACTCCGACAACATGTCAACGGTTATCTCCATCTTCTCGGGAGCCAACGGGTAATCGTTGTGTAGGTCATGCAAATGGGTTGGGTACTCCAAGTCAACCTCGAGCAGTAAACCTTTTTTACTATTGTTGTGATAGTCGTGTAGATTAACCTTTTCTATTTCTCTCTCAGTCAACCACTTGAAGCCGCCCGTAGGTAGACTTCGACTCATCGCCCATCCGTACAAATTGTTGGCATCAAGGTACATCAAATACTTCGACTCTCGCGCTTTATCGTACCCCTCCATGTACTTATTATTCGCCACGCCATGTCTGTTGCATATGTAGCTCACACCACCACGCATACCTAATTCTACGAACTGGAACATGTCAATGTCGGACAACAATTCGAGTTCCACTCCAGTCATCTTCAACATGGCATCCCAAGCCAATCCAGGCGACGTGAAATAATGGCAAGGGTCTAATTTATACTCGCGATGGCATGTCTTTCTAAAGTTCTCAAAAACGTCGGCGAGCAAGAGCACATCACTTTTCAAATACAGGTCGTGATACCCACCCATACTTTCAACGTCGAAGTAGTCCCACACATCGATGGCGCGCTCGTGCATTTCTTCCGTAATGTGCTCGTCATTCAGAACGCTGTATAGAAGTCCTTTTTGGAGGGTAGCTCACATTCGTCGAATTTATCAAAGGAGTCCATATAATCGTAGGGATAGACTCCCTTTCTTGTCATGAGTGCCAAACCGTCGTCGTGAAACACTTCTGACGTGTATTTGAAAGCGTCCCTTGGTAGGTTCCTCACCAAGTTGTCTAGACCACTACTCATGAACTGGAAGCTGTCCAAAAATACCAAGTTTTTTCCAAGCATGAACGCCATGTACTTCTCCATGTTGTTCGGTATCACATTTATGTCTTGACCAAACTTGCCAATCTCCTGCATAATGAAATGGCTATCGTAGCCACGTAGGTTATGAAAGATCACAGGGATTTTGTCAGTCAACTTAAAGTTCACGTTACAATCGCGATGTGCGGACCCTCTGTACTTACCTGACACGTGACAGTGGTCTCTCACTCTAACGTCAGCGCCAGTGTACTCAACACTGCAAATATGGCAACTTTTAGCCTCGTCAAAGTTCTTCTTATCGACATCAGTTAGTATCATCTCTTTGTTAAAGTGACTCTCAGATGTCTCTTTACAATATTTGACAATTTCTAACATCTCCCCAATGAACTTATTGACTGCGTTTTCACCGCGATACACTTTTACTGGCTTACTGTACTCATTGTCGTAGCAACAAACTAATTTATACCCATAGCCACAGTCAACGTGTCTCTGATAAGCGTTTGTGTAGCTACACTCGCTTGACAGCTTTGTTGTGTGCACCTTCTGTGTGATAGCCTCGAAATCTGCGTACACCACAAATGGTACATTTAATTGTCTGCTAAAATTCTCGTATTTCACTCTCGCACCTTTTTGCGGCATTTTAATAGCTTGCTTCCCATTGATGACCAAACACACTTCAATATGACTTTCAAGCACGTCCGCTCGGGTAAAACACTGCAAACAATACCTACAAAAGTGCTTTCTCGCCTCGTGCTTTGTCTGCCGGTGCATGAATTTGTTGAAGTCACGAATATACACATAATGCTTGTTGCCCACATCATTAGTTATCAACAGTAGGTCCATATGGTCAGGGTGCGCTTCCTTAGAAACGTACACAGGGAATGGCTGCTTATTTTCGTACCCAAAAACATTGATGCTAATTTCGTTAGCCTTTTCGATCTTGTTGTAATCTTTGAGTGTGACTGGGAAGTCGACTCCATCGTAATTCAACTCACTGACATGTCTGACGTACTTTGACGTTCTATCAGAGTTTTTTCCAACGGGAAACTTATGTGCAAGGTGACACCATCTAAAGCACTCGTTGTCATCATCGTTATTTACATTTATCAGACCCTTCATACTGTTGCACAGCTCCTTTGGCAACGCAATGTAGCTACTCCCATGCAAAGGTCTGTAAATAGCGACGTTGACGTAGTGCGCATCTATTTTGTCGATAGTCCATCCAGACCCCTCAGATAACCACCCAGCTATCCGCGTCAAAATCTGCTCCGACCCACGATTGGCGACACCCTCGATGTCATGCTCGTTAATGACGACGAACGTTTCGCTGTTAAAGTAGGCAGTTTTGTATGTGGTCTTATCACGCTCTAAAACTTTCTCAAAAGTGACCTTGACTGTCTCCACCACTTTCATTCCGTTGGTCTCACCCAGCTCGCGTCTCAAAAGGTTAGTGACAGCACTTCTACTAGCGTTTACCTGATTGATGTCTCTGTCGTCAATCACTTCGACTCCATAAGACCTTGTGAACCCTCTCAGTGCTCGATCCAACAGATGCGTTGACGGTGCGAGGTCTTCGACTACAGGTTGTCCCTCTTGATCTCTAAAGAAGCCGTGAACGTTGGTCGCTTCATCTGTTAATGAATTGACAACGGCTACACTCGTCTTATGCGCCCGTCTTTTTGTCAGTGGGTTTTTCACAGTCCGACTCATTGGCTTATACTTACACTACACTTTTTTTCCTAAGCCACTCATTGTAATAAATATCGCCACTTTCACACCATCCCAGCTTTGGGTACACCACCCCAAACAAATTGTCGTCGAACTTATCTTTCACCTTCCCGTCTTTGAGGTCAAGCACCTTCTTGAGTGTCTCGAGTTGTCTTCTATGACACAACCTAATAATGTAGTATCCATATCTGCTGACGTTTCTACCCTTTATCAAATTGCATGAGTGCAACACATTGACAACTTTCAAGAAGTCCTCTTTTATCAACTCAAGGTGCTCACCCTTCACAACGTTCCGTAGTCTCCTCCCCATCCACCAAGACCGTTTGTGAACGCTTTTTAGTCGCGTGAGTCTCATGTCACCATAACTCTGAATGTAGCCCCATTCAATGTCGCCACACTTTGGACACGCGTACCCACCGCAGTCAGTCATGTTTTTCACAACGTCACAATCCGAGCAGTAGTGAATTCTGAAGGCGCCCCCACACTCAGTTTGCGTCTCATTCGCGATCTCGTCAATTGTCAAGCCATAACTCATCTGCCTCATAAGTTTGTCCATCACTTATACTACTCCAACATTTTTTTCAACGAACTAGCACCCATACCGCTATTCCACTACCCAAACCTAGCGCGCTAACAAACAATAATTGGTATTCCTTCATTTCCGCACTTGGTTGGTAGTAATCCGCAATCTTCGGGAGGTCAGTGAACACTCGTCCGCTGTACCGTATGGTCATTACGCTTCTAAGTTCTTCCAACGCGTGGTTTGTGTCATTGATGTCAGCATTAGCGTCAGAGAGCCGTTGTCGCAAACGCTGGATCTTATCTTTCTTGGCGACCTCATTCTCATACCACACTTCTTTCGCACTGGCTAGCTGTTCCAACGCATGGTTGTGCCTTTTCATCTCAGCTTCATAGCCTGTGTGATTAAACTTCGAAAACATAAAGCCAGCGCCTGCAAAAGCCACTGCATTAAATATCCCTCCAGCCACGACACTCACCATTAACTTACGTTGATTTGAATGGATCTGTCGGTATCCACTTTTTCGATTGCGCCCATTTTACTAACAGCGTTCCCGCACCAACAGCTGCAGCAAGTTTCACTGTGCCTCTCACTGTCTCTGGTGTTCCCAATGGTTCCCCCAAAGCCCTTTTAGAAATCATACTCACTGCCACAGCACCAGTCGTGACAAGTAGCGCATCGTACAATTCGTTCATAAGTTCTTTTCGATCGATCGCAGTCATATACATTGTCGTGTGTTTTGTTCAAGAATCAAATGTGTCTAACGCTGGACGACGAGTTTTATGACTCTCTGACGCAGGTGCTGGTGCAGTACTCACAGGTTCTTTTTCACTGCTAATTGTGTACCATAGCGAAGCACCAGCAATGATTACACCGAGTGTTCCGACAATGTAACCATAGCTCCACTCACCACCCTGTTCTTCGTTGACTATCATTTCACGCATTTTCTTTTCTTTCGCAGCTTTCGATATCTCAGCCAACTTTTTACCAGCAGCGACGCGTTTTGGGTCCTTTACCTTAACACTTTTCACATCAGCTGTGATCTTAGCGTCGACAGCCGTCTGTGAGTCTTCAACCATCTAATACACTATCACGTGTTATCTTACTCACAGATGACCTCACAGGTGTCTCACAGTTGACCTCACAGGTATCTCACAGTTCCAGACCAAACGCATTACAAAATTAGGATTTTTTCTGGGAGTATAACATAATGACTCAAGACCGAGAGGTTAGCGAAGAAGTTATTGACCGCTTGCTGAGAACGGCCTTTGTCAGCGTGTCTACCCCACGAGTCGACAATGGACCCAACGTCTTAAACGAGTACTTTTCAATATACAATCTGCTCGACCTCAGACGTGAAGAGGTGTTAATAAAACAGCCTATCCCCCAGGTCGACTGTGCGAGGCATCTTCACGACACTTGGATCGATCTTCGAGACGATAGAGCCAAGGAGATTGCTGATAGATTAGCTAGCATAATCCCTGTGTGGTGTTACTCATCATTCAAGTACCTTATGTTAGCAAGTGATGTCTACTTGAACAACCCTAGTGGGTCCAACGGTACGTTACTCGGTAACTTCCTCCAAGTGTTCTTAGTGACCCTTATATGGAAACCATGCCCAACCAAAGCCAAAGCGTGGCTAGATCTCGCCGCGAACCGCGACGTCCACGTTTGCAAGGTCGGGTGTAAGGAAATACTAGGTGTGGACGATATCAGGGACCACGTACTCTCGCCCGCCCACACACTGTTAATTTTAGGGTGTTAATTTAGCACCAAAAGTGGTGTTAAATAAAAAGGTACAGAATAGCACCTTTTGGGGTGCTATTTTAACACCTCTATTTAAGGTGTCAATTTAGCACCTTGCGAAGTGCTAAAATAGCACCATTTTTGGTGTCATAATAACCCGGATTTAAGTGTTATTTTAGCACTTACGCCTTAGTGTTAATATAGCACTTGATTATGGTGCTATTTCACCACCATAATATCCTAAAATATATGCATAAAAATATGTATATTATCTACTTTATACTATCTATCCAATGAGCGAGTGTATGTTTATGAGCTAATAGTAATGTTCAATTCTTTAATAAGTTTTTGCACAGAAATCCTTTTCTTCGCTTCTTGACGGCCGACTCAACATAATAGCCTCCAAGAAGGCATAAACATTCGATACACGCCTTACAAAAAAAACCTTTAGGAATTCCTATAGGAACTTAACTATAAATTCCTATAGGATCCCATTGGAAATTGGCCCGTGACCCTATAGGATCCTATACAAAATCCATATTGGAGATACTACAGGTATATACGGTAGATATCCTGCCAATTACACAAATTGAAAAGCAACAATTGAGACAAAAATGTTAGTTAACCAAATGATTTATTCAATTAATTTCTACAGGAATAAAAACTTACAATTTCAATAAAGTTAATTGATAACTCCAGTAAAAAATCCCATTTTGATAAAAAATCCCATTTTGATAAACAACCTTAGGGAAACCCATACATAATTGGCCGGGTTGGAGTTTGAACTGCCATGACCTTATATAGTATAATATATGGTATACTAGTCTGACGCTTACTGCTTGAGCTACAAGTCAAGTTGGAAGCAGGTGGAATGCTGGTACTTGGGTTTATGATATTTTGAAATTATACATCAAGACATTTCTACAACAGTATAACAAATTCACAAGTGTAAATAGAAATGCAAATGCCTATTGTGGTTTTAGCCTGATGTTAATTCAGCATACCATTATTATTTCACTGATGAAGATGATGCTCTCATATTAGTGACCATATTATATGGTCACTAATATGAGAGCATCATCTTCATTCAGTGATATATGCTCTAGTATTTGACAATTAAATACATTCATAATAATGGTCATAGGTATATTGTGGTACTTCAGGAAAATACTGGTTTTTATTTCATGATGTTAATTTTTAATGACAAGTGAACACTGAGTTTGCTTATATGGTATACAAGCTGGTACGTTTCAAGCAAATGCCCTTTGTCAGAGAGATGTTTTCTGTGATGAAGGACCTTTTATATTTTTATTTGTGTAAGCAAATTCAATGTTCTCTTGCCATTAAAACAAGTATTTTCCTGAAGTACCATAACACACCTATTACCATTCTTATTGCACACTTTTATTGTACTATTGAGTTTGCTTGAAATACATGCTTACTTTTAGTCTAATAAAAGTTTGAAAACTACAGGTCTACATAATAAAATCTATGTTGTTTGTCACATAGACTAAATGTCACTTTTATAATGTTTATATGCTTGAGCATCCCATTAAAAGGGGCAGCGATGTCTTGTGGCATTCATCCCTATCTTGTTTTGCTTTGGATAGTCAAAATCTAACAGGTAGAAAGATGCCAAAAACCCCACAGTAGCTTCCTTCATATCTCTAACATCAGTTTTGAATAAGATCCTTTTTTCCACAATTACATATACAAAATATTTATCAAATACCAGCACTGGTACATTCCCCACTTGTTTTGTACTCCATGCATCTAATCTGGATCTTCATAATCCTTAAAAGAAACAAATATTAGTTTAGTACTGTAAATAGAAACAAAAGATTTTCTAATTATATTTTAATATCATACAATGTCTAGGAATGAGTTGTGTTAGAACCTGGATGGAAAACAAAACTAACTACTTTTCCAAACGTGCAGACATTAAATGTTTTGTTATATTATATAAATCTATTCAGACAACAAAACATCACAAAACATACTTATCCAGTACCGTACTAATTAAAATTTGTCCATTTTTTAAACACAATTTTGTTGAAGGGACAGTAAGATGAAAATCATACATCCCAATTTTGCATTTTGCTTAGAAGTACTCTCAAAATGATGACGAATAGCATGCTCGCTTGTTGTCAATATCTCATCTTATTGTAGAAATATCCTAGTTTTTGAAAGATGCAAATGAGATACCTTGCAACATAATCTGCACAAAAAGAAAAACTAAATGAGTAATACAGTGATGGATCCAGCTTGATCTGGTAGGGGGTGCTAGTGAAGTGAGATCCTGAGGCGTGGGGCATGACCGAGGCAGGGTGGAGTGCCCCTGAGGCAGCTACAGCAGGGGTATGGTGGAGCAAAGCCCACCAGAACATTTTTTTATACCTATTAATACCTATGAATCATATGATAGCTAATATATGAATCATAGGGGGCTTTCCATTTACACGGTCAGACTGGTTAGTCTGGTCAGAATGGACCTCCTCTTGATTAGGCCCACATTTTCCGGGCAGACCAGCCGCACTCCTCAAACGTATCGTGTTCCATTTAGCAAAATATTGCCGGACAGACCGGTCTGACCGTGAAATTGGAAAGCCCCAATATATCTACTGTATGAATCATATGATAGCTATGATACCTAAAAACTGAATTTGACAAAGCAATTGGCACCCTCACTGCACCCCCATTGGCCAAGGCCAGGGGGTGCATATACCCCCCTGTAAATCCATCACTGGAGTAATATACCTAGTATACTTAGGATTCTCTCTCAAGGCATCTCATTTGCATTTAAAGAAAATATTGACCAAGCCAGAACACCATTCTTCCTTATTTAATAATGTGAATAAAGTACAGTTTTAGATGGTAATTTAACATAAATAATGGTAGGCTGAAAACCAAGGTGAGATGATCTAACCATTGAGTCTAGGATGGAGTACCGTACTGCTACATGTTAATGTTTTAAATTTGTCAGAGTGTACACAGTCTTTGACAAACTTAAAACATAAACAGGTACCCCCAGTCAAGGAGTTGGTGAAGTCGGTGTACTGTGCATCCACTGAACACCCAGTTTTTGTCGGTAAGGAGAAAAAATTTTCAAATTATTTAAAAATCATACAGATTTTTGAAGGTATATACAGTACTTTATGTATATGCTCTTTCACAAGCATAATAAAAAATTTATTAGTTGATAAAATAAACTCAAACTTACCAAAATAAGCTAAATAAATTTTTCCAGCTGCTCTTATCTTAGTTTTATTTAAGCAGGAATGGCAACTTCATCTAGAAACAACCTAATTAAAATACAGCATTAGATAATGGTTGCAACCACTCAACCAATCCATGTTGAGTATTCCACTGCTCTATACCCATAGTGCTTTAATTCATGATTAGACAGGTTAATAGTGAACTCTATATAGTATATAGAGTAGAGTCCACTAAAAGATATTTTGTTTTCTTTTGTCATAGCACAGTGGATTCTATATACTGTAGAGTTCACTAATGAATTCAATAAGTCAATGGTTCTGGTAAATGTGCGAGGCAAAAAATAAATAGTAACAGTTAAAATTACTTTGCGGTTTCAACCATTCTCTAAGATGGTTAGATAATGATCCCTCATGCTCTATGGGATACAGAGTCCCTCGAATTAGATAGAAGTACACTCGGGGCCTTCTAACTACTGTAATTCTTGGGATTCTATATCCCATAGAACACAAGTCTCATTAAACTATCTTGTTATGCAAATATATACAATAGTGATTATTATTAGTATTACGATACATGATGATCATCAAGTTCAAATCCTCAGAAAATGAATCCCAGACAGTTTCCTAAGTATTACTGGTATATAGTGAATTTTGCATATGCAGTGAATATAGCAATCAAACCAGTATATCATTGTGACCTTCGATCTCCATAAGAGTTTTGATATTAGAGCGTGTCACAGGCAATCAGACGGTTACAGGTTCAATCCCTGTCTGGGATATTTTCTAAGGATTTGAGCTTGACAATCATCCATGTATCGTCTAAGCTGGTTCACTTGGCACTTTGTTTGCCACATGCATTTTAATTCCATGAAAAATCAAAAATGTATAACTACTTGACAACCGGTATGCAATATCACATGAAGAAATATTTTGAGTAATGCCAAATGTTTGGAAGTTGAATTTATACATAAAAATTATGATAACAACACTTCTAAAAGCAATGCCATTACTCTCTGAATTTGTGCTTTTCAGCAAGGATTTAAATGACCTTAGAAATTCCCTTTTGTTGATTGTTGTTCATACTCTTAATCATTATCACAAACAAATAAAAGGTTATATAAACGGTTATTCCCGATAAATATTTGTATAACATACCGTTTTGTTTCCTGAGACCAGATAAAGGATGGGCTTTCTCGATCATTCAAATTATTTTGATTAATAGACACTTGATTATCCACATTTCAATTGAAAAATAACTCTTCTCACACAATGGAATACTCTAAGACAAAGGTTTTGATAAGATAAGTTCAGGACAACTATTTGATTTGCTTCAAACGTTCAGATGCATTTAGGAGCTATATAATATATTTATAGTAGATCAGAGTGAGACTTACCTTCGTCTTCGAACTTTGCTGAAAGCCTGAAAACGCATCACTGCCGTATTTACCCTCGCAGCCAGTATTTTGTAAGATCGACGAATAATTGATGATCAGCCACTTCTTTAGAATTGGTAACACAAAAAGCAATAAAGAATCCAAGACACAAACCACGAGAGATTCAAAATTTAAAATATGGCGCAGCAACATTAACTCGCTAGGACCTCTGGGAAATGTCCATATACCCTTCACCAATCCCTTCACAATCCCTATACTTCCCTGGAATCCCAGCCAAAACATTGCTAAAGATGCCACAGAAGTCTACCTGTGGAGGAGGCTAGTAGAAATTATATATAATATCAGCTTAATGTCAAGTTGAGCGAGCCAGTTATAAAGCTCTCCGGTGAGGTGGAGGGGATTGGGGCGAGCCGCTAGGCTAACTCGAATGACACCAAGACGACTCCGCGTCGCGTTTGCGCAATGTTTATTCACTTTCAGTTATATACCGGCGGTAATGAGTATGTTGAAATTGACTAAGAAATATGCTATTGTTACAAGTAAATTTCATTGTCGGTAATATTATTCTTGTCATCTTGATAAGAAATTCATATTTAATCTTGGTTAATTATTGATAAGAAATATGTTCTCGTTTTAAGTAAAATCGATTTGTTTTTGTGTATGAATATATATTCTATTTTTCTGGGTAGGCTTTTACTTAATAAATGACAAAATATATAATAATTACATGATCAGGTTTTCTTATTTCGTGAATTTTTATTATCTCAAAATAATTGTTTTTATGGAAATCTTATCTTTTTTAACATATTGTTTTTCTTGTAAATAAAATAATTTTCTTATTTCAAGAAAATAACAAAAAGGAAAATATTTCTTACTTTAAGAATTGTTTTTCTTATCAAGAAAATCATTTTCCTATTTTAAGAAATTGGAAAATCTCATTTAATTCTTATTTTAAGAATTTTTTCTTTAATTAAGAAAATTATTTTCTTGTTTTAAAGACTAATAATTCTTGAAATAAGAAACATTTTCTTAATAAGAAAATGACTTTTTGCTGTGTAAGATGCACAATTAAGTGAGATAGAAAATCGACCGAAGGCCCGACTGAGGGTCCAAGACAGCTAGTGAACTGATATATTCTTATAAACCAATGACCAAAATTTTAGGTGAAACTTCATATAAATCCCGAAATGACATCACAGACTATCGGTAGTAAAATTTGAAATTAAAATCGGCTGTTATTTTCAAAATAAAGCATTATAGCATTATGTTTTAAATTTGGGATATTTATATGAAACATCTGCTAAAATTTTGCTAAAAATATAATTTTTGTTCCTATAGGAATTCCTATAGGATGGGAATTTTCCTATAGGAATTCCGATTCAAATTCCTATAGGAAAGTTTGTTCCTATAGGATCCTATAGGATTTTTTCGTAAGGGGATCACCACCATAATATCCTAAAATGTATTTCCTTGGCACACAAACTGCAATAATATTTATAAAAATATGTATATTATCTATAATATATGTATAAAAAACTATAATATATGCATAAAAATATGTATATTATCTACTTTATACTATCTATCCAATGAGCGAGTGTACGTTTATGAGCGAGTGTACGTTTATGGGCTAATAGTAATGTTCAATTCTTCAATAAGTTTTTGCACAGAAATCCTTTTCTTCGCTTCTTGTGGCCGACTCAACATAATATAGCCTCCAAGAAGGCATAAACATTCGATACACCTGGTGTGTATTCCATGTTTAATACATAACATGTACCAACGAGGAGTACCACTGCCATATGTATTTGATTACTGGTAACTGAAGATAACTCCAGGAATATTTGTCCTTCTACAGCAATGAACAGGGGATCCATGTGGGGAAGATCTCCAGATCCAACAAACCTTGGGTAGGTTGTCTTGGAAACTTCTTCATCATTCGATTCATCGTCCTAAATATAAAAATCAAAACATTATTTATATGGCACAGTACATGGTTTACAAACATGATATTACCCTTGTTCCAGGCCTAGAACACAAAAGGGGTAGTTAAATACACTTTTAAAGTGGAGACCAAAGTCAAGGCTCAGACAAGGGCTCACAGACAGTTTATAAATAGCTTAACCCATTAACTGGCAGTACCCTACCACTAACAAGAAAAACACCCTGGTGTTTGACACAGTAAAACACTAAAGTAGGGCATGTCCGGGCACCTTGCCAGATAATGGGCTAAAAGCAATACGTTTTAACATTATATTTATTGTTAATTGCAAACACTTACATAACAAATTTTTAGAAACAATAGTTCTGCTGCCTCCTTTAATACATCTTGTAAGATCAAAGCAGCCACTGTACTCTTTATCTCTGTTAAGAGAAAAAGAATATGAATTTAAAATGTGTTAATTCACAAGCAATTTGCTAGTGCATGGGGGCTCTAATGAATGGTGGACCTAGGGAGGATAAGGCACCAAAGGTAAATTTTGGGAACAGGATACTTTGGGTTTTATATGCTCATGAAAAAGTAAGAATTATTTAAATTATGTACCTGGTTCTCTATCTGGCTCCTCGTCCAACAACCTCTCCATCATGCTTACCAGGGATTTTATGCTTCTTTTGGTGCACCCGGAAGCATACTTGATCATTTTCTTCACCAGCAATTGAAAGGTACTTGCCATATGACATATCACGAACCAACTTGTTATTATTTAAAATCCTTCCAAATTCTGCCTTCACTCCACTGCCACTCATCTTTTAGTTGTTCAATTTAACCAAACTTGCTTTGCGATCATATAAATAGCAATAAGTTACTAAGAATTGCGATATTTTTCCCAATTTACTTGTCTATAAAACTTCGCCGCTCCTTCATCGTCCGCCATTTTGAATGCGAAAAACGTGTTTATGTGGTGCTAATTTGACACCCAAAATTTAACTCTTGAAATGGGGCTATTTTAGCACTTTCACTTACAGGTAAGGTGTTATTTTAGCACCTTAAAAAAGTGTTAGATATCTAAGGTGCTAAATTAGCACTTTTATACCAACTCATGATTTTATGGTGTTAAATTGGCACCCAAATCGGTGCTAGAATAACACTTGTCATTTAGCACCACCACAAGGTGTCGAATTAACACCTATGAAGGTGCTATTATAACACTCTGAAATTAACAGTGCAGACACTTTGCGAGAGACGAAAACGTGTACACCTGTCACCCATGCGGTGTGGTCACCAACGACCCACTGCATCGCTTAAGACATGAGAGCTCGAGGTCCCATCTTAAAAACTTAGAGCTCCAGCGGATATTCAACATGGAACGACGGTTTCCACCACAATAAAAAAATATTTCTCTGGGGTATAGTAGCCATGAGAAAAGTTGGTAAACTAGAAATTGTGATTGGCCCCACGTTCGCAGGGAAAACGACAGAGACTCTCCGCAGGTTAGTTGCGTTAAGTAAGTCAGGGCTCAAAGTCCTCTACATGAACAACACAGGCGACATTAGGCGAACTGACCACGCGTTCTCCACGCATCGTCAGACCATTGTTGTCGGATCAGACAGTTTACCTGCGAAGTTAATCGCCAACCTCCCGAGTTCTTCCGAGATAGCTGACTATGACGTCATTGGCATTGATGAGGGCCATTGGTACTCTGATCTACTCCCAGTTATTCGCGAATATGTTAAAGCCGGCATTCACGTCATTATTTGTGGTCTCATATCAACAGAGCGCTTAAAAAGAATTGGTGAGCTCGACACACTGTTCCCAGTAGCAGACGACATCACATTTCTAAAAGCGCATTGCGTCGTTTGTCGCGACACTTACGGAACAACTGTTGAAACGCCATTCAATTGGAGATACAACCCAGGACCATCATTCGTTGGTGGTGCTGAGCAATATCGCGCAGTGTGCAGACGTCATCATCCTTCCACACAAAATTAAGGGTGTTCTCGGATACCCCACTTTTTTAAATTTATACATTGGTCACATGAAGCGTCCAATGTCTCATAGAAACATTTTTTCACACAGTGGTCAGAAGGTTTGTGAAATAAAGAGAGAGAGTTTCGCAGATATTTTTATCGAGTTAAAAAACGTCTTTAAAAAATGCTAGAGCAGTTGTATCAACAACGAGAACGAGTGCTAATTCGACTTATTACTCGCTGTCTAAAAAGTCTCTTTACAATAACGTCTCTCATGGTTGCTCAACGCTGATTTATTTTTAAATTTACGAAAACACTGGGAACACTGAAACCCAACGTCAAAGAAATATTTTATTATTGCGGTAATAGCGTCGTCGTACGAGTCACACAACAATGTTAGATAACCAGCGGATTTGTATCTGAGCAGCAGAGAGTCTTGCTCTTTAGATGTCTTGCCCGTGCCACCTGGATTCTTGAACTCAATCACGAGTCCGCTATGCTGTCGGTTCGCGTTGGCGATAATCAAGTCAGGTGTTCCACGTTGGTAACCTTTTTTCCACGAGTTTATTCTTTTACTTGAAGTGTCTTGATTCTCACCACAAGCAGCTATCAAAATAGCTTCTGGATAATATTTCCTAAGAAAGCCAACAACTTTCGTATGAAGATCGAACTCAGTGATCATTTTAAACTGATTGTGTTTGAGACCAACGTTAGCTAAACCCTTTCTAATGCTTGGTAAGACTTCTGTGTGCACCCACCTTCCAAAGTGTTTCGCACGCTCCATTCTACTTGAGAACGTTAGTGAGTAGACCCCAAGTTCGTTGATAAACGAGGCCTGCTCTATCTTCATTTTACAATCAGGTTCGACGTGATCGTTAACTGCGTCTTTTGGTCGGGCGTAACCTAGAGCGCTCGCGACTTCTTTTGCTTTGAACCATATTTCACCGTTGTGATTAACCGTTGTGATTTGATGACCGTCGAAATCAAATAGTTGAGGCGTTATGGAAGTCATCACTATATTATAGTCTCCCACAAAAAAAACTACTCGATGTGGGCGCTAGGTTTTTTATAGATCTGGTTTGTTGTGTACCAACGCATCAGGTGTGTTTCATTAGTCTTCAGTTTTCTACGTCGTCTGAAAAAGTTTCTAACGTTACGAACCAGCTTTCTAAATCTTCGAAGCTGAGACCAACCCATTTTAACTTAGGTCACGTCTCCTACCACTCCCACAGTGTCTGACTCTGGTAACATAATAGGTTTGCCGTAAGTCTTTTTAGACCTCATACCAATCTCAGCGTGGAGCTCGACAGTAACGTCACCGCGACCAAATGATCCACCAGCTTTGAACATGTGATCAGTCGTCTTATTTATTTTATATATTTCACGAGGTCTCGAAAAACATGCTCCCATTTACTTTATACCATATTCCTTCATCATTTCTCCACCCATGATTATGATGTCTCGGTTAGTCATGTAACCACTCACAATTTTCACGCCGTAGAATTCTATCAACGATGCATGGGTATGCATAAGGTGCGAGTGGTATTCTTGGTCGGTGTATTCCAAAAATTGTTCCGTAGGGTGTGCCTATCTTTTTCATATTCGCTACGAAGTCTGAGTCGGCTGACTTAACGTTGTTGACCCTGACGTGTGAATTGCTCATTTGCCAATGTATTGATATCATATGCATTTTACTTATGTCAACACCACTTGGAATAGTGCATATGCTCTCCATTGCTGGGATGCTACCACCATACGCGAGTCCATTAGCCATACCAGTCTTGTACCCTATGAACTTATCCCACTGACCGTCGTCGTTTGATATAATTGTCTCCCAATTTGATCCAGCGGTGCGAGTAGGTAACCTCACTACAACAAAAATGGAAAGATCACACCATTGCATACTCGGACAGTTAAAGTGGAGACCTGACTCAAGTGGGAGTGGTGTTAACACAGGGGATAGAAAACTTTGGCTTACACTGCTGATGCCAACAATAGGACCATAGGTTGGGTTGTTTTGCACTAATTTACTTGTTTCACCAATGGCTTTCACTTTGTTTGAGCCATTGGTGTGAAATTCCACGTTTTTCAAGGCGTGTGTGCTAACGTTGAAGTCGAGCACAATGTTGTAGGACTGGCTCTTGAGGAAACCTGATAGTAGTTGCTCTAGAGTTCTTTTATTGATAGCGTCTGAGTCATCGACTGGGTCTGCTACGTTTTTTATCGCTGAGCCTTGCATGTCTATTATTCCAGACATCCTTCCACCGGTTGCGCTTAATTTAGGATCTTCGTCCAGATGTCTTTTCGTTCTCTTTAGTATTTTATCGTGAGGGTCGTCAGACTCATACCCGTAGTTTAGACTCATTACTACTTCAAGGTGTATTTGGTTAGTAGATAGCCAGACACCGCTGAGAACCCTAACACTATCGCCAACGTTGTCGTGTCTGACTTACTTGTGGCCACTGCTTTTCTCATAGGAATTGGTGCCGCACTTTCTTGGTAAACTTTTTTAGCCACGAGATTAGTTGGCGCCGTCACATTTTCTTGGTGAGCTTTTTTCTTCACGGTCGTTGGTACTACTAATGAGTGAGTCACCACATTTTCTTGGTGGACTTTTTTAGCCGTAATTGTTGGCGTTGTTGCATTCAAGCTAGTGCTCACCCCAAATTTCATGGACTCTGTAGCAACCTTTAATAAGTTGTTGTACCCAGCGATTTTATTCTTGAGTATCACCACATTACTTGGCATTAACCATGTACTTGGCGACACTGCAAGATTTTGGACAACGTTGGTGTCTCTAACCGATTTGTTCATGTTGAGAATCCATGTCGACACGTCATACTGTACAACACTGTCAGAAAACAACTTGCGGAATTCTTGTTGGGTTTCTAGACTTCCTGCAGAACCACCAACGACTGATACACGTGTTCTCGCTTGCGCACCAAGCGCGGAGTACACAAAGGCTTCTATGCTTTGATTTAGATATTGTAGTCCAATGTTGGTAAAGCCGTCTGACAATCGCGCGACGTATCGTTTGTAATCATTATGGGTGTCGTTGAGTGTGTAGACTCTGGTTTCACCTGTTGTGCCATCGCTCAGGACTTTATTCTGGTAGTAATGCTTTCTGGGAATTTTGGAAATCTTACCATACAATTCGAAAGCGTTAAATTCTCTACTTATTGATCTCATGGTCTCACCACCCTCCATTCTTCTGAGAAGTCTCCTAATGGTGAAGTACACATGAAATCTCATCACACTTGTGACCACAGGGTGAACTTCTTGTGACACTGATAAATGTTGCAACGACACTCCACAACAGAAACTCGCGCAATACGTCGCAAACACAATGCGGTAGTAAGATTCGTTGTCATCCCACTCTGATTTTGTCTTTGATGTGGTGATTTGTAAGGTTGGTAGCTTTGACATGAAGTAGCTATTTTGGTTAACAAAAACTTTAAAGTTATTCACTGGATAATTTAACATGTTTTCTGTTGGATAGCCATCCCAAAGCCCCCAGTGGTTTTTATGACCTTTTGGCAGTGGTTGGATAGTTCCACCACCTTGCCATATTATTGAGAACTTGCTATTGTGTAGCCACTTCCACATGTTTTTATCATTTTTGAAAGTTGCGCTGGTTATGTCTGTGCTGAGGATGTCATTGTTTCTGAAATATATGTCAACACCTAGTATCTTACCGTCTTGCGAAATATTTGGATAGAACTCGAATTTGCTTAAAGTGGCGTGAGGGTACTTTTTGATGAGGTCTGCCTTTGCGTCGTGTGTAGCCTTCGATGTGTTAGCCATCGCGCGTTTGTAGTACTTTCCATAGTAGTCGTGAAGGGCTTTCTGCATATAATATACCGTATGTTATACATAATGCGAAAGTTGACGGTATTCATTGAGGGTGTGGAGAAAGTTGTGTCCTTTGACAACGCGATGATGATCGTGAGTGATAACCCATGCATTATGGTCAAGACAGCTACTGTGTTTTGGGACTACGACAACGTATTGGCAAACACAATCGACTTTTCCCTCGGTAGTCTCTTGCGGTTCTCAGTGCCTCAGGGACACTACAACTTCAACGCGTTGGTTGAGTACATGAAGCTCCAAGTCTCTGACATAAGACCAAACGTACCAAGTCTTGAAATAGAGAAAATCCCATCTGGTGGATGTAGAGTAAAGACTGTAGCCCCTGTTCGATTGCTGGGGGTTGGACCTCTCCTTGGCTTTGCAGAAAACACGTTAATCCAAGGGAAGGGGTGGCACGTCAGCCCAAACAAAGTTGATATGTACAGAGGTCTGAAGTGCATAGAAGTCTCGTGTGACATTGTTGACCCTGAAAGCAATGTAGGTATTGATGGGAAGCGTAGCAATGTGATCACAACGTTACCAATACCCACTGAACAGTCTTTGAAAGGGTCGGTGCAACGTCATGTAGACATCGAGTCCAAGGTGGGTATTAAAAAAGGTGTTTACTCAAGTATGACATTTCGTGTCAAACCAAATAACGGTGGTCTCAAAATTGGCGCGGTGTTATTGGAACTGTATATTGTGTGAGTTATATGGAACTTGGTGTGGAGACAGAACAAGGGTTGAGAGACATTTATTATAATCCTAAGACAGGGTACAGTGGTGTAGAGAGGCTGTATCAAAGTGCATTGGGAGACGGATTGAAAGTAACTAGAAAAACAGTGAAAGAATGGTGACAGCGCAGGACACTTACACTAGGTACAAACCTATTGTGAGAAGGCATAAGTTCCGCGCGACTTTTGTTGGATTTCTTGGTGAAGAGCTCCAAATGGACTTAGTGGACATGAGCAAGTACTCAAAACAGAATGGAGGTTATTATTGGATATTGACAGGCATTGAAATATTGAGTAGATACGCTTTTGGAATTGCAGTTTATAGAAAAGACACTAAGAACATGACTAAGGCCGTTGGAGAGTTGTTGAGCGACTTTAAAGATCGGTTTGGAACCACACCTAAGTTAGCACAATTTGACGACGGACTTGAGTTCTACAATGTTGGCGTGAAAAGTTTACTGAAAGAACATGGTGTTGAATATTTCAGCACTATAAGAGCGATAAAAAGGCTGCTGTTGTCGAGCGTTTTAATAGAAGTCTCAAGAGCATTATGTGGAAGTACTTTTACACCCGTGGAACGTACAAATGGATTAACGTTCTTGACCAGTTTGTGAGCAATTACAATAGCAATGTGAACCGTAGTATTATGATGAAGCCAAAGGATGTCGATAAGTCAAATGAGGGTGAAGTTTGGACCACTTTGTTTGGTCATCATTTTGCAGACAATCCATTGCCAAAGTTTAGAGTTGGCGAGTCAGTGAGAATTAGTAAATACAAGAGTGTGTTCACAAAGGGTTATGAGGCCAACTTCACTGAAGAGCTGTTTAAAGTGGTAAAGGTTATTCGTGGTGATCCGAATGTGTACGAAATTGAGGATCACACCGGTGAACAGATTATTGGTAAATTTTACGAACAGGAATTATCGCTGGTCAATAAGAAACATGGCGACGATGTGTACAGAGTTGAAAAGGTGTTGAAAAGAAAGAAAGTCAGAGGAAAGAAGATGGCGCTGGTCAAATGGTTAGGTTATGAGAGCAAACATAATTCGTGGATACCAGAAAGCAACATTCAAAACGTGAGCTAATGTAATATGGCTGAAGGTGGGGGAGATTTCGACGACTTTGAGATGGAAAACCTCGACAAGTACAAAGACATGAGTGAGAAGCAATTAGAAGAGGAGATCACCGAGACTAATGAGGAGCTCAGCGAGATAACCGTGGGGTTTGGTGTGAAAGATATGCCGGAAAGCGTTCGTGTTAGTTATGCCAAGGTTAGTGACAATTTGAAAAGGATGAAAAGTGAGCTAGACGCGAGGCGAGGTTGGCAAAAAGAGACGTCATTTATCGACACTGACGATGGTAAAACGGTGACAATAAGGGGAACCAACACAGAAGTCCCAACAGTAGAGTTTGTCGAGCAGGGGTCATATGGCGACGTCAGTGACACAAGTTTCTATGCAGCTTTTGGAGAGTCGGACGAAGTTGAGAGGAGATTTGGTGAGCTAAAAGCGTACAACAAAGAGCAAGTAGAAAATAGAGTAAAAAACGAAGTAAAAAGAATCAAGCTAATAGACGAGAAAATACGCGAGTCGTACGAAAAAAAACTCAGTCGTGACGACGCGTCGAGGAGCGTAGTCAACAGATCATATGTGACGAGATCGGGGTCTATTTTTTTCAAACCGATAAACAAAGATGGCAAACAAGGGACACCCAAACGAATTCTAATACATGGGAAAAAAGGTTTGATCTACAGTAAAGACGCGAGTAGTAAAAACGCGATCGAGCAGTTCAAACAGTTAGTCAACCAAATCCCTGAGAACATAGAAACAACAGCTGCCACAACAGAAGTGGTCCCAGATGACTTCCCAGTAATTGAAACAAAAGTGGACCACGTCGACATACCTGGGCTGTCACCAGACGAGAACCGCGAGCTGAGTGGTGTGGTTAATCCAAGCGATAGTGTGGCGCCTGAGTCAAGAATAGGTGACGATGGTGCGCTGCAAGTACAAGCAGATCACTTTCAAGAGGCAATAAATACAACGTCAGACGAACTAGATGGTGAAGACAATGAAAGCGTTGCCTTTGAATTGAGAGAGCGTGTTGTAGGGCTTGAAGAAGCGCGAGACAGAACTATTAAGCAGCGAGAAATAGAGGAGGTTAGAGCACAACAAGAGATCGACATCGACAGGTTTCAGAAATTTAAGGAATGGGCTAAAGAAAATATGGTTGGGTTGAGCGCTGTAGCAATTTCAGTGGCTGGAATTATAACAACTATTATTATCGCTGGGAGATCTGCTGTTATGAGAGGCGCTGTGGCCACAAAGTCGTTCGCGCAGGCTGTTAAGAACGCAATCATGAAGATGGGCCCATGGGCTGTTGGGTTGGCTAATTTAGTTTACAACGCGTTGACGTTGGGTGTGAAGGGTCTCGCATGGTTGGCTCAAAATCTGTGGGTACTTGCGGTGGTACTTGCGTGGTTTGTGTATGATTATTACAAGCTAAAACGGTAGTGATAAAACATATGTAAAGTATATGAACGTCACGTCAGCAGAGTTGAGCCCCGGTTTTAGACGAGCGACCATGGGTGTCATAAAAGGGGTGAGAACGCAACACGTAATCACGTTGAACCCTAATAAAGTCAGTCCTGGTGAGGAACTTTACATTGATATACCGAAGCTCAAGGTTAGTAGCTGTTTGGTGCCTGGATCGTTGGGTCTAGTGTTCGACTTTAAGAACACGAACGCCAAAAGCTGGTTCTTGAACAATGTGAGCAAGTTGTTGGTTGAGAAGCTTGTTGTGAGACTAGCTGGGGAAACTGTGTATGACAACAACGGGGAAAACTACACTGGTGTTTATCGTGACCTTTGGGAAAGTGTTACTGCGCGAGACCAAATGATTGACTATGGTATTGGTGGTGAGAACTTGAGAAAGCTAATTTCTAAGGATGACAGTGGTGCGACGAGTGGGAACGTCGCTAAAGTTAGTGACGCGTTGATGTTTGGTGTGATTGGAACGAAACAGCGGATTAAGCTCGGCAAGATCATGAATGACCATGGATTGTACGCTCCTTTTAGCATGAACAACAATTTGCAATATGTGATCACACTTCCGAAGGCCACAGACATTATGGTGGCGCAATCCAATCAAAGTGTAGGTGGATACACTCTGGAGAACCTCGAGCTTGAGTACGAAACGATTGATAACCAGGAGCTTGCTGATGAGATAGCGTCGGGTTACGCAAGTGGTCGTAGTTTGTCATATGAGCACATCACATTGATGAAAACCACTGAATGGGATAAGGGCACGACCATTGTGAACGAAAATGTCAATCTGCCAAGAAAAAGCATGAAGGCGATTGTGTTGCTATTCACGAATAAGGTGCGAACAGACAGTGAGGAGTTTCTCTACCCAAATATTGAGAGTGTTAGAGTCACAATCGAAGGTGTGCCAAATAGTGTGTACTCACAAGGCATCCCAAAATCGAAGTTCTATGCAGAAGCGAAACGGTTGTTTGGGTTGGGTGAGGAACACGCTCAGTTCATGACCATACAGAAGTTCTATAAAGATGGCTTTGCGTTGGTCATCGACTTGAGGAGTGTTCAAGATAATTACAACGTCGCCATTGGTAAAAAAATTGTGAACACACAATCTGGTGTGCTTCTTGAGATCACTAAGAAAGCGACGACTGCAAATGTTATGTGCAGGGTGTTTGTGATGAGTGATGGACTGGTCAACTTCGTGAACAATGGGTTGCAGTCAATCCTGTATTAAATCAAACGTGGGTTAATGGAGACTCCGTTTAATATGTTAATTGTTGGTATGACAGCTTGTGGTAAGACACATTATTTGCTGGAAACACTAGAGTCTGAGTATCGTGGTAAATTCGACTACATTGTGTTGATTTGCCCCACTTTTGAGTGGAACAAAGCGTATCAAGATTGGAAATATGTGCGCGACCCTGACGTGTTAGCGATAGACTGTGCGCAGGATAGTGTTGACGCTGTTCTCAAGTTTTTAAAGGCACTAACACTCTGATTGTGTTGGACGACTGTGCAAGTGGGCAGGACGTCAAGAATAGGACTAGTCAATTAGTCAACTTGGCTTTTAGTGCGCGACATTTTATGTTGAGCGTTATTGTCATCACACAACAACTGACGTCGATCGCAAAACCGTATAGAGAAAACATTAGTAAGCTCGTTTGCTTTTACTGTCCGAGCAGAAGTGATATGAAGGTTGTTATTGACGATTACCTTGGGCACATTAGCAAAGAGGAGGCGTCGACGATTGTGACCGCATTAAAAAATAATAAGTACGCTAGTCTCGAAATCTCACTACGCTATCCGTACAGTCACGAAGTTGTTATTCCGCAATAAAATATGGGTATAAGTAATAGCGTGATGGTGAAACGCAAAAGTGAAGAAAACCCCACGATTGAGGAGTTAGTCGAGGATACTCAAGCTGCTAGTGCCTCGACTGCGGAAGACGACATTGACGCTAGGAGAGCTGAACTTACTAGACTGTCTGGCGATGGCGTGGTGAGCCAATCTGAGGCGTATATTAAAAAAGCGTCCGCAAAGGTTATCGACAAGATATGGCGCCAATATGAGTTGAAGAGAATGGAAATTGCAAACGCTTTTCTCACCGACTTGCTAATCAGCAAATTCGCTAGCTTACTAGATGGGTTGAACGCTATTGAAAACCCTGACGAACTAAACGACGAGTTGCAAAAAGACTCGCTACTAAAGAAAGACGTTGAGAGCATTGTCGCGGTTGTGACACCGTACGTGCCTTTCTTGGGTTTGTTGTCGGGAGGAATCACAACGTCAAAATATGTGTACGATCACCATTTTAGAAGTGCGACAAACACTGAAAATAGTGAACAAACGGACTAATCTATTATTAACAGGTGGCAATAATCTAATTTGCATAACAGGTGGCAATTTTATCACGCGTGAGACACTTTTACGACACATAAATTTGTAAAAATGTTTAAACGACTATTTTTTTAAATGTGATTTGACAAATTTGTGAAAATGTTGAAACGACACTTTCTATTTTTTAAATGTGATTTGACAAATTTGTGAAAATGTTGAAACGATTATTTTTTAAATGCGATTTGACAAATTTGTGAAAATGTTGAAACGACTATTTTTTAAATACGATTTAACAAATTTGTGAAAATGTTGAAACGGCACTCTCTATTTTTTAAATGTGATTTAACAAATTTGTGAAAATGTTGAAACGACTATTTTTTAAAATGTGATTTGACAAATTTGTGAAAATATTGAAACGATTATTTTTAAATGTGACTGAAAATTTTGAAACGACTATTTTTAAACGTGACTGAAAATGTTGAAACGACTATTTTTTAAACGTGACTGAAATGTGATTTGGTACAAATTCAGTATTGTTTCGTGAGTCTCGCGCGTGTTTGACACTAATCGGTGGAGAGTGTGGGGAGGGGTGCGTCAAGCCTAATTAACGACTGCTGTAGTAGTATAGAACATGGCGGTGCGAGCTTATTCGACGTTATCCACAAGTGCGGGCACCGTGGCATCGCTAATTTTCGCGCTAAATCGCGATTTGGCGTAAAAATTAACGTTGCTATGGCACTCGCATTTGTGGTTGGCGTTGCTGAGCTCGCACCGCCATGTTCTATACTACTCACATATATGATAAAAATAAATTGTCAAATTATAGTTTTTCAGTACCTTGAGAAATCTAGTTTTTCTTACAATTGTCGAAGTGATTGTTTTTTACTTGCTAACCGCGAAACTTCCAAGTGAAGAACCTGTACCATGGTACAGGTTAGTCACTATTTATACAGTTATAACAATATATAGTTAGAGGAATTATTCAGGTCTGCCGGCTGAAAGATTTGTTTTGAATTGACAAAATATCATTGTTCTTTAAAGACCTCTGTGCATTTGCTCGCTTGAAAGTTGTACATATATGTATACGGCTCTTGATCCCTCCGGTGTGCTGCAGTTTTCAGACCGGGTCTGAAAACTGCAGCACACCGGCGGGATCAAGAAAAATCTGAAAACCGGCGCATTTTCAACCCACAGTACTCTTGCATATCGCGTCTGGTTTAGCAATTATGCCTGGTCCCTTGTTGTCAGGTGGCTCTAGTACATAGATACATTTAGGTCACCGCCAGTCGACCGGTTGCATGTTGCCAGTCAGGGCATTTGAATGTTAGCATGTGGTGAGAGAGTAGCATATAATTTGTCAAAGTCTTGCGTGATCAACTTCCCTATTGTGACACACTGTCGGTTGAGACAACCAATCTTTAAAAATTGTCAAAAAAGTTAATGACTTACTTGCTATGATCGATGTTGCCAGGCGGATTGCTATCGATCTCTCCGGTCGTGATCTGGAGCCTGTCTGTGTAAACGCAACTCAGTATCTGGATTGTAATCGGGAAATACATTTACTGTTAAACGTGGCACATTACATAAGCCGCGGTTTAGTTTGGTCAAGCATGCACGATCTAGAAACCATTTACTTATATCCAGCGAAGGCGCGGTCAGTTTCCTTATGCTTATTTTCTGTCGTATTAATGAACCGTCTCTGGACTGAGTCGACTAATATCCTCAGGTGTGTTAAGGTAATGTCATACAGGATGATTTTTAACGAGGATATTTTAACGTACGCTTTTCCTAAATAATACTTTTAAACTCTCTGATACTTCATGCTCTAATTATAGTCATGCTTGGATACACCCAGTACTACATTAAGTAATTAACATTCTTTCTCCAACAATCTGAGGTCAGGTTATAGCAACATGTTGTTCACATAATGATATAAAATATAGTGTGTTGTGTAGACATGTTAAAATACGAATTAGCGAAAACTATTTCGACTGTACAACAACCTATCAGTGTATTTATTGTACAATACAGTGCATATTATTTGCATGTATTTATTCACACAAATTATGCAAACTCGTTAATCATATGTCAAATTTGAAACTACAAATACGCCGTTTATATATAGGCAGCCATGTAACTTCGTCTTCGTTACTCGTGCCTCGTTGTGGCCACACAAAATGTTCGGCTTGTGCAAACTACAGTAGTCCCCTCGCGAGCTATGTCGCGAAGCGACCGAACGAAGCGAGGGCTATCTCGCCGCAGCAGGGATCAAAAGTCTTTTTGGGTGAGATTCGTTTCAATCGGACAATATTAATTTGGAAGACAATATTTGGCAGACAACGCGAAATGCTCAATGGCGGATTTGTGATCTGACTAACTACGTAAACAGGTTTTTGCGAAGGGTATGCGCGTTTGCGTAACATAATAGGCAAACGCGTATATGTTATGTACTTGGACTAGGCCAATTCTAAATCTGTTTTCAAAAAATAGGATAAACAAATCGCAGTCGCGCACGCTGTCTTAAGTTACTAGACGTTGGGCTGAAAATACATTCTGAACACAAACAACGAGATATACTGGAAGCAGATTTTCATAAAGCTATATAGGAATTGTTTCGGCAGTGATAATTCGATAATACTATAAACTGTAAGGTAGAAAATGAACTAGCGATATTGTATACACAAAAGATAAAATGATTATACTTACTTTACAAACGATGATGCCTTTAACAATACGGGAACTGAACACAATGTAAAAAAAGTTGAGTAGAATGAACTCAAAATATTGAGTAAAATGTGCACCCACAGCAACTCCTTATTTTGAGTAAAATATTCATTTACTCATGCTTGAGTAAATTCTACTCAAAATTTGAGTTCTAGTTACTCAAGATAAATGCACCCACAGCAACTCCTTATTTTGAGTAAAATATCAATTTACTCATATTTGAGTAAATTCTAATCAAATTTTGAGTTCTAGTTACTCAAGATAAATGCACCCACAGCAACTCCTTATTTTGAGTAAAATATCAATTTACTCATATTTGAGTAAATTCTACTCAAAATTTGAGTTCTAGTTACTCAACACTAATGTGCCTAATGTAACTCCTCATTTTGAGTAAAATACCTAAATACTCACAATTGAGTATATAGTTGTTGGCGAAAATTAACAATTGGACAAAATACAAGCAAAAGTTAGTGGCAGTTCATAAAAATCATATATTTGTCAGGAATTAAATTTACAAAACAAACAAGTTATATTAATTTATAGTGCATGCATCATGTTAAAAGTTCTTCTAATTTATTTTTGAATGTAATTATTGAGGAAGGAAGTTTCAACCCATCCAATATGTTTAAAACACACTTTTGGAGAAATAAACCAAAGTTGTTGATAGATGGCGGCTACTGGAACATGGACACGTAATTAGCAGCTATGAATGTTGCTGCCGCTTCAACAACAACTCCTTCCACTTTTTTCTGCAGCCAAGAAGATGGGGCTTCATATATTAAAGTGCATACAACGTCTGTGGGAATTTAACATATATGTAATCTATCGATTCTCCTGAGAAAAATTGTAATATATGTGACCCTCCACGCTAAAACGTACCTTAACGCTTTAGCGAACGGCATGAAAATACCGTTCGCTTACCGTTTGGTAAGCGTTCGAACGCTTTAAGAAGCCGTTCGAACGGTTTGATAAAACGTTTAAAATTATTAACAGAGCGTTCGAACGCCTGTTATTAAACGTTCGGTGCCTGTTATTAACCGTTCGAACGGCTAACTGAAACCGTTCGAACGGCGAACAGTTAGCCGTTCAAACGGTTTCAGTTAGCCGTTCGAACGGTTAGTAACAGGGTTTATCAAACCGTTTATCAAACCGTTCAAACGGCTTCATAAAGAGTTCGAAAGCCTTACCGAATGGTAAGGAAACGGCATTTTCATGCCGTTCAGTGTTCGCTAAAGCGTTTAACTTAAACCGTTCAAAGGGCTATTAGCGCGAGCGTTTAATCGGGTTTACATTGTATACACGAATACAAACGCCGGATTATGGCGAGCGCATAATGGTTCAGTTATAGGCGTAAGAATAAAGAGAATGACAAGCCAACTAGGCCGTGTGCGGCTTGACAGGTGTGAGAACCTAACGTAATGTCGTAATGAGATTATGTTTGTTGTTGCCAACACAGACTCACTTCATTTGACGAATTGCGGTTAAAATACATTGGACGCAATTTCTAATCGCTAACTGAAATCGTTCTAACGGCGTTCGAATGGCTTCCCCAAAGCGTTCGAACGCCTTATCAGCAAAGATCTACGCAAAACTATATTATTGATGCGCAATTGACATTTTTCGCATGATCCCCATAGCTGTCCTTCCGGAACAACCGCGACAGCAATACAGCATGATCCAAACTTCCCCGCGTTATCTGGACTTTTCAGCTGCTGGAAAACTATGAAATTTGACAGTTTTCCGTGCGAATGGTTTGATAAAACGTTCAAAATTATTAACAGAACGTTCAAACGGTTTCGTTATAGCCGTTCGAACCGTTGTTAACCGTTCAAACGGTTTCGTTAGCCGTTCGAACGGTTTCACTTTAGCCGTTCGAACGGTTACGTTAGCCGTTCAGTTAGCCGTTCAGTTAGTCGTTAGTTGTGGTCAACCGTTCGAACGCCTGTTATTATCCGTTCGAACGCCTGTTATTAACCGTTCGACCTCCTGTTGTTAACCGTTTAGTTAGTTTGCGAAACCGTTCGAACGTTTTTCGAAACCGTTCGAACGCTTTTACAAGCCGTTTGTCATCCGTTCGCCGTCCGTTTTTTTGGCCGTTTAAACGGAAAAGCGTTAAGGTACGTTTTCGCGTGGAGGGTCACATATCTTGTCAGCTGAAACTTTCATCTTCATGGACTTTTTTGCTGTTAAAGTTGACGGAAATGATGTCATAGCGGGCATCTCATGTCTATATGAAAACCTCTTTACAGATTACCGTATGACGTCATTTCCGCCAACTTTAACAGCAAAAAAGTCTATGAAGATGAAATTTTCTGCTGACAAGATATATTACAATTTAATAATTTATCTCAGGAGAATCCATAGATTACAAATACAGTATGTTAAATCCCCACAGACGTTATATGCACTTTAAGCCTTTCACAATAACATATGGCAACGAATTGGTGCTATTTTCAACCACATTTTGAACCACATTAGCATCTTCCTGAAATTATTCAAATAAAAAATATCTCAGCATATAGTACAAATAACTGAGAAGAAATTTTAAAAATATACCAGGGCTAATCGTCCTAGTGGCTGAATTGCGAAGGGCGCAGATCAAACATGGCCGAATCGAAGGTATATTAAAGGTATATATTACCTGACCACTTAACTTCAAACCTCAGTGGTGAGTGGCAGCGCCCTAACAGAACACGCCACCCGTGCTTCCCTATAACATTGCTGTTATAATGGTCAATTTTAATTATGATATTATTATAACTGATCTTTAATTAGGAAACCTGAATCACCAACAGGTGTTTTTCATCAGGGTCCTCGTGTACAAATACAATATAGTAAAATACAAATGCGATAAATCTAAATAGTATAGAATAGTATAAAATAGTAAAATCCAAAGTTAAAAGTTGTAGTGTTATATTACACTATATAAATTTCAATAATAATAATAAACTTTACATGATATTACTCAACTTTCTCTTAAAAACATTAAAATCATCAGTGCAGCGAATAGCCATGTCAATCTCATTCCAGTCTTCCGAAGCACGTGATACCACTGTCCAATGACCCCATCGTCGCTTTGCTTTAGGTTTACGTATATCGAGTTTATTTCTAGTGTTATGATTATGAATATTCATATTAAGAGTAATGTCAAAATCGTAATCAATTGCCTTGTTCAAACATTTGTGTATCAAAATACATCTATGAAATTTTCTCCTAACATCGAGTGGTTTCCATGATAATTGTTGAAGGGCGTCCGTAGCTGATGAGAAGTATGTTCTGTCCAATAATTCTTTGGCGATTCTATTTTGGAGCACTTGGAGGGAATCCATTTGTGATATGTTACCTCTATCACCCCAGATAATGTCGCAATAGTCAAAGTGAGGCAATATATAGGAAAAATAAAACAGTTTCCTTGCATGCAATGGAAGGTATGCTTTCACTCTTCGGAATAGACTGAGTTTCTTTAAAACATTGGAACAGATCTTATCAATATGATCGTTCCAGGTAAGGTGACTGTTAATTGTTACTCCAAGATATTTGAAGGAAGTGGATTGTTTCAAAGTTTCAGTTCCAACGGAAATAGTGACTGATTGCAAAGTTTTCATTTTCTGAGGACTACCAATCATCATGAATTTCGATTTGTTCGCATTTAATGTCAAATGATTTCTTTCTAGCCAGTTACATATATTTGATAGATCCCTATTAAGAATATCCTGTATGATTAAAGTGTCTTTATCCGAATAGCAGAGGGCAATATCATCAGCATACAAGGTGATGTTAGCATGATCCACTGAGTTTGGAAGGTCATTCAAATAAATCAAAAACAGAAGGGGACCCAATATTGATCCCTGAGGGACACCAAACTGAACATCGGCTAGATCGGATTGGTAATTGTTATAACAGGTACATTGACGACGATTAGTTAAATATGATCTAAACAAATCTAGTTCTGAATTTCTTACTCCCAAGCTAGATAGCTTATCCAACAACATTGAGTGATCGACTGAGTCAAAAGCCTTCGATAGATCCAAGAAGATCAAACCAGTAAGATGGCCCTTGTCAAATTTTTCAACATTTCATCAGTGAAACTACTCACAGCAACACATGTAGATGATTTTGGCTTGAAGCCAAATTGGGCCGTTGATAATAGTTTATGTTGATTCAGGTATTGATACAGTTGATTATGGATTACTTTTTCGAAGATTTTGCTTAGTATGGGGAGTATTGAAATTGGTCTATAATTCGAAGTATCTGTTTTCATGCCAGCTTTAAAAAGAGCAGTTATTTTACCAGTTTTCCAAATTGATGGGAAAATTGATTCTTTAATCAACATATTCAGTAAAGAAGTTAGCGATGGAGTAATCGTATCAGCTGCATCTTTAATCATTCTTGCATTTATTTTATCAATGCCCGCTGGTTTGTTTGTTTTTAGTTGATTAAGCTGACTTTTCACAAAGTCTTGTGAGACTTCCATAAAACAGAAAGAAGACTCCACTTGTGGCAAATGTGCAAAAACCGATCGAGGGGATAGAAACTTTTGTGAAAGAAGTTTGCCAATGTTTGTAAAAAAGTCATTAAAAACTTTCACAATTTCCCGAGGAGTGGTATACACAATATTGTTATTTTGTATAGAGGTAATGGGATCAGTTGACTTGGTAGGAAGAACTTCTTTGATACTATTCCATAATTTCGAGCAATTCCCTTTATTTTCTTCGATTAATTTCATATAGTAATCGGATTTAGCCTTCTTAATTGAAAGATGAACCTTCCGATTAATTTTACGGAAAGCGACCCAAAATCTTTCAGAGTTAGTGTTGCGAGCTTTCCTATGCTGATAGTCACGGTCATTCATTAATTTCGACAATTCCGTAGTCATCCAAGGAGCAGATAAGCCTCTTACACGTCGAGTTTTTATAGGAGCGTGTTGATTAGCTACGTCTATAAAAAGTTTAGACCATAAATCGACCGCATCATTTGCATCCTGAGTAGCGTAAATAACAGACCATGGTACTTGTGAAAGATCTTTTGTAAAATTCTTTTTATCGTAGGTTTTAAATGATCTATATTCAATCACCCTTGGCGACGCTTTAGGCATGCCAGATTTCATCACACAATAGACAAGCGAATGATCGCTTAGTCCCAGATGGATTACCCCTGAGGTGGTAATTCTATATGCTTGTTGTTGACAAAAATCAGATCTATTGTAGAACGAGAGTGATTAGATATTCGTGTCGGTTCAAGAATTAGTTGGTCAAAACCAAATGAACTGAAACATCTTTCAAACTTTTTCTTCGATTGGCGATTTCTTGATGTCGGTTTGTCGCCAAAGTCGATGTTGAAGTCTCCCAGAAGGGCTTTCTCGTAGTTTGGAAAATCGATCTTCGATAGAGATTCTTCCATCCCAGCAAGAAAATCATTTTCCGATTGATCTGGTGGTCGATAAACACAGCCAATTATGAGCGGTTTGCACTTGCTTCGATTTATTTCTATCCACAGAATCTCACTGTCCGTAATATCTAAATCTTGCCGACATTCAAAGTTTAAATCCTCTTTAATGTATGTTATAAGACCGCCTCCTCTTCTCAAGCGTCTATCTCTCCGCACACATGAATACCCCGGTATATCTACTTCACCGTCCAAAATATCTGTATTGAGCCAAGATTCCGATATGGATAAAATATCGAAAGGTTTATTTATCATATATAGTCTCAGTTGATCGATCTTACCAAGGATACTTCTGATGTTTAGGTGAGCAAGTTTTAGGCCCATAACCATAACCATAACCATAACCATAACCCTAAATCCAACCATAACCCTAACGCTAACCCTAACCTCAAGAGTGGAATTTCGCCCAGCCAGGAAAGAAAGAAAGAAAGAAAGGAAGCTTCTGAAAAAAAAGAAATTCACAAAAGAAATTTTCCATTCGGTCCAAAAAGTCCCTTCGATTACCAACTCGGCAATTTACGATTCTCATACAGGTTAAATAAAACAATATAATTACAATATATCTTACAATGAAAATAATTAAGGCCGGTTTCCACTTCAATCGTATCGTGCAAAAACACAAGCTATAGTTATCAGACAAAGAAACTAGTCAACATCAAGTGATTATCGATAGGTTGTTTGCAATAGGTTTCACTTCAGCGCACATGAAAGGCATTTAACAAAATAATTTTATTATAATATCATTATTTACCCGTAATTTGCTTTTGTGTTTGTAGTCCCATAAAATTGTAGTCACATGACTGCAAACAACCTATTTCCCAGTAAAAGCCATAGTGTTTTTACGCAATAAATATGGTTTGAGTATATGATTAGTTTAGAGGCAACTTCGACCGGCTGCGTCGCTATCGCTATAATATCGTTTCAGTCAAACTATATTTTAGCATTTATTTAAATATTAATTATGAAAACATTTGTGGAAACACCATGTAGATAATTTTATTAGCTGAGCTTTCGTCTCGTAGTACTCGGGACTTCATCAGAGCAAACTAAAGAAGTGAGTGTTGTGGAAAGAAGCATAATTCTGGTATCGGTCCGTGTGGGTTGGCTTCCGGTATACGGTGTGGCCCAAAGTACCATTTGGTCTGATGGATACCAACACATCCAGAAACGATATTGATCTTTCTTCTTTTTGGATCTCCATGGTGAACTAGATGGATGGATGGAGTTTAGGTGATTGAGGAAGTTGGAAAGCTCATTCAGACCGTGTGACCATGTCGTATAAAGGTGTCATCAACATATATTTTCTCCACTCCTGGTTTGTGGGAAGCAGTTTCCAGGGCTTTCTTCTCAAACTCTTGGTTGAAAAGTTGGCCATAATAGGAGACAGAGGGGATCCCATTGCGACTCCAGATATTTGTTCAAAGAACTTGTCTCTCCACTGGAAACATGTCGAGCCGAGGCACAGTTTCAAGAGTTGGTAGATATCTTCAGGTGAAAGACTTGTCCTCGTAGTTAACGTTTGGTCGGAAAGTAATCTTTCTTTCGCAATGTTGCAAGCTTCGTCTATAGCGCATTCGTGAACAGGCTAACCACATCAAAACTGACCAAGATATCGTTTGGATCAAATGTAAGCTGATTTATTTCAGAGATAAAGTCCTTCGAATTAAGAACGTGCAGGTGTGATGACTTGCCGACAACTGGTTTCAAGATCTTTGCGAGGTATTGCGCTAAGTCATATGTCGGAGAACCACGAGACGCAACAATAGGACGGAGAGGAACATCTTTCTTATGTATTTTTGGAAGAGCATAGAATTTCGGGCAGGTTATTACAGAAGGGCGCAATTTACGATAAAGATGGACAGGAATTAGGCGGTTGTATTTGTGTACTGTAGTTCTAGAAGTTTGCTCGAAACTTTCCGTTCGATGTTAGGCGTAGGATCTCGTTTTAATTCCCGGTATGTAGAAGTGTTCAATAATCCCTTTATATTGTTGTCATATTCCACGCGCTCCAAAACGACAGTGGCATTACCTTTATCTACTTTCAGTATATGGATAGAATTATCAGACCGTAGTTGTTTTATAGCATTCCATTCAGCTTTGTTCAGGTTACATTTTGGAAGTTTGGCATGGAGAAGAGTATCGGCAACCTGGACACGAACGTAGTTGGCAGTTTCAGCTCAGGGGCGGATCTAGGGTGTTGCAACTGTTGCACTTGCAACAGTCCGAATTTGCAGAGGAAATTGTAATTAAATTAGAAATTTAAATGCAATACCAATTCACAGTCACGGAATCGCGTTTTTCAAAACTGCGAGGCCTCATTTGCCGCGCGAATCATGATGTATCATACTATAGTTACCAGACCCTTACCGGATCATTGGTGGCGCGCCCAAACCCGCGATTCCATAGCCTGAAATGCCTGTTCGCCCGGGAGAGCCTGCACGCAGGCTAGATTTTACAGTCTAGCCATTCTAGCATCGCGCTAAAGGCGCGTCGACGATTGCCGACTGCAACAGTTGCGCTAAATATAGCATGTTGCACGACGCGTTTTGTGTTGCAAACCAATCAGAACACCGGATTTTGCAACAGTTTGCAACAGATGTTGCAATAGCGAGCAATCGCTATTAACTTTCCGATGATGTGATATGGTTTGCTACCAACGTTCCTCCATTTTCAGCCTTTGTTCAATCACAATGGCTTCCAACGTTTTACAACAACTGTTGAAGATGGATGTTGTTGTACACCATTGCGACGTCGATTATCGTACTTATTTATACAACTTTTCGAAGTTGCGAGTTTCGGCACAGCCAGGAATTGGCGGTCCCGGTCTTCAAATCACGACCCAGTATAAAGGACAAAAAGGTACAGACAATGTAAGCCTGCCGGCTCATGAATAATATCATATTACGCTAATTAGTTTATATTGAATATTATGTTTTCATCTGTTCGTAATTTGTGGCTTGCCAGATTGGAGAACATGTCTTTAATATAATAATATTATCAGAAATGAATGGTCTTTGTTTATAGTCCAAAAGCAAGTTTTGTTTAGTAATAGACCTTAATACTGTTCGTTAAAATTACCTTTTCAGTTTGTATAAAATGATAGTTCTAGCAATAATTATTAATGTTGGGTGTATTGTTTACACGAGGCCAGCCAGACCTCAGACCGGCCTTGTGTGTTCACTATTCCATTGCTATAAAATAAATACAAGTTGACCAGAAGGCCTAATGTGCTTACAGGTATATCAATCTCTTTAAACCACCTCTAGAACTGTGGGAGATGGCAATTGTCTGTCTAATGCCTGTTCTATTGCACTATAGACCTCTTTCATAATGCCGGTCAGTCTAAATGGTTCTTTTATACTGTATGTTTAATACAGACACACGAACAAGGTCTTAAAGGATAATTTAAATGAATATAAAAGAATATTTAATTTGGGCGCCATTATGAAAGAGGTCTATGTCATATTTACCTGAATGCTCTCTATTATATATTCCTTACACCCATTTGGTTGAGCAGCAGCACAATAAAGGTGCATTTACTGTATAGGCAGGTCCTTGATTGATAGCAGCAATGTTTTTATTAACTAGCTGAATAACCAAGTATTAACCAGTCAAAATATAGCTGCATGTTATTATTATTATTATTTCATCATGAAGGAAATGCATTTGCTATGTATTTGTCAATTAATGCACTCAAACATTTGACAAAAGAAGATCCAATAAAGGCTATTGTCGCAGAAGCTCACAATAATGCTCATAACTGCCAATGTTCCTCATTTCTATATCTCAGTCACTATCAAGTTCTATTAAACTTCCTTAGATGTGTGAAGTTGATTGTCCATGTTGTTGTAGGCTTGAGAAAGAATGTTGTTGGCTATGCTATGTTTCTAAGCTATATATGTTAATTTTTTATTCAAATTAACTTCTATGCCATAATCTAACTGTTCAGTCCTTCCTGATAATTCGCTATCACACAATCCTATCATACATAGTTCGGCATACGCCTCATGCCCTGCTGATACTAAATACGAGACTTGCATGATCTATATAATACTCTTAGTTTTGGAGGGTGTAGTACCGTCGAAGAGGTGCTTCCATAAACAACCACAGGTGAGGAAACAACGTTTCACCCGTGAATTCTCACTACGATAGAGCAACCTTTCTAGGTAAGGTAACTGTCCAAGGCACACTGTAAATTTTAGGGAGTAAAAATTACCCCAAACAGTTGGGGTAGTTTTTTTTCCACAGAATGCCCCGTTTTTCGGGGTAAATTAAAAATTACCCCGCAAACAGGGGTAATAGTTACCCTTTTAAACGGGGTAATTTGAGGGGGTAAAATTACCCCAAATGTGGGGTAAATTAGACTTCCACAGAATGCCCCGTTTTTAAGGGTAAAAATAGGTAGAAATTCAACGTGGGGTAAAAATTGCTCCACTATCCGGGGTAAAAATTGCTCCACTATCCGGGGTAAAAATTACTCCGCCCTCGGGGTACAGGGAAGTGACAACGCGAAAGTGTTTTATTACGTAATTAAAGGTTTACAGAAGCATGCATGCACTCTAGATCTTTTACAAATTTATTGACTGCAATCCTAAAGCATACATAAACAGAAAAATCGTGATTCTTATTTTAAGAATCACGATTTTGTTCTTGTCAGTAAAGTATAAGAATATTATTCTTGACAAGAATATTGAAAAGAAAAACTAAAACGTGAATGAACTCACAGATTAAATATAAAAATCATTCTTCTCACAGTTTGGAATATCCAAGACTCACATAAACAAAAATCTATGGATAGTAGTAGTCACAACAAAATAGCTTTATAAAAATATATTTAATTGTAGCGATAAAAAATATAGTTCAACATTTAACAATTTTTATTAAATATAGGTTCTACTGACCAAAACTACTGCTAAAACTGGCAAACCAAGGCTGCTATTACAAAAGTTAGCATAATTTTTAATTATAACTGACCAATCAGCTTTGTTAGTTCCTAAACTTCAAACAAAGGATGAAGGTACGACCTGTCAAAACCATGTCATCTTTTGTTATAAGCACGAGAACTCAGAAAACTGATTGGTCAGTTTTAATTGACAAGAGATACTTTTGTATTAACCGTGGTCAATCTGTGCAGTAACTATAAATAATATATTATTGGTAAACCTATATATACTATAAAATAGATATTTAAACACTACATGCACAGTTTGTTATTTATCAGACTATCAGACTAGAGTACATCTTACTTCTATGTTTTGCCATACTGGTAAATGTTATATTTCTGGATTATCTTGTAGACAGCTTTTGACTTTTGAAGAATTGTTCCAACACTACTTAATTGCCATCTGTTCAATATTTGGATCTACCTTAAAAATTTGAAACATTTGTCATTTAGTGTTGATGGGGGGTACATATGTGTTTAACCTAAATTGCAACAAGATACATTACATGCATACAGTATATACTGGTAGGCTATTATATCATACCATGCTTTATCAGGGATGGATTTACTGGGGGTGCAGGGGGGAGGGGGTGCACACCTTTATGAGATACAGTAATTTGAGTAATAACATGCATGATGATAAGTGAACTGTGAACATATTAATAACTATTATTAGTAATAACTATTATATTTATAAACTTCTCCCTGTCCCTCAGTCCCTACAAGGCTACAACTAGCTACTCAGTCACTAAGTTGTACACTTGTACAGTTATACTGCAGACTGCATGGAGGCTGTTTTGCCAAATTGCCAGAATACTGATGCAGTGATGGGCGGGCAGCGCGCATGACCGCCAGAATACTGATGGACACGTGGTGCGCATGACCGCCAGAATACTGATGGGCGCGCGGCGCGAATGACTGACACAACTCGGTACCAGAGCACCCCCTACCAGATCATGCTCGATCCATCCCTGGCTTTATTCTGAAAATTACCAATGGGTTTCCATGGAGCATTTACTGTAGTACATACAATGGAAACCTCATTAACATTTCTTTTTTTTAATTTGTATACTCAGCATTATTTTATTTTCCGGCAATTTAATATTTAATACCACACTTTTCCAAGTCACTGACATATTACATTACATATAATACATTAACTACCTGTATACATAGCATTACATTCTCCCAATTTACTGTATTTAATACCACTGCACTTTTCAAGTCACCAACTTAATGTCATACGTACATTAAAAAAAATTTTTTTAATAACTTTATTTTTGGCACTAAATTAACTAATAATTACATACACTAATAATTACATACACTATTAATAAAAACATGTATGTGTACAGAGGATATATAAATCTAAGGTAATAATAAAGGGTAAATCTAATGTAATATGCCACAAATTGGCAAAGCACAAACAGGACTAAGTCCCATGCCAGGTGCTCACCAGTAAGATGTAGAATGATTTAAAATGGCAGGAAAGAGAGGGAGAAAAAGAAGAGAAAAATACTCAAAATGTAGTTATTGAGTGTGAACTAAACATGTCAGGATTAATGTTATTAATATTATTAATAACATTAATAATTATTAATTATTTATTGTTATTTTTTATTTATTATTATCCAGAATTATAACTATTATTATATAAATTCTGAACCCATGAATACTAATTAGATAAAAAATGAAGATAAAACTAGGAAAATCTTTGTCCAAGGTGGAAAAAGTAGACAAAATTTTGTTTGAAAACCTCCTCAATCATGAAATAAGTCACATAAAGCCCTCGAACGTCGGGATTTATGCTATATAAAGCTATATATAGATTTATGCTATATATTTATTCTATATATTATGCTTTATCTCTTACTTAATCTTTAGCAAGCATAATAAAAAATATTAGTAGATAAGATAAACTCAAACTTACCAAAATAAGCTCAATACATTTTTTCAGCTGTTCTTCTCTTTAAGTTTTGTTTAAGCAGGAATGGCAAAATTGCAACATCATCTATAATATTTTAAAAAGCAAGAAACAACCTAATTAACAATTAATAATAAATTAGAAAGAAGATCTGACCAAAGTTAATGGATTAACATTAATTATGTGACTTTATTATAAGTCTTTTATTAAACTATCTTGTTATGCAAAATATATACAGTAGTGATTATTATTATGATATATGGATGATTGCCAAGCTCAAATTCTCATAAATGAATCCCAGACAAATTCCCAAGCATTTAATTCTAGTATATAGTGAATGTTGCATATGCAGTGTATATAGCAATCAAACCAGCATATTGTAACCTCCGCTCTGATCCGTTATAAGAGTCTTGATATTATATAGAGCATATGTCACAGGCAATCAGAAGGTTACAGGTTCGAGCCCTGTCTGGGACATTTTCTGAGGATTTGGGCTTGACAATCGCCCATGTATCGTCTGAGCTTGGTACTTTGTTTGCCACATGCATTTTAATTCCATAAAAGAAAAAAAACTATAACTAATTGACAACCAGTATGCAATTTATATTACATGAAGAAATCGTTTGAATAATATGGGGTACCGAATGTCCGAAACCGAAAATTATATTTCTTTATTATATATGTTTATTATGATAAAATTATTTGATATAACATCATTTTTGTTAAATAATTAAGTTAATGGCAATTCTCATTGTTTAAAATAATTTTTCTAACTAAAAAATTATTTTATATAATGTTTTATATAATTTTTCAGTTGTTTTTCAGTTTATAATGCATATTATATAATATAATGCCTATTATATCATATAATATAAATTATATATAATTTACATTATATCATTATGTCATATTTATATATTTACATATACAGTATATGCATTATGTCATATAATGTAAATTATATCATATAATGCATTATATTATGATATAATGTAAATTATATCATATAATTTATATTATATTATATCGGTGGCGAAGAAACTAACCCCAAAACAACTTAGATCCTAACCCTAGTTAACATATGATATAATGCATTATATATGTTATGGTTAGGATCTAAGTTGTTTTGGGGTTAGTTTCTGACTTTCTTCGCCACCGATAATATAATATAAAATATATATAATTTACATTATATCATATAATACATTATATGATATAATTTACATTATATTTATATCATATAATGCAAATTATAATATAATGCATTATGAGATATAATGCATTATATCACATTATGCATTATATCATATAATGCATTATATCATATAATTTATATTATATGATATAATATGCATTATATGATATAATATGCATTATATGATATAATATGCATTATATTACTGTATATAATAGGCATTATATGATATAATATACATTTTATGACATAATTAATTTGGCTAAAATGTTTATTTGAAACAATTACAGTTGTAGAAACAAGTATTATATCATATAATACGAATACTCAAAACATTGTATTAAATACAATGCAAAACAACTGAAAAAATTATATAAAACTTTATATAAAATATTTTTTTAGTTAGAAAAATTATTTTAAACAATGAGAATTGCCATTAACTTAATTATTTAACAAAAATGATATTATATCAAATAATTTTGTCATAATAAACATAGAAATATAACAATATAATATAACAAAGAAATGTAATTTTCGGACATTCGGCACCCCATAAAATAATGCCAAATGTCTGCATAAAAATATGATAACACTTCTAAAACCAAACCAATATCACATAGAACTCACTCTCTGAACTTGTGCTTTTCAGTTTTCAGCAAGGATTTAAATCCTTAGAAATGCCCTGTTGTTGATTGTTTATATTCATACCTAATCATCATTTACAAATAAAGGTTATTTAAACGGTAATCTCGATTAATGTTTGTATAACATACCACTTTGTTTCCTAAGACCAGATAAATGTTGGCTTTCTGAGAACGTTTATCAACACAGTCTTTACACCTTTGGCTTTAGTATCCACATCTCCATTGAAAATAACTTAAAAGACAAAGTGTTTGATACGTGAAAACTATTTGATTTTGTATTGATATAGCTGCTTCAATCAAACATTCAAACATTCGTTTAGTACAGCGTCAGACTTACCTTCGTCTTCGAACTTTGCTGAAAGCCTGAAATAGCATCACTGCCGTATTTACTCCCGCAGCCAGTATTTTGTAATTTAAGACCGACGAATAATTGATGATCAGCCATTTCTTTAGAATTGGTATGACAATTGGTATGACACAAACCAGCATATTATTAAAGTTTTTCAGCAATTCAGCTACAGAATAATAGAACGGGATGTACTAACCGTAGAAAATTCGCATCAAATTCACTCCTCGTAAAGAATCCGCCATTTTGAAAATATATTGGCATCGTCCCAGTTACCCCAAACGTATGGGGTAATTTTTACCCCCGTAATCCCAATTGCAAAACTACCCTCCGTTACCCCCAACAAAGGGGTAAATATTTGGACATATTGCCCCAGATCTTGGGGTAGTTTTTACCCCCTGAAAAGTCACCCCATCCACTTTGAACATTTTACCCCAAAAATGGGGTAATTTTTACTCCTTGAAATTTACAGTGCAGTAGACCACCAACCTAAACCTAGTAAACTCCTTTTGTAGCTGAGAATCAACCTCTCCAGACAAGCCGATACTACAAGTCACACTTCCTAAGTGGAGAGAGATACCGCCGATATAATATAACATCAAATCGGTTAATGTGAAAAAAACCTACTTACCCCACAGCGGATTGAACACACACTGACCAGAGACCACGGTATTGGCTTCCGGAAATTGATAAGGACGATAGCATCGGGCGACCGAGACCAACCAAGAGAATGCTAGAGGAAACAAAAATAACGAACGCCCGGCGCTGCAACCGGCGGCGACGAGTACTATTACCTGGTGGTAATCCCGGGATCATATACGATAAGGTATCAATCGCAGCCGTCGAAAGGCACAGCGATGCAATGCTCCCGCCTACCTACGAGCCGTTGTCGTTGCGGCGGTAAATGAGGTATTACAGCAAATGACGTATAACAATACAGACAGTACCAACGTAACACACGAGTTAGAATAATATCACCTGGCGGTAATCCAGGGAGCAGTTACGATAAGCGTTTAAAGGTATAAAGCCGCAGATATTTAAGGAAACCGTAAATACCAACCGTTCTCGCAGAACGGTGGCGGCGTTAACTGACGTATAACAGCCAATTAAGTATAACAGCAAATGACGGGAAACAATACAGACAGCACGAACTGGACATACGAGTTAGAATAGTATCACCTGGCGGTAATCCAGGGAGCAGTAATGTTACGATAAGCTTTTCAAGTCATAAAAGCACAGACATTCCTGACGATGCGACCCTCCCCCCACAAAAAACAAAACCTGACGTGATCGTGGCGGCGGCAAAAGACGTATGACAGCAACTGACGTATAACAATACAGACAGGAGCAACGTGACATACAAGTTAGAATAATATCGTGGTGGCGGCGGCGGCGGCAACTGACGTATAACAGCAAATAATGTGCAACAATACAGACAACACCAACGTGACAAACGAGTTAGAATAATATCGTGGTGGTGGCGGCAACTGACGTATAACAGCAAATGATGTGTAATTAACAATACAGACATCAACAACGGGACAGACGATTTAGAATAAGATCGTGGAGGCAACAATACAGTATATGTATAACAATACAGACAGCAGAGACGTGACACACGATTAGGATAATATCGTGGTGACAGCGGCGACGGCAACTGACGTACAACAATACAGACAGCAGAGACATGACACACGATTAGGCTAGTATCGTGGTGACAGCGGCGGCGGCAACTGACGTATAACAATACAGACAGCAGAGACGTGACACACGATTTAGGATAATATCGTGGTGACAGCGGCGGCGGTAACTGACGTATAACAGCAACTGACGATAATTACATCAAACTATACCGACAGCACAGACGTGACCTACGAGCTAGAATATTATTCTCTAGTGGTAATCGAGTAGGAAATTAGTTATGATCACGAAACTCGAGGTGAATAACAAGCGTGGGTGGGGTATAAAGGGTGGGACACTATGTTGATCTGAGTACGTCCAACAGTAAGTGACGCGCCCAAAACCAGTCCAAAGGTCCAAAGACCAAGGAGTGGCAAAACATACGAGTTGACGTCACATAGATCAGCCAATGAAGATAGAGCCCTGGGTCAACCCTCGCTCCTAACCCCCCAATAATTGACACGACACTAATATTATGCATGAAGTTAATTTTATTTATTGCATAAATGCATTTAACTTCTATGCCATAATCTAACTGTTCAGTCCTTCCTGATAATTCGCTATCACACAATCCTATCATACATAGTTCGGCATACGCCTCATGCCCTGCTGATACTAAATACGAGACTTGCATGATCTATATAATACTCTTAGTTTTGGAGGGTGTAGTACCGTCGAAGAGGTGCTTCCATAAACAACCACAGGTGAGGAAACAACGTTTCACCCGTGAATTCTCACTACGATAGAGCAACCTTTCTAGGTAAGGTAACTGTCCAAGGCAGTAGACCACCAACCTAAACCTAGTAAACTCCTTTTGTAGCTGAGAATCAACCTCTCCGAAGCCACCCTCCAGCGCAGCTGGAGAAAGGGATTCGAAGCCCGAACCCTCTCCCAAAAGGCGACCAAGAACAGATATAGACCCATGCCTAGTCCTATTGGGAGATGACAAGTAACCTTACGGAATAATATAAATTACTAACAAACAGCTAAACTAAAAAACGAGCTGTGGATTGTAGGACGTGTGACGGAGTCCGAATGTATCGCAAATATGCATCGCTAGACCATCTGCCCAAAGTCTTGATTAAATGATCCGGTATACCCGCCAACGCTGCGGAGGATGCGGCTCCAATTCGGAAACTGTGACTAGAGTAGTTACCAGGGATGCCTGCGGCGGCCAAAATGCGACGAAGCCATGAATTGACGATGACGGGAGATAGCGGTGAACCATTTTGACAGATGAACAACGGCCCCGGCGTCAATCCCCGAACGGCCATGTAACTAGATAGTGCCTCGATGGGGCAAATAGCCCGACCAGAGCGGCCAAGATAGATAAAACAACCCTGATGAAACGGGTCCGTTTTTGATGACTGAATGTGAAGGCGAATTGTCCCGGACGACTCCACACACACATCCGCGATAGATAAATGAGACGACGGATCAAAGGCGGAGACACAGGTAAATTCACTGACACGCAGGAAACCGAAAAACGCCACGCAGCATGCTGCCCAAAACATGGTGTGGTCGAAAACCGCCGGCGATAGTGAGCGTGAATGAGGCCCAATAGACGATTGGTAATTGGTAACCGAGCGAGGCGCGGCGCGGACCGAGCGCGGCGAACCCCACGAACGAGACGAGACAAACGAACAGTGCCAACCAACGGATCCGGGAATCCCTGATCGATGTGCAAAGACCGAACCGCAGCCAAATAGGTGACAATCGACGCCGGCGACAAACGACGAACCTCATACAGGTATGTCACGAATAGCATCAAGGTCCATTCCGATGTCGGGCAAGGTAGAACCCGAGACTGAGAGCAAAACTGGAGAAAAACCCGCTGACCGACCGCATACACACGACGCGTGGATGGTGCTAAACCCTGCGCCAACAAGGCAAAACACTGGGACACTAGGCGGGGGGAATAAGACGGGACAGGAATGACGGCGACAGGGAAACCGGCCTGGGGTCGGCGTGAGGAACCAGCCGATGGAACTCCTGCAGACGAAAACGAGAAAGTGCATCAGCGGCGGCATTAGTCCGACCAGGTATATGCTGAGCGGTGAACGTAAAATTATGCGTGCATGCTAATCGCGTGAGAAAACGGAGAAGGTGCATGATGTCGGGCCGACGCGATGTACCAGAATTGAGGACGTTGACGATGGCTTGATTGTCGCACAAGAACTGCACCTGGCACCGAAACCAAGCAGGACCCCAGACGTGAGCAGCAACGACAATGGGAACTAGTTCCAAAAAGGCGATGGACGGCAACGACGGCAGGAACACCCACGAGTGAAAAAACCACTCGGACCGACAAATAGCCCCGAAACCCGCCCCTGAGGCGGCATCCGAGGCCACGAATAAATCGGGCAGCGGGGTAATGGCGGGAGACAGGAAAAAACTCACCCCGTTCCATTCAGCAAAAAATGTAATCCACCAATGAAGATCCCGGCGAAACTCAAGGTTGAGACGAATCGGATGCGAACGGTGACGAAAACAAGACAAGAGATTAATCATCCGCCGCAGAAATGTACGCCCGGGGCGAACGACCTTACAGGCGTGGTGAAGATGGCCAATTAGGGACTCCAACTGCGTACGAGAGCAAGATGTCTTTCTGGACCAAGACTGTAGGAGGGCGTATATCCGGGAGAACTTTTCCGGCGGAAGCCGCGCGGTTTGGAGAATGGAGTTGAGTTCAATGCCTAAAAAGGTTAATGTGGTCGTTGGGCCAACGCATTTGGCATGGTGAAGAGGAAGGCCGAGTCGAGCAAAAACCGTCGCCGCGGTAGCCACATTGGTGGAACAAAGGGGTGAGTTAGGCGGACCCAAGGTGAGGAAGTCATCGAGGTAGTGCAGGACGGGCCGCACATTGTAATTATGGACGAGGATCCATTCGACGGCCGACGCAATTGCGTCAAAAATAAATGGAGCCGATCGTAAGCCAAACGGGAGGACCAGATCTACATAAAATTGATCCCGCCAACACATGCCGAGTAAAAAACGATCAGCAGGGTGTATGGGTACGTTACGGTAGGCCGCCTCCACATCAAACTTAGCCATGAACGCCCCGGGACCCAGCTGGACGACGGCGCGAATGGCATCGTCGACCGAAATGTACCGCAGTGAGTACGGCTCCTTAGGGATGCCATCATTGACACTATGGCCTTCCGGGGAAGAAAGATCCAAAATAAGCCGCCATTTTCCTGGTTGCGCTTTTTTGGGGATGACCCCAAAAGGACTCACGTGGAGGTTGGGCATAGGAGGCTGTGCATAAGGACCGGCAAGGCGGTGTTTTTGCATTTCTGTGGCAAGATAAGCATCTATGACTTGGGGATTGTCGATAGCTGACTTTAAGTTACGCGGCCGAGACCGCAACGTGTTCACAGGAGCTGAAAAACCAACACGAAAACCGTGCGACAGCCCCGCCAACACCAGCTCTTTGAAGGCGAAAGGACATGAGGCAAGTTCCCGAGCAAACACAGCGACGGCCAACGGAGAAACGGTGGTCAACGGTAACGTTGCTAAATTGACTGTAAACGACGCTGTAATAAAGGAAAAAAAAATAAACGGGAAAGGGCTCAAACGACCGTGAGCGAACCGACCCTATATGCCCAACGGAAATTAGGAAGATACGGACCCCCCCCCCCATACACAAACACAACCTCGGTACATACCGCATAACAATTTATGAATTTTATTATTTGTGAGTAATTGTTGACCTTATTATGTTAAGCAATAACAATTATCGAAACACCACATATAAACTACGCGTCCGAAAACCAGCGACGTTTTCGCGGCTGTTGCGGAGGAGAATTCGCCGCTCTAGTGGAGGTGCGCCGAGGACACTCCAAGCGTCTATGACCGCCACCACAGTGTGGAATGTCGCAAACATGCCTATAACGGCACATGGCGCGAGATGACACGCATGCGCCAGAATTACATGAACGACAGATGTACAACGACGACGGCGTACCGGAAGCCTCCGAACGCGGGCCAGTCGAAATTATCCCCACTGGGGTCGGGGTTCGTGGTGACGAAGCGGCAATGTGGAAATTATATAACTCCACGTTCATACGCGACCAATCACCAAGCTGACGAGCAGCGGCATCGCGACGAAAAGCCTCGTCATAATTAAACCATGCAGAACCCCCAAACTGCGCGGACATACGGAGAATCTGCAATTGGTATGCTAGCAAATCCCGAGCGCGATTGGGGAAATAAGCCACCAATATCATGGCGTATATAGTAAACGCCTGAACCCATTGTACAATATCCGTAAGCCGTCGATGTGGACGCGTGGCCGGTACCAACACAACACGGCCATCTATGGACAGCGAAGGGCTCGACCGTTCATCGTGTGGCCGGGTCAACAACGCTGACAATTCAACAAATTGGCCGCCCGTAATCGCCGCTATAAGACGATAAGGTATCGGATGAAAACCGGGGCCAACGACAAAAGCCTGTTGCAACATTGGATTCGCCCTAGAGTACAAACCCTCGGACGCCGAAGTCAGCCCCGAAGGAACGTTAAAAACTGTACCTGATGGATTGCGCACCTCTGCAAGCTGTGGCGATGAGAAAGATGGCAAAACCACAGACGATCCGTCGGGCGCTGTTATGCCCGATTGAAATCCCGGGACTACGGTGGATTGCGGCAACATTGCGACGTTCGGGCCTGAGGCAGCTGGAAACAGCGAAGGAACAACTGATCCTGACGCTATTACACTGGGTGGCACTAAACCAGGCGACGACCATCGCAGCGACGGAATATAGGCTGACGGCAACGACGAAGACGAAGGCCGACCATACTCGTCTGAGAACGAATTATCGTGAACTGTTGGCAAAAGCGGGGATGACCACTGTGCCGGACCACTCAACGGCGTCGATGTACTGTGGGCCAACAGTGACGGCGACTGGAATATGGAAGGAGCCATGAAACGTGGATGTGGCGAAGACACAGCCGTAACGATCGTAGACGTCGAAGAAGAACTCGCTGAAGAAGACGATGTCACAAGCGCCATTGCTGATGGCGATTCTTCAGTCGAAATCGACGATAAACTATTTCTCGTGCACCGAGGCATACACTCACACACGTTGACGTTGTAATATGTGACACCAAACTAAGACTATGTCAGCGAAGACGTTTGTATACGATTTTGAAGAAAAAACAAACAACAACTAAATACACTATGTTGATCTGAGTACGTCCAACAGTAAGTGACGCGCCCAAAACCAGTCCAAAGGTCCAAAGACCAAGGAGTGGCAAAACATACGAGTTGACGTCACATAGATCAGCCAATGAAGATAGAGCCCTGGGTCAACCCTCGCTCCTAACCCCCCAATAATTGACACGACACTAATATTATGCATGAAGTTAATTTTATTTATTGCATAAATGCATTTAACATGTTCCTTACCATTATTTGGCTCCTGTACTAAGATGATTTTGAGCTGCTTTTTCTGCCCAACCACTTTTTGGCTGAGCTGTCTCAAGATGATTTTGAATTGCTTTTCCCTCCTGATCACTATTTGACTGCTGTACTATATTAATGACTTTGAACTGTTTTTTCTCCTAACCACTATTATTATTATTATTTTTCTCCTAACCACTATTATTAATATTATTATTTTATTATTACTGTCTTAAGAAGATTTTGAACTGCTTTTGCTTACTGACCACTATTTGGCTGCTGTATATAACTGCTATTCTGCTGCTGTATCAAGATGATTTTCAATTAAATAACTTTCCTATTGTCATTCTGCTGCTGTATCAAGATGATTTTGAACTAAATAACTTTCCTAAATCCTGCATCCTCATGCTGCTGTATCATGATGATTTTAAATTAAATATCTTCCCTTGCTACTATGCTGCTGTTACAGCACCAAGCTGATGATTTGAAACTGATTATTTTGTACCTGTGCAGTGAAAGCTCCTAAATTTTGTGCTTCTGTACTACCATCATTTCTTTAAAAGCATAGGTCTTAGTGGGGTTGCTGCCTAGTAAATTAGTATTACTGTTTTGTACATCAATTTTTTGTGTGACGTGGAAGAGCTGGTCAATTGATACAGTACTGTAATGCTTTGCACAAATAGTTTGATATTGTTGACAGTGTTTAGTGTTTTTTTTTCCTAAATATAAGATAACATGAAATGTTACTCTAAATTATATTTGATTCTTTGTTTTTGCGGAAAATTCGAACCGTTCTTGATGCAAAATTAGCTGTAAACGTGCGCTCAGAATGCGGGAAATCGCGTTTGAGAGGTTCTAGATTTCAAAATTTTACGGGGTGGAATGCCCCCGTACCCCCCTTCAACAATCCACTTCACAAATTTGCAACAGTCACATTTTGGCCTGGATCCGCTCCTGCAGCTGGTAGTCGGAAAAGCGTTGGTTCCAGTTGTTGTACAATGTATGATCTCTTCTTTTGGGATACTTTTTGGAACCATTGCGAAATTTAAACCAAAAGACAACACTTTTTCTTCATCTGCAGTGAGCTTCTTCTTACTTAAGTTTATTACCGTGTGTGTTGTCTGAGAATTATGTTCGTGATTATTCCTTGTACGATTATTACCGGAAAGTTTGTTGTATTTTGATATTTGAATTTTCTTCGATTTCTCAAATATTTTCTTAGAAGATTTAGAGATCATCCTTTCGGACATAGCATAATGTTCATTGGTTAGTGTTGATCGGAGATTGTTTGAAAACTTCACACAGTTTTCGGCGTGTCCAAGAAATCCTGTTTCTCACAAGACACATATCCGCCTTCTGTACGAGCCTCCGTGCTGAATTGTCATGTTGTTGAATTGGAAAACGGATCCCTTTTGGAACAATGCTGTTGTTTCTGCATCGCTTTAAGAACGTTAGATTGTTGGGTAAGCGTGAATGTTTGTTGGAAGCACGTTCGAGTCGTTTAAAAGATGAATGTATAGATACTCCCCATAGAGATGAACAATTAAATTGTTGAAGGATTAAAAAAAAGATGAATGAAAGATTACGTAATTCTTGCACGCTCGCGCACTTTACCGTTACCGTTGAGTTAGCATTTACAAATGTCGTGTAATATGACGTGAGCCAACACTCACTTCTTTAGTTTGCTCTGATGAAGTCTCGAGTCCTACGAGATGAAAGCTCAGCTAATAAAATTATCTACATGGTGTTTCCACAAATGTTTTCATAATTATTAATCACCACCATGCAATCCTTCAAGAATTTATTTAAATATTGTTTGCAAGTCCGCGATCGATCGCTATATTTCAACAATTAATATTAATTGTCAATAGACATCCGATAACGTGAAAAACACATTTGATGACGTTTATTTAACCAATTATTTTTCACGCTGAATAACGTTAAAGGCACAGTGCTGGGCATCTTCGAGCATGCGCATTGGGCTTCCAATTTTGAAAAACTTCATTAAGAAAATCAAAGCAATCCAACATGGCGTCGTGAGTTGAATGCGCGGAGCGGAATAAGTAATCAGTTTTGATTAACATAATATGTTCATGATATGGAAAGCAGTGAAAGGGAAGATGACGTAAACTTTCGTGTACCAGAACAGCCAGGGCCCGCTGAAGGGGCGACTGGAGGTCCGGGTGGAAAAGACGCGGAACTGGGAGAAAGAGAATTCACGAAGCAGGATATGAAAGTGTTCGTGATCTTTTTTGGAAGACCATGTCCATTCGCACAACCGTCTTTCAAGAGTGGGAAATGGAACGAGAACGTCGCGGGTTTAAAAACAATACATAATTCGCGAGGTTTCTTTTGGAGAACTCTAAAACACTACCTGGTTCTCAAACGCAAAGTTTCGTTGACATGATATATTCACTTCATAATGTATAAGATTGACATGGTTTGCATGATTTTTCATGCGTGTATTTATTATAGAAATAGTATGAAATAACATCGCTTCAAGTAAAATAGTTAACTGATTATAATTTTCCTTTAGAATCGATGCTCCTGTTTCAAACATTGGAGGTTTCTGTCTGCCATTGACTTCAACACCTCGTGTCAGAGCGTACGTACTGAGCTGTTCCTTTCAACTTCAGGAAGTGAAGATGTTGTTATATTCTTTTTATATACCTGACTGATATTACACATATGCAATATACAGTATGTAGCCCATTAATTTTCAGACAATAAATCATACATGTATATAAACATCACACTGTATATAACATAAATAAGTTAATTTGCTTTTATTCCTTTATACATCATGCTGGTGACCGCACATTGCAGCCTAAAGCATCATTTAGTAAATTCCGCCGCCTATGGAAGGAAGTGCAAATGAAAGTGGTGATGATGTTTACTTGGAAAGTTCTGATGGTAGTAGCAGTGAATGTGAACCCTAACCCTAACCCTAACCCTAACCCTAATGCCTGAGGTTGAGGAGCTAAACATATCACATAATGAAGATTTTATAGCTCACAACACAGGCAACATGGATGATACCGACTCAACCCAGGCAGAATGCAGTGATATGGAAATTACATCAGAATTGGAACCATGCAGGAATAATTCAATGTAATATCCCCATCATGTCAGAGGAGCAACAAAGATGTGCCGAAGGAATCAATCCTACAGTACGATTACTTCCCGACAACTATTGTGACAGCTTGTCAAATAATCTTGGTGAAGAGTTAGCTCATGTGAATGAAAAAAAGTTTGTTTGCTGTACATCTAAAATAAAGGAGATCTTTTCATTCTGCTTGCAGTGGATAGATGTTGTAACATGCCATTACTGGAATTTAAAGATAATTTTGTTGGCTGTGTCATAGAAATACGGTGGCGTTGTAAAGCTGGACATGTTGTGGATTGGCAGTCCAGTAAAGCTGTTAAGCAATTTTACGTCAACAACATCCAGACTGCATCAGCATTATTATTTACAGCAAATAATTTTGTTAAACTTTCTTTGTTTGCAAAATGTTTCCAGTTAGCTTTTTTCAGTGCAAGTACTTTTCACAAGTACCAAAAAAGTATCTTGCTGTCCAAATTCATTCCTGGTGAATGCTATGCAGACTAAAATGTTTGCACGTCTTGCAGATCAGACCGTTATCGCATCTGGTGATGGTCATATGGATTCACCTGGGTATTCTGCCAAAAACTGTACATACACTGTGATGCATGCTGAACTAGACTATGTTCTTCATGTTGAAGTTGTTGATGTGCGACATTCTCAATTAAAGAGTGTTGTAATGGAGGTTGGCTGCCAAAGAGCACTTGATTATTTAATGGGAAATTAACATTGTTGAATTGGTAACAGATGCTCATCACAAATTATCAAATTGCTTGCAAATTCTTCATTATTTTGTGCTTAGTGAATTAATTTAATCTGTCCCCTTATTCTTTTACTGTGATTATGTTAACTCGATTATAAAGTTGAATGTTTATTATTTTCCATTATTATGGCACAAGAGCAATAAACTAGACATGAAATTATGTTAGTGAAAATGTCACGAAAAAGTTATAGGAAACTAATATACTAGTTTCTTTGAATGTCTGTTAAACCAATTATATCAGTACTATTATTTTGTTGCAAAGTGAAAAGGTGGTAAACTGCCAAGAATTTAGTGACGAGATACTGACGTTTCGAGCGGAGCCCTTCATCAGAGTAAGACGAGATGAAATGAAATAAATAGGGCTTATATATATGCCAAAAGGGTGTCACAAGTAGAAAGTAGCCAATCAAATGCACGGGAGATAAACAAACTAATAATTAATGAGATGGGAAACGTTAGATCATTTGCTATTTTTAACAGTCGATCAGCAAGCAGACTGAGGGGGCGGGAGAAATGACAGGTCCAATATTCAAGGGGATTAGGCGATAATATTAGCATAAGAAACAAAAACTTGAAAAGGAATGAAAGTGCATACGCGAATAATAAAAAATTAATAATAATAAAGGTTCCAAGCAAACTAAAATAACCAAAAACTTGTAGGAAATTAAATAAAAGAAAAACGTTCGTTAAGACCAAGAGGATGTGTGGTGCCAAGTTTAAAAATGAGACGCTTCTCTTGCCGCTTGCGGTTATCGTTGCCACCGGAGATGGGAAGGATGGCACAGACTTTCATGTCTGAAACCAAATGGTTGGAGCTGTTGAAATGGCGGGCTACAGGTTTGTCACCATCATTGATCCTCACGGAACGAAGATGTTCAGCAAACCTGTCTGAAAGACGTCGCCCAGTTTCACCGATGTAGATTTTAGGGCATTTATCGCATGAAATGCAATAAATTATGTTGGTGGACGTGCATGAAAAAGCATGACGGATTGTGTGGTCGAATTTGGGGGCAGTAATAACTGTAGTGGGATTGAGAAAAGCGCATGTGTTACAGCGGGAACGGCCGCAAGAAAATGTTCCCGCTGGTGCCGAGGTATTTTGTTTAAGGGCACTATGTACTAAGGAGTCACGAATGTTTTTATTACGGCGAAAAGATACCAAAGGGTTGTCGGTGAAAATGGCTGACGTCTCAGGATCATTTTGTAAAATGTGAAAATTCCGATTAATAATATTTTTAACTTTAAAATTGAAAGGATGAAATGAATTTTATTGTTTGAAACTCGTTCCAAAGATGGTTCAAGGGCGTCTAAACGGGGGACGAGAAAAGCTTTCTGAACGGCGAGGTCTAAAAGGTTGGTAGGGTAACCACGTTGGACAAAAAAAGATCTCATTTCCATTGATTTGACTTGAAAATCTTGGTCGTCGCTACATAAGCGGCGAAGACGCAAGAATTGAGAGTAAGGGATGGATTGCTTAGTGTGGTTGGGATGAGAGGATAAAAATAGAAGATAACTATGCGAGTCAGTAGGCTTGTACGAGACCGACGTTTTCAGCGAATCACCATTAATCGAAATTAAAATATCAAGGAACGACACAGAGGTCTCGCTGATTTCCCACGTGAACTTCAGAGCAGGATGAAAATCATCAACAAAGTCGATGAACTGCTCTAAAAGGACACGTGAACACGACGCTGTTCCTAAACAGTCATCGATAAATCTTCCGAAAAAATCAGGCAAGGGACCCGTGTATTGTTCAAAGATCTGTTTTTCAACATAACCAACAAATAAATTAGCATAGCTTGGACCCATTTTGGTGCGCATCGCAACACCACTTATTTGTTGATAATGTTCACCATCAAACGAAAAATTGTTAAGGGTAAGCACTAGTTCTGCTAAGCGGAGTAACGTGGTTGTGGAGGGTTCTAAATTAGTGCGCTGATCAAAGAAAAACTTCAGAGCTTCAAGGTCATCACAATGGGGAATGACGGTGTATAAGGACTTGACGTCCATCGTGAAAATAAATTTATCGGAACTACTGAAACGTAACTGGTCGAAAATTTGCAAGGCATGTTTAGTATCTTTGATATAAGAAGGCAACTTCTTAACCAAAGGATACATAACGTTGTCTAGAAAACTGGAAACGAGCTCGGTGGGGCAACTACAAGCGGAAACAATCGGCCTGCCAGGATTGTTAGGTTTATGGATTTTAGGTAGGAAATATATGACAGGCGTTCTGGGGGTTGTTAATATAAGGTTAGATGCAGAGGCAGGCAATTCACCGGCTTGGATGAAATTCTTGATGGTAGTTTTGACGGATTTTTGGTGAGATTGAGTGGGATCGGAATTCAACTTAGTATAAAAGATGGTGTCGCTGAGTTGACGAAGAGCCTCTTGTCGATACAAGTCCGCTCTCCAGACAACTACAGCGCCACCTTTGTCCGCAGGTTTTATGACAACGTCATTTCGGCATCGTAATGAATTCAAAGCTAGAAGATCTTCTTTGTTAAGGTTATGAACTTGTTTTCTGCGCAGAGGTTGCAATTTATCAATGTCATGGCGGCATTGTCTTACGAAAAGATCAAGGGAAGAAAAATCACCTTCGGATGGAGACCAAGACCACTTCTTGGGGTTGAGTTCTCAAAAAATCCCTCCCAAAGCACTAGTTCCTCTAACGAAGTCACTCGTCTAGTTTTCACTATTCCCTCTGATTTGCCATTATCTGACCCCGAGAGATCTTTTCTTGCGAAAGGTCTCAAGTTTGTTCCCAACTCCGGGCCCATCGATCTATTTTCAGTTAAAGAGGATACCGAATCTTTCTTCCGCCGCATGCGCCTCAAAGCCTTTTTTCATGATAAGCCCACTTTCAATAGCAATAAGGATATTTTCGAAGAACTCAACCCCAAGAAGTCGTCTTGGTCTCCATCCGAAGGTGATTTTTCTTCCCTTGATTTTTTCGTAAGACAATGCCGCCATGACATTGATAAATTGCAACCTCCGCGCAGAAAACAAGTTCATAACCTTAACAAAGAAGAGCTTCTAGCTTTGAATTCATTACGATGCCGAAATGACGTTGTCATAAAACCTGCGGACAAAGGTGGCGCTGTAGTTGTCTGGAGAGCGGACTTGTATCGACAAGAGGCTCTTCGTCAACTCAGCGACACCATCTTTTATACTAAGTTGAATTCCGATCCCACTCAATCTCACCAAAAATCCGTCAAAACTACCATCAAGAATTTCATCCAAGCCGGTGAATTGCCTGCCTCTGCATCTAACCTTATATTAACAACCCCCAGAACGCTTGTCATATATTTCCTACCTAAAATCCATAAACCTAACAATCCTGGCAGGTCGATTGTTTCCGCTTGTAGTTGCCCCACCGAGCTCGTTTCTAGTTTTCTAGACAACGTTATGTATCCTTTGGTTAAGAAGTTGCCTTCTTATATCAAAGATACTAAACATGCCTTGCAAATTTTCGACCAGTTACGTTTCAGTAGTTCCGATAAATTTATTTTCACGATGGACGTCAAGTCCTTATACACCGTAATTCCCCATTGTGATGGCCTTGAAGCTCTGAAGTTTTTCTTTGATCAGCGCACTAATTTAGAACCCTCCACAACCACGTTACTCCGCTTAGCAGAACTAGTGCTTACCCTTAACAATTTTTCGTTTGATGGTGAACATTATCAACAAATAAGTGGTGTTGCGATGGGCACCAAAATGGGTCCAAGCTATGCTAATTTATTTGTTGGTTATGTTGAAAAACAGATCTTTGAACAATACACGGGTCCCTTGCCTGATTTTTTCGGAAGATTTATCGATGACTGTTTAGGAACAGCGTCGTGTTCACGTGTCCTTTTAGAGCAGTTCATCAACTTTGTTGATGATTTTCATCCTGCTCTGAAGTTCACGTGGGAAATCAGCGAGACCTCTGTGTCGTTCCTTGATATTTTAATTTCGATTAATGGTGATTCGCTGAAAACGTCGGTCTCGTACAAGCCTACTGACTCCCATAGTTATCTTCTATTTTCATCCTCTCATCCCAACCACACTAAGCAATCCATCCCTTACTCTCAATTCTTGCGTCTTCGCCGCTTACTTATGTAGCGACGACCAAGATTTTCGAGTCAAATCAATGGAAATGAGATCTTTTTTTGTCCAACGTGGTTACCCTACCAACCTTTTAGACCTCGCCGTTCAGAAAGCTTTTCTCGTCCCCCGTTTAGACGCCCTTGAACCATCTTTGGAACGAGTTTCAAACAATAAAATTCCTTTAGTTCTAACATTTCATCCTTTCAATTTTAAAGTTAAAAATATTATTAATCGGAATTTTCACATTTTACAAAATGATCCTGAGACGTCAGCCATTTTCACCGACAACCCTTTGGTATCTTTTCGCCGTAATAAAAACATTCGTGACTCCTTAGTACATAGTGCCCTTAAACAAAATACCTCGGCACCAGCGGGAACATTTTCTTGCGGCCGTTCCCGCTGTAACACATGCGCTTTTCTCAATCCCACTACAGTTATTACTGCCCCCAAATTCGACCACACAATCCGTCATGCTTTTTCATGCACGTCCACCAACATAATTTATTGCATTTCATGCGATAAATGCCCTAAAATCTACATCGGTGAAACTGGGCGACGTCTTTCAGACAGGTTTGCTGAACATCTTCGTTCCGTGAGGATCAATGATGGTGACAAACCTGTAGCCCGCCATTTCAACAGCTCCAACCATTTGGTTTCAGACATGAAAGTCTGTGCCATCCTTCCCAACTCCGGTGGCAACGATAACCGCAAGCGGCAAGAGAAGCGTCTCATTTTTAAACTTGGCACCACACATCCTCTTGGTCTTAACGAACGTTTTTCTTTTATTTAATTTCCTACAAGTTTTTGGTTATTTTAGTTTGCTTGGAACCTTTATTATTATTAATTTTTTATTATTCGCGTATGCACTTTCATTCCTTTTCAAGTTTTTGTTTCTTATGCTAATATTATCGCCTAATCCCCTTGAATATTGGACCTGTCATTTCTCCCGCCCCCTCAATCTGCTTGCTGATCGACTGTTAAAAATAGCAAATGATCTAACGTTTCCCATCTCATTAATTATTAGTTTGTTTATCTCCCGTGCATTTGATTGGCTACTTTCTACTTGTGACACCCTTTTGGCATATATATATAAGCCCTATTTATTTCATTTCATCTCGTCTTACTCTGATGAAGGGCTCCGCTCGAAACGTCAGTATCTCGTCACTAAATTCTTGGCAGTTTACCACCTTTTCACTTTGCTATATATTCAAAACACTGTCTACGCAGCACTCTACTTTTTTACTATTATTTTGTTGCCATGTTCTTCCTCATTTCTGCTTGTGACATTAAATAATATTTTTTAACATTTTAATTGTTTTGTTTATAAAGGCTGGTAAAAAAAGGTAATGACATACTGAAAGATTGGTTTGCTTCTATTCGGATTGGCATTGTGCAAAAGACTGTGGTCAAGACTTGAAGACAATGAAGGTTAGTAGTACTAATTAGTTCACAAAATGTTGTCACAAGTACAAGTTAATAATTGCCCTTGATACCTATTTCATTGATCACATGGGTTAACTTGCTGAAGCATGTTGCCAATCAGCATGCCTGGTATGGTAGCCACTGTTTTCATGGTCCTCTTGATCTTGGTAACACTGACAGGCATTGGATTCAACCAGACTCTGCACCTATGCAGGCACTTCGGGAAATTGTCTTAGACAAAAAGTTATTGAAATCATTTCCGTTTTATACAAGCTTTCGGTGAGCTGAAGATAACATTTTTGTGTAAATGTCTATTATGTCAACGACTCTTATTACTTAACTCTGAAACATTTTGTATTAACGTTATTGTGCTGGGTTTTTTTATTAGTCATACTGGAAAACGTGAGGCCTACTATAGCCACAGGTTGGTGTATGCCGGCCGCCCAAGAGATTTGGATTTGCGCAAGTATATAACAAGATAATTAACAACATTAAACCAATATCTGACATTTCATCATTTTTATTGCAGATATTAGGGTGTACTGCTTCGCAGTCTATTGGCAGCAATAGACCACAACCACCAGCTCCACAGCAAGCAAGCAACAAATGTTAAAGGGGAGTAGGTTTATTCCAGACGATGGAGCAAATGATCCAAGAGATGGAAAATTGTTTTTGTCAAGGAGAAGAAAAACTACAGTAATTACCTGCCTTTTTATGTGCCAAGGTTATCAAAGCACTTGGTGCAGGATCATCTAGCACAATCACATATGAACACGATCCAAGAAATATGGCACGCACAATTGCCACATTACCTGCCCCACCAACTTCCCAACTTGTGAAGGAACGCATTTCAAGATTTTAATTTTTATTGTATAATATTTACAAAAGATGCATCATACGATAATTGTATAATATGATTGTTAAGGTATACTGGGGTATGCCAATGTTTGTACAACTGTTGTTTGTAATTTGATTACAGAACTCTCTTTACATACTCGTCAACAAATCACATAAATCATAATGACAATACCGTAGTATACAAGATTCGTATCTTGTAGATTCGTATCATGTAGATCATTAAGGCTTATATGTGAATGCTACCTATATACCATGTAAACTATTTTATAGGTAGATGATTAGTATATTGAATAACACGGTTCGAGAAGAATTAATTAAAAATCGCACACGTGTTCGGCAAAATGTTCATAATACCACGAGTGCGTAGCACAAGTGGTATAAGTATTTCGCCAAACACAAGTGCGATTCTTCGAGAACCAGTGTTATTCCCTTTTAATAACATTTCAATCAATTTACCAATTCATGGGATAAAAATAGATCAAAATAACAGTAATTTATTCAAACACTAAAAATACCAAATATGCATAGGGTATGTTTCTTATATATCCCTAGTAAAACATTTTGAATTAATATGGATCGCATTAAGCCAAGCAGGAGTAAGTAATATTGAGTAAAATGTTATTACCATAATTATATAACAAAATATAATTTGTATAATTTTATGAAGTTTAAATATTTAGTTATACTAAGGTGGAGATAAAAGATAATATATACATTAATATTCAAATATATTTGATCATAATTAGGCAATCAAATGGGAAACAAAACTATATTTTGGAGACTGGAGACTTTTGATCTAAAACAGCATGTCCGCAGCAAAACTCACCGCAATGGCCACACTCTAGATGTAGTCATCACTAGATCTAATGACTCGCTGATTAGGGATGTCAAGGTCAAGGACCCTGTTATATCTGATCATTACGCTATACACTGTGATCTACTACTGCAAAAACCTCAATTTGCGAAGAAAGTTGTCAGTTTCAGAAAATTGCGGTCCATAGACCTAGACTCGTTCTGTGAAAATATCCAGAATTCGTCTCTTCTTCAGCAGCAAGCTCCTGACCTAGAAACTTTGGTTAACCAATACGATAGTGTTCTAAAATAATTACTTGACAAACATGCCCCTGTGATGCAGCGTCGAGTGACCATACGCCCATCTGCTCCTTGGTACACACAGGAGGTGGCCTTAGAGAAAAACAAAAGGCGGCGGCTTGAACGAAAATGGTATTCCACCAGGTTACAAAGTGATCGAGAACTATATGTGTACCAGTGTAGGGTGGCCAATAACCTGATTACTTCATTGAAATCGGACTATTACACGTCAATCATCAACGAGCATGCAGCTGATCAAAGAGTATTATTTAAGACCGTGAATAAATTGCTTCAAAAGTCAACTGAGAAGCATTACCCCCTCTCCCCTGACAATGTCACACTAGCTAACTCTTTCGCTAACTTCTTTACGAGCAAGATTGATAAGATCCATTGTGAGATTAGGGAGAGGCAAGCAACTGTTGGACCTTCTCCTACTGTTTTCAATGTTTGTACTGCAGAGTTCAGGGACTTCATACGGGTTAGCCAGGACGAAGTGAAGGAATACGTAAGTAAATTTTCGCGGAGGTCTTGCGACCTTGACCCATTGCCTGTTTCAGTATTTAAGAGATGTTCCAATTTGCTGCTACCTATCATTACAAAGATTGTCAATCTGTCATTGTCTGTCGGTATCATGCCTGATACCCTTAAGGTTGCTGAGCTGCTGCCGTTGTTGAAAAAGCCCGATGCTGACTACAAACTATTTCCAAACGTTCGACCCATTTCTAATCTGAAGATGGTGTCAAAGGTGGTAGAAAAGGCTGCGGCAGTACAATTAACAAATCATGTGATGACCCAACATCTGGATGTGATGTTTCAATCGGCGTATAAAACTTACCACTCAACCGAGACGGCATTAACCAAGGTACAGAACGATATTTTATGCGCGATTGACAAGAACAAGTCTGTACTACTTCTGTTGCTGGACTTGTCAGCTGCATTTGACACGGTCAACCACTCTGTGCTGCTGTCTAGACTGTCTGAACGTTTTGGCGTTAAGGGCAGTGCTCTTGCTTGGTTTGAGTCTTATTTAACATCTCGCAAACAGTTCGTCCATGTTGAGGGTTGTAAGTCAACTCTACGTTGTGTGGGGCGTGGTGTACCACAAGGATCCGTGTTAGGGCCATTGTTGTACGTGTTATATACATCACCTATAGCTGATATTATCAACCTCCATAATCTCCACTATCACTTCTACGCGGATGACACACAATTATATGGACTTTCAAGACGGACTCCTCTGAAGATCTTCAGTTTGTGAAGTCTAGAGTTGAAGACTGCGCTAGAGACATAGATTGTTGGATGGTCAATAACGGTCTCAAACTAAACCAAGATAAAACCGAACTCATTGTCGTTAGTTCTAAGTATTGTCCTAAACCTGTTCTGGATTTTGTACAAGTTGGTGATGAGAAGATTACTCCCAAACCTTCAGCTAGAAACTTGGGGGTGATTTTTGATAGCCTAAATAAAGGTGCCCTTTTCAGTTTATGGTCTTTTCATCTCCAGGCCTTTTGTCCCTTGCATTGTTTCATATATTATACAAAAGTCTACCAATGGTGTAGTTTATAGTCTGTACGTGAAGGAAAAGTGTTAAAACAATGGCAGGCTCTTGAGTCATTAATTGTGTCCTGTCTGGCTCAGGCTGGTTTGTTTGAACACAATTGGTGGATGCTTTTTAACAATGAATGATGACTCACAAAAATTATAACAAAACAAACAACTGTTGTTCAATCAATACCTTTATTGCTTGCAACTGCAGTCGTGTGCACTGCTTATTGAACAACTGTCTCTGAAGTTTATTTGCATGCTGTACTTGCATGTTATTGAAGGTGCATAAGCGATTGCAACATTTCTAAAGAGCCCAAACAACCTTCACTTTACTGTAAATCCACCCCACAGATGTTGACCTTTTGTGTCATCCAAGCAACTCACCACAGCACCAAACAATTTTGTGTTCCTTTCTCGAAACCTTTTACTTAATGGATTTTGACTCCTTGTCTTTGTTACAAACAATTGTTTTGCAGATAACATGTTTCACCCAAACTGCCAAGATCGAGGAAATTTCCAAAGCACTGAAGGAATTAGATGAGTACAATGAACAATAGATTTTGTCTGTTTTAAGCTTTGGGATTTTTAATATTTTTGGCCAAGTTGTCACCATAATGCCAGGCCAATTAAAATGTTTAGTGTAAACTTACTACTGTATATATAATTCAAAATTGACCTTACTGAAATAGATGGTGATTTGTATGTTTAACAACAATTCATGGCGTGCAGAAAATATTACTTGTTGATACAAAATATTGAAGTCAAGGATTCAATATTGGGCGAGACCAAAGGTAGAGCCTAATATTTCAAATCGAGACTTAAATATTTTGTAACATAAGGCGAAGATGAATCCAATAGGTGTTTTGTTATATCGAACAAAATATCTTAACACAAACATGTTTCTGAGCACGTTTCAAAAATATTAATGTTGTAGAATGGATCAATGGAAGGCATTGTTTATGTTTACAATGAACAATGTTTAGCATTTAAGGTCGCAAAACATTACAGTTAAATGTACAGCCACTATTTTTTTCGGTGAAGGCTAAAGGGGATGACTCAAGGATCTTCACATTTTCTAAAACTACTAATCTCAATCCTAACCATAACCTCGATCCTAACATTAACCCTACAGGTCCGAATTAGCGCTCCAAAACAGCTGCGCATTTTTCTTTAGTGTCACAATGTAGCGTAGCGTCTTACAACGTTGTGTAGCGTCTTACAACGTTGCGTAACATTTTACAATGTATTATGTAGCGTAACGTCTTACGACTTAGCTTAACGCCTTATAACGTAGCGTAATGTCTTACATTTACTACGTAACGTAACGTAATGTCTTACATTTACTACGTAACGTAACGTCTTACAACGTAGCATAACGTCTTTCCACGTAGCCTAACGTCTTACAACTTTACGTAGCGTCGTAGAACGTTGTGTAGCGTCTTACAACTTAGCGTAACGTTTTACAAAGTAGCGTAACGCCTTAAAACGTACTGTAGCGTAACGTCTTTCCACGTAGCGTAACGTCTTACAACGTAGCCTAACGTCTTATCACTTGCGTTGCATCCACGGTGAACATGGTTACCTAAAATTAGCTTTGCAATTCTCAGAAAAAAACACTTCGCAGATTTTCGAAATTTCCACAATCGCTTCGCGATTTGCGAAGCGCTAATTCGAACCTTGCCTACCTAACAAAAAATAAAGGACCAGACAAAAACAGAAAGGTCCTTTTGAGCCATCATCTCTTTTAGCCACTTTCATCTTTTTCAATATCGTCAATTATTGTGGATTTTCTCTAATTAAATACTCTAATTTATACCATGAAAATTGAATACACATTTAATATAAATACTCTATTTTATACCATGAAAATTGTTCCGAGTTTGTCCATTTTGGGTGCATGGTAAGATTTGCTTTATTTAACAAGATTATTTTTCTTAACTTAAGAAATATTTTCTTACCAAGAAAAAATATCTTGTGTATGGGACAAAAAGTAAAAATATCTTGGTAAGATTTTATTTCTTATTTGACAAGATTTTATTTCTTAATTTAAGAAATATTTTCTTACTAAGATAAAATATCTTATGTATGGGACAAAAAGTAAAAATATCTTGGTAAGATTTTTTTTCTTACTTGACAAGATTATTTTTCTTAATTTAAGAAATATTTTCTTACTAAGATAAAATATCTTATGTATGGGACAAAAAGTAAAAATATCTTGGTAAGATTTTTTTTCTTATTTGACAAGATTTTTTTTCTTAATTTAAGAAAAATAATCTTATAAATTATCTTATGTATGGGACAAGATAATATGTCTTATTTTAAGATATATTGTCTTAAAACAAGTTTTTTTCTTCTTAAAACAAGAATTTCATTTTTTGCAGTGCGTATGAGCTTAAATGAGCATATTGCAGCGATCTGTAAGTCGTCTCAGTATCACCTAAGGAACATTGGTAAGATTAGAAAGCTACTGGATCAAAATACGACAGAAACCTTGCTTCATGCGTTTGTCAGCTCTAAGCTGGACAATTGTAATGCACTACTGTTTGGCCTTCCGAAATATCAGCTAAATAGGTTACAACTTATACAGAATACTGCGGCTCGTATTGCTACCTTAACTAAAAAGTACGATCACATTACTCCTGTGTTAATCACATTGCATTGGTTACCGGTTCATTTTCGTATTATTTTTAAAGTTATTCTACTCGTTTATAAAGGTCTTAATGGCTTGGCACCTGACTATATATCTAACCTTTTAAGCTATAGGACTCATTCTCGCTCATTACGATCTAGTTCTCAGAAACTGTTAGATGTACCTAGGTCTAGAACAAAGACCTATGGTGACAGGGCTTTTGAAGTCGCTGCACCAAGATTGTGGAACAGTCTTCCCTTTCATCTTAGAACAATATCGAATATTAATACTTTTAAGAATCAGATAAAAACCTACCTGTTTAGACTAGCTTATAATGATTATTTGTAATTTATTTTACATCTTAGTTCAAATTCATACCATGTAATAAGTAACCGATTTTTGTAAAAAATGTTTACATTATTTATACTAGTATTGTAAAGCGCTATGGACAACTAGTGATGATGCGCTATAGAAATTAATAAAATTATTATTATTATTATTATATTATTACTTGTCTTTGTAACCTTTATAATGGCCATTTGGTGAGGGATAATGTTTTCTAATTTCTGACACACAGCACGAAGGGATCACCGTACGGTTGCCCTTTCCCAGATGTCCATGTTGCCACATAACATACTGTCTATAAGCAGCATGCCTCATTGCCCGGTTATCATATGTTGGGGTGAACACGTATGTATCTGCAAGGCTCCTTATAACAGTGCCCAGATTATCTGAGTCTGCAGATATTTTGGAACACAGCTGTTTTGCTACGACACAGTCGTCGTTCCTTACAGCATAAACTTTCTTTATCGGTAATTGCCATTTCATGACAGTGTGAACAAACACAAAATGGACAATTTTAAAATGATAAAGTAACTTATTTTGAAGATTTTCGTTTCTTCGAGATATATCAGTTCGTTTGATATATGCAAATGTCCGTAATTTACATAACGCATGTATAATGACTTATTGGAGAAACGAAATCCTTTAAAATCGAGAAGTTTGGTGTTGTGGGAGAAACCGTACGCACATGTGTTATTCATAATTTAGTGTTTTTATTTGATGAACACAAATATATATAACATTCTCTGATAACTCATTATGCATGTGTGACGAAAATTCCGGACATTTACATATCAAACAAACTGATATATCTCAAAAAGAATGCAAAAAAGAAAATCTTCAAAAGAAGTTACTTTATCATTTTAAAAGCTCTTCCAAATAAAACAATAACATTTTTTGAGGTGAGGTGCATTTTAACAGGGCTCCATTTAAATCAGCGTTTAGCGGACTTGTGCTACCCTGTATAAATAGTAATAAATCAATCAATCAATCAATCAATCAATCAATCAATCAATCAATCAATTAGTCAATCAATCTAACCTCTAATGAGAATTTGGCAAGCGTTTCTTTCGTCTCCCTCCGCATTCTTCCGCTCGCTCCTCAACTTCCGCGGCCTACGCGCTCCGCCCTCCCCCAAACAGTACGCCTGCAACGCTAGCCCGCGTGCAGTAACTTGTAAAGTACTCAAACGAAGACGAATAAGTTCTGAACGAGAGAACTCCTGGTGTAAAAGCATACTTCGTTCGGATCGAATTGTTCACAAATAAACCCACCACAGAAATTGAACATTGGTTTCAGCCAAACATACAAAGCAAACATCATCATATCTTGATATTATTTCTATGATAACTAAGTCGCTGCAGTTGAAATTTGTTAATTTGTCAGGAGAGGTAAAATCGCACAACCGGCAGCCATGACAGGCGCACACATAAGAATCCCAGTTCGTATTACATGGCGGACAGCAAGCAAGACCAGTCAGATGGAACGAAGGCCTAGGGTTCTAACAAGCACCCGCGGAAAGTTAACTTAGCTAAATGAGAGAGGCAGGTACGATTTCCCAAACATTCTATGTTCAAATTCAAGGTCTATTATGAGTAAAATTGACGAACTTGTTGAAAAATCATGAAAGTGTACTCGATTGATATTACTGCGATTACAGAATCTTGGTTACGTGAATCTATTAGTGATGACTATGTAACGTTGGCAGGCTATAATATCTATCGATGTGACCGAGTTGGGCGGCGTTAGGAGGTGGAATTTGTGCTTGGGTGAAGTCCGATATTCAACAACAACAAATTTCTCAACACCAGTGCGACGATTATGAGAGCATGTGGCTCAAAGTTCACCCCAGAAAGCTCCCCCGTGGGATTTCATCGATTTTAGTAGCAATTGTTTACCGACCAAATAAACGAAAGATGCAAATTTACTCGAACAGCATATAATAGAAATTACAGACAATTACCTGACCCATCACCCGGACACCGGTATTATTATTATGGGCGATTTTAACCGGCATGAATGTAAAATCTACCGAAAGAAAGCTTCATTTAAAACAAGTTGTCAATTTTCCAACGCGTAATGATGTTACACTTGACCTTATTTTAACGAATATTTTAGAATTCTACACAGCACCTCAGCAACTCCTCCCATTGGGGAGATCAGACCATTGTTCAATCTTATTTACCCCCCAAGACCATATTGCACCTAAGGGAGTGAATAAGATTAGCTATACACGGAAGTTAAATCGGTCAAATCTGCATAAGCTATCACTTTCGTTGGAGAAACAGAACTGGTGTGAAGTTTACAGAGGTGACACTGTTGCAAATAAGATGACAGTGTTTTATGATAAGGTTAACACTGCTCTTGACAAGTTTATTCCCGTCAAACCTTGCCGCTTAAATACCAACGACAAACCATGGATGACTAGTTATATCAAGCATCTTATAGTTAATTAACGTCAACGCGCTTGGAAGCAAGGCAATGTCCCACTTCGCAACTTTTTCCGAAACAAAGTGTCTAAAGAGATTAAGCTTGCTATGGGAAATCATTACAGGTATAACCTTGAGAACACAAGGTCCTGCAAACCCAGAAAATGGTGGAAGGGAGTTAAAGCAACAACTAGACAGAAACCAAACAAGATTCCTAATAAGTTAAGATTTGGTGGCCATGAAGAAACTGGGACTGAATTAACATAATTAATTAATAGTGTGTTTTTGCGAATCGTTGACGAATACCAACCCCTGGAACCAGTACCTTCCCCTCCAGATTTTATTGTCCCTGATGATTTCTTATTATCAACTTAATTACCAAGTGTCCCGAAAACTGACCAACCTAAATGCCAATAAGTCCTGTGGGCCGGAACCTAGCCCTACTATTGTATTAAAGAATCTGAGCGCAATTCTAGCTCCACCTTTAACTAATATCTTTAATTCTTGCCTAATGAAAGGTCATTTCCCATCCGAATGGAAGAGAGCTGATGTCTGCCCGGTCCCCAAGAAAACCAAAGTTGTCCGCGAGTTTATGAGAGTCACTTTAACTCACTATTACTTAATCACGTT
>JAYKKM010000143.1:2360000-2457500 GCA_035772405.1 Chrysogorgia sp. JL179-B06
TCATAAATAAAAAAGCTTGACGAAAAAGCAGGTAGAGATTCCTTAGGCGTTGCTGGTAGAATCGCTCTCGTTGAAAAAATGCATCTAAGTTTATTTGCGAAAAAAGTACTCTCCGTGATTTGTTTGATATCTTTCTCAAAATTCTCTGAGATTTTACCTATCCACAGTGTGTACCGAAAATCTACTTTCACTGGACTTTATACTGGCTTTGATTCTTTCAGCACTAGTCAACAAAAGGTGGCATTGGTTAAGTGCCTTATTAATCGTACTCGAAATATATCCTCCGATAACTTTCTAGAAGGTGACCTTACTGATCTCAAATCTATTTTCTTGTAAATGGTTATCCTGGACGATTATTAGATAAAATATTTAATCAACCTGCAACTAAAGAGCCATTCATAGGAAGTCATAAAACATCCATGCTCTTTATGGACCAAAACATCCAAAAACGGACGTTGATTGTCTCTTTCAAACTCACAGGTGAATGTCAGAGCAGGGTGAAGATAGTTTAAGGAGTCTAAGAATGAAGAAGCAGTTTTATCATCTTGAAAGAGAGCAAAAGTATCATCAACATAACGTTTACCAACTACTAGGTAATATTGCAGAGTTATGTTCAAACTTTCGACTCGTAATATCCCACAAAAACATTGGCTAATACTGGACCTAATGGAGATCCCATTGCTACGCCATCAACCTGCTTATACATTGTATTTTCAAAGCTAAACTCAACACCTTTTGTATAGCTACTATCATTAGGTCAAAAAGGCATCTTTAGAAATTGGAGGTGGTTGTAGGTCAGAATCGTAGAGAGTATCAATACAAATCTTAATAGTTTCATCTAATGGAATGTTCGTAAAGAGGCTAACAATATCAAACGAGCACATTGTTGGATTAGGGATATTTAAATTTAATTATTTCAAATTATCAACAAAAGTAAATGAGTCTTTTAAAACGCGTGACGAATACTTACTGTATCAAGGACTGGTTTTAATCGTGAGGAAAGTTCTTTGGCTAAATTATGTTGTGCCGATTTAATCATTGAAAGAATAGGACGTAACGGAGTCCAATTTTTATGAACTTTTTGTAATCCATACATTCTAGGTCGTTCAGAACCAGTGGGACGGACTTGTTGATAAAACTCCTCAGTAATTTGATTAGATTTCTTCAATCGCGGTGAAAGTGACTGACGATTTCGTTCAATAATAGTTTTGTCATAGTTTGGTAAATGACCCAGTTTACAGAACTTAAGTTGAGAAAGATATCAAGCAAATCACGGAGAGTAGTAGGGTCAAAACCTTAAGTCCCGTGACCAACCTCCGGCTAGTAAAGTTTTATGACTTCTTTTTGTTACTTATGGTATTTATCACAAAATAAGATTCCATGCCGGTCTGTAAAATTATAGGGCAACAATCTGTAGAGCAAAAAATAAAAAAATGGGCACCGGCGGCCATTTTGAATAATTTATTTTTTTAGCAAAGGGTATTATTTTGTTAAAAAGACTTTTTCTCCATTAATTTGAGGCCAGACTGAGAGGAATCCATTTCTGGGGTCATTTTTGTAATTAAATATACCCTTAACAACAAAAAAATCAAAACAAATTAAAAACACATTTTAATGTTCAAATGTCCGATATCTATGTACATAAAGATACATGTACTTGTACTCAGTCAGTCGCATTCATCTGACGAGGTGTCCAACTCGTAGTCTATCACGTCGGAAGCCTCATCCTCATCCTCTGAGTCCGAACAATTGCCAACCTGTGGATGTAGAGGGATTGAAAAGGTAAGGGGAAGGGAAGGTTGTGTGTGTCGCACTGGTTTACAGCACCCATTGACCAGTTCCCAGCCATGACCGACAGGTGAGGGATGAATTCTTAGCTCAGGGTGGCGATGAATGTAAGCCAAGTAATTAGCTCGCATGATGTACTGCTTTAGACTGTCAAAGTCAGGAGGAAGGCGCATCAGGGATTTATTATTTTGACATTTCCACTTAGCTGCTCGAGCCAAATCCAGAGATGAACTGCGGACATCACCATACACAAACCGTATGACATAGGATACGAGGTCCTCCAAGACGTGTTCGTTCAAAGGAAGGCTCTCCCCACACTTTGAGAGGATTCTACGGGCCTCAACGCTCTTTTCCATTTTGTCATAGAGGGTCGTTTTGCCATAACCATAAAAGCAGCTATTTGCATCACAGCCAGTCATGACATGGAATTGGATAAGACATTTGGCGATGTCCTCGTCCGTGCACATGCCTCTGCAGAACAACAGTTCCTTCTTTTTCTTTATGCAGATAACGCCAGGGACATCATGCGAAATGGCAGCTGCCTGTATGTACACATCTGTGTCCGCTGCATCTATGACCACAGGGTCACTGTAGCCGGATGCCCTCAGAGCTGTATAGAATGACTGTATGATGGTGTCAGCTTCGCACTGATTGAAGGCCAGGTCTTGTTCAACATTACCAGATGAGAGGTTTACACATTCTATACCGACTGAGTACAGCAGCACCTGATTGATGGGCTGGGCAACTTTAGATAGTTGAGATTTAACCAAGGTCTGGAGACGCTTCTTATTCCCAGAACTGCAGAGAAAGGTCTTAAAATCTCGGGCTGATGGAAACTTATCGGTTGACTTCATATAGACATTGGGAATATGACCTTGTCCCTGGATACGCGACTCACGCTCGTCATCTTTGATAGATTCACTGTGGTCGTAAGGGTCATTGATGCAGATGATAGTAGTAGCGTCCACATGGCGTGCAAGGAGCATGCTGGTAACTTTGTTGGTATAGTCACTCCACGTGTAAGCAGACCCATCGGTCTTCTCTCGGTCCTCCATTGTGGGAGATGCAAGTCGCCATATCATCCCCATGTCAACCAGCGCGGTGTAGGATGGGACATCAACTGGCTGTTGTATCAGTTTCTGGAGTATCTTGCTCTTCTGAGTCTTCCTGAAGGTACCGTTAACATTGAATAGTGTTAGACACTCTTCAGTTATGCGGTATTTCATGACATCAGAGAGCGAAATCAGGCTGCTAACATCAACAAGATTGACCACAGACGCCAATGCTCTGTTTTCCATTTCTCCTTGTTTCACTTTAAGGACTTTGCCAGTTTTGCTAGCTGGAGCTTTTGCGAAAGTGAGACGGGAGTGACGTTTGATACGATCATGTAGAGAATTTTTCTTTGAATAAACACGTTCATCCATGAATTCTTTCAACTTTGATTCACCATTTTGTTTGGCTGTCATGAAATCGCGGATCATATCGGTTGGAGCGGGAATTGCTGATTGCAAGGTTCGCAGATTCGGTGATGCCGGGTCAAAAGGGAAGCAATCAAACTCCTTGATTCACGAAATGAGATCTTGGACAGCTCACTCGTTCTTGCACATCCTTGTGGGAGCACACTCAGTGTGCGTTCGAGACAATTGCTTTCTGTTGACCTGATTGTGAACAGCGACCCGAACTCGACCAAGATTGTTAGCATTCCTGATGTCAGTCATTAGCTGTTTCTCATTCTGGAGGATTGACAGCCAGCCAGCCTTCAACTTTGAGCCCTTATTCATGGTCATCTCGATCCACATATCCCAAGGGATGGATGAATATGCATTACCTGTAATAGACTGGGCGAAGTTTGAACTGAAGAACTGTGTTTGATCCGGAGGTAGTGACGAGAGCATCGCCCAAAAATGTGGAAGCTAGCGCCCGTAGTGAATCTGATCATAGATCACTATCCAGGGAATCATCTCGCGCAGTGAGGTGAGGTACTCTTCCCAGTTGCACGTGTGAATGGCATACACATTCATCATCAAACTGTCGACCATCGTCATAAAGTCAAGCCAGTAGCAGGCCATGTCTGTCCTCTCAATCTTTTCAAACATACTGCTGATAAGGGCATCTATGGCAGGATCATTCTCGAGTTCCTTGTGAGCAATGGCAAGGGACTGTTGGGAGTTTGTCTTTGGTTCACGGAGCATGGCAAGTCGAGCCAGCGTGGAAGCCTCAAGCTGTGATCCCTCATGAACGCGATTTAGAAGGATATGCATGAGTGCTTCGTACATTAGTATTAGGCAACGCAGAGCTCGCCTATAATGCTTCCCTCTTAATGCTTGATCAACAGAACCATCGGCAATAACACCAGCAGCAACTAAAACCTCGGCCATCTCACTCCCCTTGTGACGCTTGTATATGGTATAGATCATAGAACCTTGAATATCGAGGAATGGAACGAATTTAACTGGATGCTCGCTCTTGATCTCAACGAGCAGTGTGTACACTGGTTGATCACCGACAACTATTGCAAATGGCATGTGCTTTCTTTCGATTGCGCTCTTCACCTTAACCAGTACATCGTTGAGAACTGACTTTTTGGGAGGATCTGGGTAGGTCATAAAGTAGTAATGTTTGCTTTTTTCTACGGAGGCTGAGATCAAAGCTTGGAAGCCAGCAAAACCAGGAACTTGTTGATCAACAGTCGGAGGCCGCTCACCAGCAGCATTTGCACGAACCAATGTGTGAATAACACAACGCTTTCTTTGAGGCTCAGTACTCCCAACTTTAGGCTGCACTTTATCACTGACTGTCGGCTCTCCTCTTTTGTGGGTAACGTAACGATCATGTGACTTCATACCTGTCGCTAACTCCTTAAGGCTCAATGAAAGGGCTCTACCATCTTTAACACGTTCACCAGACTGAAAATCATGATGTTCAAGAGACGGGCTGAATATACATTGTACATAACGTTAGTACGATGTGATGTATCGCCACCAGTCAATGTGTCGTTTCGAAAATCATGGTTGTCGACGACGATAACACCAGGCGTATTATCTGCGATCTCATTTGGACACTCAGTGCAGAGTTGGATGTCATGCACAGCCCATGCATCGCGCAAGAGAAGAACTAATGCATAACCAATACCAACACCACATTTGTGGAATGTATCGACTAATTCCTTACTTCGAGTAAGACCGTGCAAATTCATACTCAGGTTTATTGTAGTAGTTGTTGGACTGCCAGTGACGTAGTAGGTGATCATTGAAGCTAGTGCACACGCTTTGGCATCATACTCGACCTGACCAGGTTTCTTTAGTGACGAGATAAGTTAAACAAGAAGAGGGGGAAGATTTTCCTCCTGCTCGAGCTCAGCAACCTGCGGTGGTCAGCGAATTGTTGTTGTTTGTTTGATATCGTTCCCCAGCCTGTTCGCCACATTCTCTACTAGTTGTTCATTGCTTATACCAAGTGAAGAGATAGTGGCCTCAATGTATGAAACACCACCGTCGCTATCGTAGACAACCTCGCTCTCATTTTTCTGAGGACGTACATGGAAACCTACCCCCACTCCGAATTCCCGTAGCAATATCTCCTTAACATAGCTTGATTTGACACCTGACGTTGGGAAGCCATAAGTACCCACAATGCTTTTATAATCACGCAGCAACCCTTGGAGCGTCCTGATCTCATGGTCTTCAAAAATAACCCGACGAACATGGTCTATAAACATTGTCTGTGCCTCACGAAATGTCACTTTGTTTAGGAGATTGGGCTGTTCTTCAATAGACATCTTTTGATAGGCGCCGATGTACTTAAGCCAACACTTATGATGATACCTTATCTCAGTTGAAAAGGGGTCAGTTATTGAATCGACAAGGCGGTTGATTCGGTCTCTCATGGTATCATCCTGAAGTACTACGGTGTGGCTTTTAAATTCGTTCCATGCCGGTATGTAAGAAATAAGAACCATTTGCCTGTACGCTCAGGATGTTTGGTGTCTTCAGGTTTCATACACCACACACAGAGATGTTTGTCATGTACGATACCCACGCTCGATCGGAGACGTTTTGGTTCAGGTGTTGCTGAACCTTGATCATCCAGGCATTTAGGAGATACTGAGTCCCTTTCACGTTTCTGTTGCCTGAACTTTGATCTATTCAGTTTATCTGAGCTTGATATGTCAAATCGACAATTAGCGTGCACATGTTTGCCACTGGGCCCCAGATGCCAATCCACAGTGTCATATACATTTCCAAACCTATCAAGATCTTTCCAGTTGAAAGCTTTAAGTTTGAGTTTTTCCCATGCCTCTTTACTTAAGTTATCGATTGCATTTGATGCATCACACGGTTTTTCGCATTGAAGAAGACAAAAGAACTGCGTAGAAGTCATATTCTACATGTTTCAAGATAAAACATTGAAAAAAAACACACGGAAACTATCAAGTTACAGGTTGAATTTGCATAATCTCCGATGATTTCGCCATAAACATGCGAAAGTAAGCGGTATCTTGCATAAATATGTTATGTACGTCATGTAATATACATATAGTTTCATTAAATAGAACTAAGTTTTCTTTGCAAAATTTGGCTGTGGAAGGGATGTTTGCTTCGTTTTTTGTACTAAATATGCATGTAATGTTTATGTTATGACGGAATTTGATTTAAAAGTGTAGAAAAAAGTCTTTTTGACGAAATAATATCCTTTGCTAAAAAAGACAATTTATTCAAAATGGCCGCCGGTGCACATTTTTATTTCTTGCTCCACAGATTGTTGCCCTAATTTTCCAGACCGGCATGGAATCTTATTTTGTGATAAATACCATAAGTAACGAAAATAAGTCATAAAACTTTACTAGCCGGAGGTTGGTCACGGGACTTAAGGTTTTGACCGTACTAGAGTACTTTTTTCGCAAATAAACTTAGATGCATTTTTTCAACGAGAGCGATTCTACCACCAGCGCCTAAGGAATCTCTACCTGCTTTTTCGTCAAGCTTTTTTATTTATGAATTTAATTGCGAGTTCGGATTTTTGCAGCTCGCTATGTCGCTGGGTGATAGAATTAAACAACATGTGCCCAGTGTTATTCGTAACAAAATTAAACCATCGCGTCAACAGCCCAAGAGACAATGCCGTTAGGATTCATTGATTACTTGTGACTCATCCATCGGCAAGCACGTACCCCTGTATTGTCCAACGAACAATGCGCCGAAACTATTGTGAGAGTAACTTTAGAATTCTTTCAAAATGCCGCTCTTCCTTTCAATTAAAGGAATGGAATCTGTCTACAGGGTGTATAAAAAAAAGCGCAACCTCTGAATTTCCCACGAAATCCACTGTGTTCTTAAACACAAAATATTTTCGCCCCTGGGAATTTAAAATAGCTTGAAATCGTATTCCAGGGGCATAACTGTCTAATTACTACAAACTCGAGCACGCAAAGCAGAATTGAATCGAAATTTATGCATTTATTTAATGGAAAGTTGTTTAGTTTACAAGTATCAACAACAGTTAAATTCCCAGAGGCCTAAAATCTTTTGTGCTAAAAAAAAAAGGATTTCTTGAAAAAAAATTACTTTAAAAAAAAGTGGATTTCTTGGTAAATTCCGAGGTTGCGCTTTTTTGATACGCCCTGTATATTAAGCTTTCAGATCCTGATTTATGCAAACAAATGATTTTGTTTTCAATATGTCTTTATTTTAGCTAGTCATCCGATCACGCGGCCGAGATGACGTAAGGTACTTCAGTTAGTATAAATATCGGTCCAATTTCGATGATTAGTTAGCAGACGTAGCACTTGATAAGATGTCTGCCGAAATGCATCGCCCTTTTCTCTTAAGCCTATTATTTTAAGCCTATTATTTAAGAACTCATCTCTTTTTTCTCTTCCTTTTCTCCAACATTACGCCATTGTTATATATTGGTAAATGTGTTTATATAAGCAGTTTCACGACGTTCGAAGATTATTACCAATCACCATGGTATATACGTTTCTCAAAGCTATATTTAAGTTTGTTACCACGACAAGTTCGTTGTTGTAATATATATATATATATATATATAACGGGCCGAGTTGCTATGAATACACCAGTCAAGACACAAGATCAGACTCTTGGTCGGAACACACTTTATTTTACATTTCACAATTTCTTATATACTCTATGTTGCCCTTGGTTGGCCATCCGTGACTTCCTTTTTACGTGGGAAGTAATTCTACCGTACGTCAGTACCTAAGCACGGGAAGTTATGTTCTTCCGTAACTATTTACAAATGGGAACTAATTCTACTAATCTACCAACCTCGTACCCAGGGTCTCATCTCCGCTCGCCGCCCGCGGCTGGTCACGTGGCAACCCAGATTCTGGGTGGAAGAAATAGTTTGTTTCATATAAGAAAGTCGTTCTTCGAAAGTAATATTTCCATATATATATATATATATATATATTTCTGACGAAGGCTGTCACATGTAGTCGAAAATTTATTAAATTGGTTTATAGTTGGTTTTGGGTCGTGGCCTGTTATTTTGTTATCTATATATATATATATATATAGATAACAAAATAACAGGCCACGACCCAAAACCAACTATAAACTATATATATATATATATATATATATATATATATATATATATATATATTATATATATATATATATATATATATATATATACGTACACGTACACGTACACGTACACGTACACGTACACGTACACGTATATACGTACACGTACACGTACACGTACACGTATATACATATACATATACAATATAATATCTAATACAGTACCCTCAATTTATATGGTACGTTCTCTTTTTACAGGCAAGAGGTAAAAGCTAAAGCAAAGCGTTTGTTCATCATGTTGATTAGTTATTCACTTTATTCTACTGGACCACAACTTGGCGCCTTCACCACAATCATCTGCCTGGTTTTCACGGCTGGTGAAAAACTTTCATATCAAACCGTATTTAATATTATGCTCTTGATTCGGGAAGTATCAAATGGAGTTTGTTCGACTATACCAAACGCATTTTCCCTCTTCACAAATGTATATACATCGCTGCAACGTATTCAAAAATTATTGGAAAGAAATCATCAGTTGGCTAATGTTTGTGAAAAATCGAATGGTAAACGATATTTTCATAACAATGACCAGTTATTTGAGAGTTTTGACAATAAATCTGACCAAGCTGATAATCTACAATATGATCTTCTTAAACGTGAACAAGTTGAAACAAATAGTGAAAAAAGCTTTCCAAGAATTTCTAATCTCAATCTTTATGACGTCACATGCAAACATCCATCTTCACTCACTACTTCTGACGGAGTAAAATTCAAAAACCTTCCATTGTTAAATTATATTACCCTCACCGTTTCAGGGCGAGGACTGGTACTTATCGCAGGTCCGGTTGGCAGCGGTAAATCATCACTTTTAGCATGCGTTCTGGGTGGTGAATTACTGTTAACAAATGGAAGTGTTGAATTTTCGGGAAATCTGGCTTACGTTTCCGATACGCCTTGGATATTTCCAACAACAATCCGTGAAAATATTTTGTTTGGTTTACCTTACAACCAAGAGTGGTATTTGCAAACAGTGAAGGCTTGTCAATTAGAAAAGGATTTTAAGATTTTCCCACAAGGTGACTTATCACGAGTTGGAGAAAACTGTGCGACCGTCAGTGGTGGTCAGCGGGCTCGTATCGCCTTAGCACGTGCAGTGTATTCTAAAGCCGATATTTATCTTCTGGATGATCCCTTGAGTTCTCTGGATGCCAAAGTTGCTGAAAACATATTTGTGAATTGTATACGAGGACTGTTAAGTGACAGGATTGTTCTTCTGACAACGAGAACGACTCGTTACTTAGAAGAAGCTGACCATGTTGTGAAGCTTAAAGGAGGTGTGATAGTTGCTGAAGGAAAATTTGATGAAATTAAAGACAAATTTTCTGAAATAGAATGTGGTGAAGATCAACGCAATGTGACGTTTGATGAGGAACTATCAGGGACACATCAGGATAACGAGTGTGAAGAAGTAGAACAAAGTGGGACAACGCAGGGTGAAATGTTGCGAGAAACAAAAGAAGATCGCGTTATTGGAAACGTTTCAATTAAGGTGTACTGGGAGTATTTCGTTAACGGAGCATCACCATTCATTTTGGTATTGGTGGTTTTAGTTTATGTAGCTGGTCAAGGTAAGATTATAGACAATCCTACTACAATACGCACTCTCACCAAATGTTGCCCAGTTTTTACCATTTCAATTTCAACACTCAATAATGTGGTGTTTGTGATGGTTTTGCACATAAAGATGCAAGTTTGATAACAAATGGAAAATCGATATATTGAGAAAAATGTTATCATTCTACTAAACAGAAATGTCTCTTAGCGTCGGCTCTACTTTATGGTGTTTTCATTAAATAATTTCAATATATTGATTTTACGTACAGATATATTTTTACGTATCAGATGATAATAAAGGGTGGGAGAGCGTATTTTTCCTATCAGATATATATCATCATATAATTTTCAATATATTGTTTATTCCGATAGATTTTTCAGATATATATCATGATAAAATTTTAAATATATTGATTTTTTCAGATAGATATGTTTTGATCAGATGATAATAAAGGGTGATATTTGATGGGAGTGCATATTTTTCTTATCAGATTTTATAATCACATATTAATTTATAAATGGGCTGGTCAATAAAATGGGCGTGGTCAATTTCCATCAGATTTTTATAGGTGTTTTAATTGGATAATGTTAGCCGTTCTCTTATTTCTATCTGTTTCTTACTTATATTTATCATGCCTTCCTCTATACCACATTTGACATATATTTTGGTGACCTTGACCTTGTTCTCACCTCACCATACATATGTACCTAATTTCGAGTCTAGATTTCTTTTTATTGTTGTGAATTTCTGTCATGGCGTTTATTCGTGTTCGTAGATCGTTTTCATTTTTAATGGTATATTCTGTAACATTCTATTTATGCTCCTTTTTTGGTTTTGGTACATGTTGTTTGTTTAATAGTGAATTATCAAACTTGATACTATATTCATGGTTATATACTGTTGCAATTAACTCAAGCATCATCTTTTATTTAGATGGCACATTTGCTATAAGTGTAATTTTAGCTGTGCCATTTGTTTTTTATTGCCATTCATATATTTATACGCCGTAAATTTATGATTTTTATTGTGTTCACCAACGTATTTATGGCCATCGGATATTGTACCAGATATATCTTAACATTTTGATATAAAACATTGAATTTTACATTCGTTATTTCAAGATCTGGATTCTTACGTACAGTATATAGTATCTTTTATTGATCGTATTACTGTCTAAATTAATTTGGTAATATGTTATGGCTCTACAGAGTGCTTTATATAACTGTATTTGATAGCTGGATCTGTGTTATTGTACAACCACATGGTCATGTCTTTGTTGTTTTTAAATGTATCACTATTAACATCTCATTATATCAATATATCATTATTTTTAAAGAATATATCCATCGCCTTCCTACGTTAGATTCCGTCGAAAGTCAAATTTATCTGTAAAATAAATATATTGAAATTATCTGATGAAAAAAATACCTTCTAGAAAATCGAAAAAAAATAAAGAAATAAAGTGGAGCCGATTCTAAGAGACGCTTTTTAATTAGTAGAATTTTAAAACATTTTTTCAATATATCGGTTTTGCATTTTATATCCAACTTGCATCTTAAAACCATCATCACAAATACCACATTCTTGAGTGTTGAAATTGAAATGGTAAAAACGGGGCAACATTTCTTGGTTATGCGTATTGTACATGTAGTAATCCTACAATGGGAACACTCTGTAAAAACAGATTGGTTGAAACAACCAGTTTGATAGGTTGTCTCCGACCCATAACTGATTTGAATGATTAAAAACCTTGGCAAAATATGCTTTTTAGCAGGCTTTTGATTTTCAACTTTACTCATGTTATCTTACGTTGTTGTTGTAAATCCGACACATAATCTTGTTGTCTGACTGTTACAGGTGCGCCATTGAGCAGACACTCGCCACACTAGAATGATATATTACTAGAAACTAATAATCTTAACATCTCTCAATGTTTTTGTTAGAAATACGTTATTCTTTATTATTTAATTATCCATTTAATTATTATGAAAAAGCGGCACAGATAGTAAAGAATAACACAAGTAAAATCAGCCACAATGCGGATAATGTCCCCACAAAATGCTCGATTATTTACATAAATTCAAAAAATGTTCAGTTCTGCTCTTTGAAAGTAATGCTGTCTCGTATAGGTAAAACAATGATAATGGACAATCAACAACTGTCTATTTCTCAGGCAAATTGTGCAAAGTACTTGAACTTGAATAAAGATTTCAGTAGATAACCCCCCCCCATATACCGACCAAAGGGATGCCGCCTCATTAAAAAGTCATTAAGACGGATCACTTTTCGGTGATAATTACTTCAACCTCATTGGTGAATTTTCAGTCGGACCTCTGCGAAGACATCTCCCTCTTCTTCGCGCGTTTTTTTATCCGAGGCAGAACAAAGAGCGTTGCGTACAAAAAGTAATTAGTATTGTTAGCGTGACGAACGCAAGGGACGGAAGTAATTACCTCTAAGCCTCTTTCACCTTTACGATTCCTAGCCCTAGTCTCGTGTACCTTTGGGACCCCATCGTATACTTAGGTGGCTCTCTGTGTGTGTATTAGGCCCGTTTAGGCCTTTTTTTTTGGCCCGATAAGGCCTTTTGGCCCGTTCGTAGGAGGGAGTTTATACGGTCATCACGCTCCCTACACGCTATTCAGCGTTCGATTGAACCTGTATTTTCACCGCTAAGAGATGAACCCTAATAATTTTGGCCGTATTATGGCTTATCTCGCTTTAGTGTACACAATTCCTATGATGAAGAAACACTTCGGGGAAACAGTGCGAAGAACTGTTCAAGATCTCAAACATATTGAAAAATATAAATATAAACGTCTTGGTTAAATTGGATGACTCGGCTATTTTATGACGCCGTTGTCATGATGTATATTCACGTTGTTAAGGTTAAGATTTGCATACATGTTCATGAATTTGGCCGAATTATCGCTAATTATCTCGCGTTAGTGTAGGGGATTCCAATGGCGGAAGAAACCCTTCGGGAAACAGTGTGAAGAACTGTTCTAGATCTCAAACGTATCGACATAGCTAGTTTTGGCGTAAAGTATTCTGAAGAAACCATTCGCAAAATTATCAGGAATTACAAAATAAGGCTTCCTGGCCAACTTATCCTACGGCCGATATTTGCATATTTCGCCTGAAAGCATGTGTTTACAAGGGCACTTATGGAGATATATAAAACCTTATTAATACGTGACACAAATATAGAGTTAAAAAATATTTATATCAGTTACAAACGTATACATGTTTTTCAACGTTTACTTTAACGGGGCATACCTAACAGGAACGAATTAGTATTTTTAGCCTTTCACCTTTACGACCCTTAACCCTAGTCTCGTGTACCTTTGGGACCCCCCATGGTATTGTATTAGGCCCGTTTAGGCCCTATCTGGCCTTCTTTGGCCCGATAAGACCTTTTGGCCCGTTCGTAGGAGGGAGTTTATACGGTCATCACGCTCCCTTCACGCTATTCAGCAGTCCTTTCATTCGAGTATCTGTTGCCCTCGTGAAAGGTTCGAAAGTTTTCTTCGAAATGTAGGCATGAAGATTTGCAAGTCCGTAAGAATCGTGATGATAAATGATTGATTTGAACAAATAACGTTCGAAACTAATAAAGTCCCTGTACAAGAACAAAAACCCTAACCATAGCCATGCATAACCCAAATAAAAACTCTAGTCCTAGCCCTGAAATAAAGGAATACTATAACCCTACTTTTAAACTAAAGATTTCAATTATGTAATACACGAAGTAAGAGCCCCATTTTGGCTATTTGCGATATTCGCCTATTTGCGTATAGCATTTGAGGAAATTTCTAGCGGGCAATTCAAAATAGGGCTTTTTGGCAATGTTTAAAGACAGATATCTCGGACACGAATGGACAAAATCGAAAACCGTAAAAGAACTTATCAGCTATTTTTGCGTCCTCTATATAGAGAGAACTAAAATGTATGGAGGGTTTATACGATCGAGCTTTAAATTTGGCTGAGTTCATTTTCAAAGTTATTGTGTGCCTAAAAACCTGTATAGAGGAACATCAAAGATTGTTCAACGGTATAAGTGTCCGAATAGCTGGATTAAATCTTTAACGCGTTTATGATAAAATGAAACCTAGCGACTTTAATGTATAACCTAAGGGATTCTCTGGACGAAGAGAAGCCGTACGAATAACGAATTTTGGATCGTATTGACTTGTCAAACGAAGCGAAGGTTGAGTGCTCACTTGGACAATAGCCCGTGGGTCGTTAAGAGGCATTAGTGGTGCAACTCACAAATATTTGCATGTCTTGGGAATATTTAATTGCTTTGAGGGTACACACTAGGATATTTATGGGTAAACCGGCATTAGTCAATATGGGATAATGAGGGATATTTATCATCCATGACTTCGATGTGAGGCGTTCTTAACACTAATTAAGTATTCCCTCGTAGACTCCTAACTCTAACCTCTTCAAACGCATTCATTTGCCTGTAAGCGAAATAAAACTTTATCAAAATTGCTTTTCTAGATACAATCGAAATAGAACTTTAACGCGGTTGCTAAGGTTTATTTGGCTGAATCAGACCATTCGAGAAGCCAAAGCTAGGCGGCTCTCTGTGTTGCGAACGAAAGTATAATTAGCGTTAAGAACGCCTAACATCCCTCCTAACCCTATTCCACGTTCATAACCCTAAATTTAATTATATTTGGAATATCACCGATTCCAATTCCGACTCCTTGACTCTCATCAGGAGTTGTGCGATTGCCTAAGTCTTCGACTGCACCTATATGTCTGTCTCCGCGTTCGACTGAACCTAGTGTGTTTTCGCCACATCTATACAAAGAGATGAACCCTAATAATTTTTTGCCGTATTATGGCTTATCTCGCTTTAGTGTACACAATTCCTATGATGAAGAAACACTTCGGGAAACAGTGCGAAGAACTGTTCAAGGTCTCACACATATTGACTTGGAAAAAATATAAATTTAAACGGCATTGCGTTACAGCGTTGCTATGCTACCTCTGTCCTATACTGGCACGAGTACCTGGACTTAGTATACATTTTTAAAGCATTAGTTGGTTCATGTGACTCTTACATTTCTATTAATTCCTCCAGCAGTGTTACAAGACGTATAAACCGATCAAATGAATTTGTTTTAAATATCCCTAAAGTGAATAGCGTAACTTTTCAGAACAGTTTCTACTGTAGATCCCATAGGATATTATTCAACTCTCTACCATCACATCTGCGAGACGTAAGCCTGCTGGAAAAATTTGGCATTGCTTGGGTATAACTGTTTGGCTATTGATGTCAACTGAATAGTTTAATTTACTACATAACATTTATACGATAAGTTTACAAAATGGCCCTGAGGGCCTTTTTCGTGGCCCTTTGGCCCTTTGTCTGGCGATACATCCTTCAAAATGGCCCTGGGGGCCTTTTTCGTGGCCCTGTGGCCCGTTTGAGAAATATACCTACTATCCCCGCTCACCTCCATGAATACCTCTCCCTCACAATTCACCCATCCACCCCTTCAAATCGCCATATATAGCCGAAATTGTGACCCGCTGCATGCGAAGTTAAAGTAAATTTAAAAGTTAAAATTAAAAGTTAAAGCAAAGTTGAAGTAAAGTTAAAGAAAAGTTAAAGTAAAGTTAGAAGTTAAAGTTAAAAGTTAAAGTAAAGTTAAAAGTATAAACTGCTACGACTGCTACCTCTAGAGGACTGCTACCTCTGTCCTACTGGCACGAGTACCTGGACTTAAATAATAATAATAATAATACATATGTTTTTCTATATGCGCATTTAAAAATCGCAATGCGCTTACAAGTATTAATAAAATATACAATGTTAGATTACATAGTGGTAATGATAATGGTAGTAAATGACTAATAATACATATTAAGAACTAATAAAAAACTAGATATATCATTCATAGACTTCTTTAAAAAAATACGTTTTTAAAAAGGTTTTAAAAGTAGATAGACTATTACAAGACTTGATGTCGTCGGGAAGAGCATTCCAAAGTTTAGGAGCAGCATAGGAATAAGCACGTTCACCATAGGTAACAGTATTTATTTTAGTCGGAACATCTAGAAGAGATTTGTGCGAAGAACGAAGTGTGCGGGAAAAGGAACGTTTTGAGATTAGACTAGACAGATATTCCGGGGCTTGACCATGCAATGATTTGTAGACTAGTAGCAGGATTTTGAATTTAACACGTGTTTCAATCGGCAACCAATGAAGTTCTTTCAGAACAGGTGTTATGTGGTCGTGTTTCTTGGTTCCCATAATTAACCTCGCAGCGATGTTCTGAATTCGTTGCAATTTGTCGATCTCGTATTTGGGTACACCATACAGAAGACTATTGGCGTAATCCAAGCGAGAGATAACAAGAGCATTGACCAGTCTCTTCAAACTTTCAATGGATAGGTATTAGTTTTATTATTTAGATTAGTATACATTTTTAAAGCATTAGTTGGTTCATGTGACTCTTACATTTCTATTAATTCCTCCAGCAGTGTTACAAGACGTACAAACCGATCAAATGAATTTGTTTTAAATATCCACAAGACGTACAAACCGATCAAATCAATTTGTTTTTAAATATCCCTAAAGTGAATAGCGTAACTTTTCAGAACAGTTTCTACTGTAGAACCCTTGCATATTCAACTCTCTATCACCACATCTGCGAGATGTTAACCTTTCTATTGGACAATTCAAATCTGAACTGCTAAAACACAACCAAATTCCGCAAACCTTTAAAACCGTATGTGTCACCTGTGTCATCCCCTATCTAGTCTTCTTGGTAAAATGTGCTGTTAGTTTTTTTTCTAAACTTTTAAATTTGCTGTAACTTTACTTTAACTTTTAACTTTAACTTTTAACTTTACTTTAACTTTATGTTTACTTTAACTTTTAACTTTTAACTTTACTTTAACTTTATGTTTACTTTAACTTTTAACTTTTAACTTTTAACTTTACTTTAACTTTTAACTTTGCTTTAACTTTATGTTTACTTTAACTTTTAACTTTACTTTAACTTTTAACTTTACTTTAACTTTGCTTTAACTTTTAACTTTGCGTTGACTTTTAACTTTAACTTTTAACTTTACTTTAACCTTTAACTTTTAACTTTATTTTAACTTTATGTTTACTTTAACTTTTAACTTTACTTTAACTTTTAACTTTACTTTAACTTTGCTTTAACTTTTAACTTTTAACTTTACTTTAACTTTTAACTTTTAACTTACTTTAACTTTGCTTTAACTTTTAACTTTAACTTTAACTTTTAACTTTAACTTTTAACTTTACTTTAACTTTATGTTTACTTTAACTTTTAACTTTAACTTTTAACTTTACTTTAACCTTTAACTTTTAACTTTACTTTAACTTTTAACTTTACTTTAACCTTTAACTTTTAACTTTACTTTAACTTTATGTTTACTTTATCTTTAACTTTGCTTGAACTTTTAACTTTAACTTTGCGTTGACTTTTAACTTTAACTTTTAACTTTACTTTAACTTTTAACTTTACTTTAACTTTGTTTTAACTTTTAACTTTAACTTTGCGTTGACTTTTAACTTTTAACTTTACTTTAACTTTATGTTTACTTTAACTTTTAACTTTACTTTAACTTTTAACTTTACTTTAACTTTGCTTTAACTTTTAACTTTACTTTAACTTTGCTTTAACTTTTAACTTTGCGTTGACTTTTAACTTTAACTTTTAACTTTACTTTAACCTTTAACTTTTAACTTTACTTTAACTTTATGTTTACTTTAACTTTTAACTTTTAACTTTACTTTAACTTTATGTTTACTTTATCTTTAACTTTGCTTGAACTTTTAACTTTAACTTTGCGTTGACTTTTAACTTTAACTTTTAACTTTACTTTAACTTTTAACTTTACTTTAACTTTTAACTTTACTTTAACTTTGCTTTAACTTTACTTTAACTTTGCTTTAACTTTTAACTTTGCGTTGACTTTTAACTTTAACTTTTAACTTTACTTTAACCTTTAACTTTTAACTTTACTTTAACTTTATGTTTACTTTAACTTTTAACTTTTAACTTTACTTTAACTTTATGTTTACTTTATCTTTAACTTTGCTTGAACTTTTAACTTTAACTTTGCGTTGACTTTTAACTTTAACTTTTAACTTTACTTTAACTTTTAACTTTACTTTAACTTTGTTTTAACTTTTAACTTTAACTTTGCGTTGACTTTTAACTTTTAACTTTACTTTAACTTTTAACTTTTAACTTACTTTAACTTTGCTTTAACTTTTAACTTTAACTTTGCGTTGACTTTTAACTTTAACTTTTAACTTTAACTTTTAACTTTACTTTAACTTTTAACTTTACTTTAACTTTGCTTTAACTTTTATCTTTAACTTTGCGTTGACTTTTAACTTTAACTTTTAACTTTACTTTAACTTTTAACTTTTAACTTTACTTTAACTTTATGTTTACTTTAACTTTTAACTTTACTTTAACTTTATGTTTACTTTAACTTTAACTTTGTTTTAACTTTTAACTTTAACTTTGCGTTGACTTTTAACTTTTAACTTTACTTTAACTTTTAACTTTTAACTTTTAACTTTACTTTAACTTTGCTTTAACTTTTAACTTTAACTTTGCGTTGACTTTTGAAGGGGTGGATGGGTGAATTGTGAGGGAGAGGTATTCATGGCGGTGAGCGAGGATAGTAGGTATATTTCTCAAACGGGCCACAGGGCCACGAAAAAGGCCCCCAGGGCCATTTTGAAGGGTGTATCGCCAGACAAAGGGCCAAAGGGCCACGAAAAAGGCCCTCAGGGCCATTTTGTAAACTTATCGTATAAATGTTATGTAGTAAATTAAACTATTCAGTTGACATCAATAGCCAAACAGTTATACCCAAGCAATGCCAAATTTTTCCAGCAGGCTTACGTCTCGCAGATGTGATGGTAGAGAGTTGAATAATATCCTATGGGATCTACAGTAGAAACTGTTCTGGAAAGTTACGCTATTCACTTTAGGGATATTTAAAACAAATTCATTTGATCGGTTTGTACGTCTTGTAACACTGCTGGAGGAATTAATAGAAATGTAAGAGTCACATGAACCAACTAATGCTTTAAAAATGTATACTAATCTAAATAATAAAACTAATACCTATCCATTGAAAGTTTGAAGAGACTGGTCAATGCTCTTGTTATCTCTCGCTTGGATTACGCCAATAGTCTTCTGTATGGTGTACCCAAATACGAGATCGACAAATTGCAACGAATTCAGAACATCGCTGCGAGGTTAATTATGGGAACCAAGAAACACGACCACATAACACCTGTTCTGAAAGAACTTCATTGGTTGCCGATTGAAACACGTGTTAAATTCAAAATCCTGCTACTAGTCTACAAATCATTGCATGGTCAAGCCCCGGAATATCTGTCTAGTCTAATCTCAAAACGTTCCTTTTCCCGCACACTTCGTTCTTCGCACAAATCTCTTCTAGATGTTCCGACTAAAATAAATACTGTTACCTATGGTGAACGTGCTTATTCCTATGCTGCTCCTAAACTTTGGAATGCTCTTCCCGACGACATCAAGTCTTGTAATAGTCTATCTACTTTTAAAACCTTTTTAAAAACGTATTTTTTTAAAGAAGTCTATGAATGATATATCTAGTTTTTTATTAGTTCTTAATATGTATTATTAGTCATTTACTACCATTATCATTACCACTATGTAATCTAACATTGTATATTTTATTAATACTTGTAAGCGCATTGCGATTTTTAAATGCGCATATAGAAAAACATATGTATTATTATTATTATTATTTAAGTCCAGGTACTCGTGCCAGTAGGACAGAGGTAGCAGTCCTCTAGAGGTAGCAGTCGTAGCAGTTTATACTTTTAACTTTAACTTTAACTTTTAACTTTAACTTCTAACTTTACTTTAACTTTTCTTTAACTTTACTTCAACTTTGCTTTAACTTTTAATTTTAACTTTTAAATTTACTTTAACTTCGCATGCAGCGGGTCACAATTTCGGCTATATATGGCGATTTGAAGGGGTGGATGGGTGAATTGTGAGGGAGAGGTATTCATGGAGGTGAGCGGGGATAGTAGGTATATTTCTCAAACGGGCCACAGGGCCACGAAAAAGGCCCCCAGGGCCATTTTGAAGGATGTATCGCCAGACAAAGGGCCAAAGGGCCACGAAAAAGGCCCTCAGGGCCATTTTGTAAACTTATCGTATAAATGTTATGTAGTAAATTAAACTATTCAGTTGACATCAATAGCCAAACAGTTATACCCAAGCAATGCCAAATTTTTCCAGCAGGCTTACGTCTCGCAGATGTGATGGTAGAGAGTTGAATAATATCCTATGGGATCTACAGTAGAAACTGTTCTGAAAAAGTTACGCTATTCACTTTAGGGATATTTAAAACAAATTCATTTGATCGGTTTATACGTCTTGTAACACTGCTGGAGGAATTAATAGAAATGTAAGAGTCACATGAACCAACTAATGCTTTAAAAATGTATACTAAGTCCAGGTACTCGTGCCAGTATAGGACAGAGGTAGCATAGCAACGCTGTAACGCAATGCCGTTTAAATTTATATTTTTTCCAAGTCAATATGTGTGAGACCTTGAACAGTTCTTCGCACTGTTTCCCGAAGTGTTTCTTCATCATAGGAATTGTGTACACTAAAGCGAGATAAGCCATAATACGGCAAAAAATTATTAGGGTTCATCTCTTTGTATAGATGTGGCGAAAACACACTAGGTTCAGTCGAACGCGGAGACAGACATATAGGTGCAGTCGAAGACTTAGGCAATCGCACAACTCCTGATGAGAGTCAAGGAGTCGGAATTGGAATCGGTGATATTCCAAATATAATTAAATTTAGGGTTATGAACGTGGAATAGGGTTAGGAGGGATGTTAGGCGTTCTTAACGCTAATTATACTTTCGTTCGCAACACAGAGAGCCGCCTAGCTTTGGCTTCTCGAATGGTCTGATTCAGCCAAATAAACCTTAGCAACCGCGTTAAAGTTCTATTTCGATTGTATCTAGAAAAGCAATTTTGATAAAGTTTTATTTCGCTTACAGGCAAATGAATGCGTTTGAAGAGGTTAGAGTTAGGAGTCTACGAGGGAATACTTAATTAGTGTAAGAACGCCTCACATCGAAGTCATGGATGATAAATATCCCTCATTATCCCATATTGACTAATGCCGGTTTACCCATAAATATCCTAGTGTGTACCCTCAAAGCAATTAAATATTCCCAAGACATGCAAATATTTGTGAGTTGCACCACTAATGCCTCTTAACGACCCACGGGCTATTGTCCAAGTGAGCACTCAACCTTCGCTTCGTTTGACAAGTCAATACGATCCAAAATTCGTTATTCGTACGGCTTCTCTTCGTCCAGAGAATCCCTTAGGTTATACATTAAAGTCGCTAGGTTTCATTTTATCATAAACGCGTTAAAGATTTAATCCAGCTATTCGGACACTTATACCGTTGAACAATCTTTGATGTTCCTCTATACAGGTTTTTAGGCACACAATAACTTTGAAAATGAACTCAGCCAAATTTAAAGCTCGATCGTATAAACCCTCCATACATTTTAGTTCTCTCTATATAGAGGACGCAAAAATAGCTGATAAGTTCTTTTACGGTTTTCGATTTTGTCCATTCGTGTCCGAGATATCTGTCTTTAAACATTGCCAAAAAGCCCTATTTTGAATTGCCCGCTAGAAATTTCCTCAAATGCTATACGCAAATAGGCGAATATCGCAAATAGCCAAAATGGGGCTCTTACTTCGTGTATTACATAATTGAAATCTTTAGTTTAAAAGTAGGGTTATAGTATTCCTTTATTTCAGGGCTAGGACTAGAGTTTTTATTTGGGTTATGCATGGCTATGGTTAGGGTTTTTGTTCTTGTACAGGGACTTTATTAGTTTCGAACGTTATTTGTTCAAATCAATCATTTATCATCACGATTCTTACGGACTTGCAAATCTTCATGCCTACATTTCGAAGAAAACTTTCGAACCTTTCACGAGGGCAACAGATACTCGAATGAAAGGACTGCTGAATAGCGTGAAGGGAGCGTGATGACCGTATAAACTCCCTCCTACGAACGGGCCAAAAGGTCTTATCGGGCCAAAGAAGGCCAGATAGGGCCTAAACGGGCCTAATACAATACCATGGGGGGTCCCAAAGGTACACGAGACTAGGGTTAAGGGTCGTAAAGGTGAAAGGCTAAAAATACTAATTCGTTCCTGTTAGGTATGCCCCGTTAAAGTAAACGTTGAAAAACATGTATACGTTTGTAACTGATATAAATATTTTTTAACTCTATATTTGTGTCACGTATTAATAAGGTTTTATATATCTCCATAAGTGCCCTTGTAAACACATGCTTTCAGGCGAAATATGCAAATATCGGCCGTAGGATAAGTTGGCCAGGAAGCCTTATTTTGTAATTCCTGATAATTTTGCGAATGGTTTCTTCAGAATACTTTACGCCAAAACTAGCTATGTCGATACGTTTGAGATCTAGAACAGTTCTTCACACTGTTTCCCGAAGGGTTTCTTCCGCCATTGGAATCCCCTACACTAACGCGAGATAATTAGCGATAATTCGGCCAAATTCATGAACATGTATGCAAATCTTAACCTTAACAACGTGAATATACATCATGACAACGGCGTCATAAAATAGCCGAGTCATCCAATTTAACCAAGACGTTTATATTTATATTTTTCAATATGTTTGAGATCTTGAACAGTTCTTCGCACTGTTTCCCCGAAGTGTTTCTTCATCATAGGAATTGTGTACACTAAAGCGAGATAAGCCATAATACGGCCAAAATTATTAGGGTTCATCTCTTAGCGGTGAAAATACAGGTTCAATCGAACGCTGAATAGCGTGTAGGGAGCGTGATGACCGTATAAACTCCCTCCTACGAACGGGCCAAAAGGCCTTATCGGGCCAAAAAAAAGGCCTAAACGGGCCTAATACACACACAGAGAGCCACCTAAGTATACGATGGGGTCCCAAAGGTACACGAGACTAGGGCTAGGAATCGTAAAGGTGAAAGAGGCTTAGAGGTAATTACTTCCGTCCCTTGCGTTCGTCACGCTAACAATACTAATTACTTTTTGTACGCAACGCTCTTTGTTCTGCCTCGGATAAAAAAACGCGCGAAGAAGAGGGAGATGTCTTCGCAGAGGTCCGACTGAAAATTCACCAATGAGGTTGAAGTAATTATCACCGAAAAGTGATCCGTCTTAATGACTTTTTAATGAGGCGGCATCCCTTTGGTCGGTATATGGGGGGGGTTATCTACTGATTTCACGAAGTTTTAACTGTTTTTAAGATTCGCACATCATCATATAGATTTAAATATGTTTGCTTAAAGGGCATTGGCAACAAAAATTAAGTTTTTCTGATATGAAAGAACTCGTAAAATGATAGAGTAACATCTTTTACAACTTTTTCGTATTTTACTTCGTTTTTAGTGCAAAGTTTCATAGAAACTTGCACTATTGTGACGAGTGGCCAAAATTCACACGATAGAGGTATACATAGTGTAAACACCGTGGGTACTGCTCGCTATTGGTGCGGTTTTTTGGTTTCATTAAATATCTCAGGATTTATTGTATTCCAACGGTTTCAGATAGCATGTTTTAGCTACAGTCGCGCATGTATGTTTTATTCCTGTCGGTTTTATGGAAACTTTAGATAAACAATGATATTCTTTTGACGGTATCGCTAATTATTTATCTTCGTGAATTGTACTTACGGGCATTGTATAAACGAAACCCAAAATTCACAATTATACCTAGCAAATGTTGCTTCACTTGGGCAAAGTTACGATGTTTTACTGCAGTTTTACACTGTTATTTATGCTGATGAAATTTTTGTAAGTATCGTTAATAAAACTATTGTTATTGTCTTGACTAACTCGCGAAAACGTCTTCACAAAGACTAATTAATTTGTTAAGTCTTCGCTACGTCTCGAAACGCACAAACAAGGTTTTGATGCTTTATCTGAGTCCATTTCAGCAATATTTATTCACACAATCAAGTAAACAAACACGCGACAGAACGAGCCAAACAGTTTTTCAGCCCACTTTGCCGGGCTAACTCGGCAAAAAGCCGATTACATGGGGAAAAGGTGAAATTTTCAACTCGATTAACCGAATTGGCTGGCCCGGCAAGCAGCAACCGGGATCCCGGCAAGGCGGGCCAGCCCGGTTGCCATATAATCGTTATTTTGAAACAAGAGTTGATAAATATATGAAGCAGACCAACTCGATTAACTGGTCCAACTCGGTTAACTGGGTCAACTCGCCTCATGTAATCGGCCCTGGGTTGGGATAAGGAATGCAGTAGAGGGTATTGGGATAAGGATCCGATTTTCAGCGGTTTTCCTTATCCCATTACCCTCTATCGTTATCTACCGCATTCCTTATTCCAACCCATTACCCCCTCGGAAGCCTCTGCGGAGGAGAGAGTAATCAGCCCCTAAAGATATATACTTTTATATTTTTCTGTTTGTAAATCTTTGAAATAGGATTTTCTGAGAGCAATTTCCAACAAGTTTAAACGTATCTAAACTGGAAAAAAATCGCTAGAGCAAATTATTGGGGGCCCATCCCCTGCTATGGCAATGTTCAATTTTACCATGATCCATATTGTTGTAGCCGCCAGAACGATAACATATTAAGGTCAAATCATTTATAGACTAGTATATTTTCAATGATTCACACGTTTATTGCCTTGATACACATTTCGATAGTTATGGCACAACGTTTCTAAACAAATCGATACAATACAGTTTTCTTAAACCAGATAAACTTCAATTGTTCAACCTTCAATTGTGATCAATAAAATCTATCTGCTGGAAGTTATTATACCAACTAAATTAATGTTTACATGTCAAACATCTTTATTGACCCAGTATCAATTGGAATTTGTGGTATATAATATGTATTATGTAATATTTATTATTATACATACATTCTATTACAATATTTTTACCTGATTGTATTTCTGGTGAATTGGCTTGACTTAACCTCATCATTGCCAATTATCATGTCTTTATCTGCATTCTCTTCAAGAAGATTCCACTCTGGTTCAACTTCTATACATGTTTCATCATGAGACAATGTTCATTGTTTCTTCATCGGTCTCGTCCAGAGGAGGTGCGAAGGTCGTCCCGGAATGCATTGCGCTTTGTTTTCTTCGTATTTGCTCTGGCGTAAAGTTGGCGGACAAAATATATAGTTTTTCAGTGGTGCTTTTTTGTTTCAAAACCTGTGTTTTAAAAGGTAAGCTTTCTATATGATGTTTTTAGTTTAATCCAACAGATGTTACTCTGGGTTTTTTTGTCGTAGCATACTTGTTTCGGATCAATAAACAATTTTTTTGTTGATGCCTTCACGGGTCACAAAATTTTGCTGTAAAGTGATAAGCGAATATATGTACTTATTTAACGAAATGCGAACGCAAACACAACACTGGATAGGTTATTATAACAAGCTGAAAATTCTCTTTCAGTTAATAGTAAAAAAATTCTTGTTGCTCCATGAACTTAATTACAGTTAGACGTTGAAAAACCACTATTTTTCAATTTGCGAGAAAATTGTAATCGCATAACCATAAAAAGTAGGCTTTGGAACTTAAATTTTATGCAGATTATAGTTTAAGCCTTTTACTCTGTCGTCAGTAACTTTTTAGATATCCGAGAAGTATATTAGCGATGAAATATCGGTTTCTTCACGAGAACTATTTCTTGTTGGTGGTTACATTGCATTTAGTTGCCTTGAATTATTCAAATATATTTACCGTAAAATTTGATGAAATCTTTAAAAAATTTGTTCGGTGTGAATATGAAAGAATTTGCTTTCTTTTAGTACTAATTTTTTTCTTGTTGCTCCACAATTTAAACGAGGAGAGGTCTGTGAAATTCCGCATCTTCTCGATTATACTTCGCCATTCGTCAGATTGACAGCAAAACGTGCCTATGACGTATGTTGTTTTGGATTACGTTTCCCCGCTCTCTTACTTTTATTTGGCACTCGAAATTCTTTGCCGGTTGTCAGAACTACTAACTAAGTAATTCGTCTATTGGTATTTGATCCTTTCAGGAAACGTAACCAAACGAAATGTTGAAGAGACTAAGGGCAAATTATGTTGTGCCATTGTAAGCTCAAACTTTTGTATTTTGCTATCCTTCAACAATGATTGTGTGCATACTGTCCGTATATCTATGTGAGAGTTGAGTTCATCCTCTCCCATTGTCCGTGTTTAATAACAATAATCCAAGTTTTTTTGTGCATGGCTCCTTTAAGATTTATTTACTTCTTTACTCCACAGTACCCCATGACATAGCATTTGTTGTTGTAAAATACAGGGAATTTAATGGAATTGGTATCTTTTATGTTTTCAGGTTCATGCTCAATTTTTATTTCCACAGAAAGTTTCCTCAGAGGCCTTCTCCATGAAAAAAGAGCCTTTTGGTAAAATGTTTTAGGCCGGGTCTCAAGCACAGGCTTTACAGTAGTAGATGGGGAATTCAGAATATTAAAGTTGCATAGCAGAATTGCCTCCATTGCTTGATTTGTACTTCTGAGATCTTTTAAATTAAATAATTAATACATTTTTAAAGCTGTGTATAAATAAAATTACAATGATATTACAGCCACAAGTCTACATAACAAGTTGGGGCCCGGGAAGAACATGCCCCCAGTTCATACGCCAGCCTGTGGAAATTTAATTTCAGTTTAGTAGTCAGACAATTTTCCTGACCCTTTGACAAAGGCAAGAAACTGTAGGTTATACATGTACCAACAGTGATTTTTCAAAACAGTTAAATGCTATTAAGAGTCCAAAATTTTGTTGTTGATACACACAATACTAGAGATGTACAATGAATGATGTACAATATTTGAGGTTTATTGTCAATGCCTTTATATATGGAGCTTTTCCAATAGGTCTCCATTGCCATCTACAACAAAGTCAAAGGTCTAGATGTTTGGAGCGGTCTAACAACTGCTGAATAGGAAATTGTAATTATATTAAATACCTGTATGAACTCACTCTGAAAATTCCATACAAAAATGTCAAATATATCATATTACAATTTACAAAGAAAGATTGATTTTATAAAGTTTGATTTTAATAATCTATTGAATGGTCCATAGTATATTGAATAGTTAATATTGAAATTTTATTAAATTGAGAGGGGGCTTATAAAGGCAATAACTTTGAAATTTAAAAACAGCACATTTAAAGATAGGATAACTATTCAAGATTTTTAAACTTGGTTAGTTTGAGCACCAAAAAGCTATCTCTGTCAGATGACTCAGATGTACTTATATTCGGCCAATACATTCAGTTTAATTAATGATCGGTTGCTTGTTCCTGCAAAAAGATAATCCATTTCGAATCCGTTCACATTGCGAATCGGCAGAAACAGGGCAATATATTTACAAATATCAAGCTTAGAAATCTGATGTGAATATAGCGGTATCTTTAAAACAGTATACACGACAAACCAGGCGGAATATTAAACGTTAAATTGTTCCTTGGGAATACAATGAATAGAAAGAAGTTCGTGTGAGCCAAAAACTGAAGTGTTCTTGCCATGAACAGTCTTATAATACCACGAACGGTTTTCAAACCGCCATTTTAAAACCATGTTCGCTTCCCGAAGGTTCGTTGAGCAATGAAGCATTTCCGGCGGGGAATCGATAATATGTATCAAGCGCAATGCATTTTGGGAAGACCTTCGTACCTCCTCTGGATCTCGTCTATAATATCCATATCCTCTTCTATGTCGGCAGGTTTTTTACAAGCTTGGTTTTGAAGTTGCTTTTGAAAATAGAAAAATAATTTTGAAATTAATTGAAGTTAATTGTTTTTGTTTATGTATTATCCATACCAAAAGTCCCTGGGTAAAGGTGTTGTACAACTAAGCACCCATTCAAAACAGGCTATATCAGAATTATCTTTGACTAGTGTAATTGTCTTGCACTGGACAGAATAAAAAATAGAGGGGCTGATATTAGACGACCCAGGAAAGAATGATATAATAATAAAATGGTTTAGGAAAATTTAAAAGTTTATACTATTTTATTAGTAAAATAGCATGTATATGCACTGTACAGTATGTATACCGGTCAATGAATCACAAACTGTGTGGAATTACTTGGTTGGCAACGAAGCTAAGCAGAAAGAAAGCCTTTGAGTAAATACATAATTGACATTAAATATTTGAAAATGACACTTAATTTAACTTTGTCAATATTTCGTTTGCATTTTCCAGTTCACAAACTTTAATTTTCAGCTTGCTTTTCACATCTTTACTTTTTCGGAATTTGTCGTTCAATTTGTCATACTTTTCTTTAGATTCGTTGCATTCTTCGCAGGTAGAACGGGAAATATTACCGTCAGCAGATAAAGATGGAATAGTATCTGCTATTACCATCGCCCACGTCTTCTTCAAAATCTGTTTCATTGCCAACATCTTCTTCACTTTGTCGCTCAGTCGAGACAGAAATATAATTGCATTTGGCACCACAAAGAATCTGTTAGAAATAGTGACGTTCATATTATTTACATAATATTTAACAGCATACGGTTCGGTGTAAATAGGATATCAAATTTGCATGTAATTATAATACCGCACCTGTCTGCGCTCCAGTGGTGAAACAAGATGTATCAATCGTTGGAACCGCGTTATTTCTGTCCAACAGTCTCTTTCTCATCATATTATTTGTAATTTTCAATCCAATGTCGAGTCGCTGATGGTAGCAATGCTGTTCAAAATGTGCAGAACACAAGCAAGAGTAAGACGAAGGCTGCCAGTTAAGCCTATGTCTTTTGACAAACTGTATCTACAAATTTCTCAGTCGATGACCAGGTTTTGGAAATTCATGCATTGATATCCCTGGAGTTGATGAATTGTTTTTACAACTTGCATTGTTTGGGCCACCAGAAACGCAATACTTCCCAAGATATTTCGTTTTTCCAATCGTTCCTTCTCTTGGCGCTTGTTTTGATTCTGCCATATTCAAACAATTTCGCGTTTAACTCTAACGTGTGACGTCACAGACCTAATTTGACCGCACATTGAGCGTGAAAAAATTATCGCCAAATTGGCAACTTTACATTTGGAAAAATTGTGTTTATCGCATCGTGATTGAAAAACCAATATGACCACGATATTTAGGGGGTCAAAAAGTACAAGATAAATAAAAGTGTTCGAAGGTTCGTTGAGCAATGAAGCATTTCCGGCGGGGAATCGATAATATGTATCAAGCGCAATGCATTTTGGGAAGACCTTCGTACCTCCTCTGGATCTCGTCTATAATATCCATATCCTCTTCTATGTCGGCAGGTTTTTTACAAGCTTGGTTTTGAAGTTGCTTTTGAAAATAGAAAAATAATTTTGAAATTAATTGAAGTTAATTGTTTTTGTTTATGTATTATCCATACCAAAAGTCCCTGGGTAAAGGTGTTGTACAACTAAGCACCCATTCAAAACAGGCTATATCAGAATTATCTTTGACTAGTGTAATTGTCTTGCACTGGACAGAATAAAAAATAGAGGGGCTGATATTAGACGACCCAGGAAAGAATGATATAATAATAAAATGGTTTAGGAAAATTTAAAAGTTTATACTATTTTATTAGTAAAATAGCATGTATATGCACTGTACAGTATGTATACCGGTCAATGAATCACAAACTGTGTGGAATTACTTGGTTGGCAACGAAGCTAAGCAGAAAGAAAGCCTTTGAGTAAATACATAATTGACATTAAATATTTGAAAATGACACTTAATTTAACTTTGTCAATATTTCGTTTGCATTTTCCAGTTCACAAACTTTAATTTTCAGCTTGCTTTTCACATCTTTACTTTTTCGGAATTTGTCGTTCAATTTGTCATACTTTTCTTTAGATTCGTTGCATTCTTCGCAGGTAGAACGGGAAATATTACCGTCAGCAGATAAAGATGGAATAGTATCTGCTATTACCATCGCCCACGTCTTCTTCAAAATCTGTTTCATTGCCAACATCTTCTTCACTTTGTCGCTCAGTCGAGACAGAAATATAATTGCATTTGGCACCACAAAGAATCTGTTAGAAATAGTGACGTTCATATTATTTACATAATATTTAACAGCATACGGTTCGGTGTAAATAGGATATCAAATTTGCATGTAATTATAATACCGCACCTGTCTGCGCTCCAGTGGTGAAACAAGATGTATCAATCGTTGGAACCGCGTTATTTCTGTCCAACAGTCTCTTTCTCATCATATTATTTGTAATTTTCAATCCAATGTCGAGTCGCTGATGGTAGCAATGCTGTTCAAAATGTGCAGAACACAAGCAAGAGTAAGACGAAGGCTGCCAGTTAAGCCTATGTCTTTTGACAAACTGTATCTACATATTTCTCAGTCGATGACCAGGTTTTGGAAATTCATGCATTGATATCCCTGGAGTTGATGAATTGTTTTTACAACTTGCATTGTTTGGGCCACCAGAAACGCAATACTTCCCAAGATATTTCGTTTTTCCAATCGTTCCTTCTCTTGGCGTTTGTTTTGATTCTGCCATATTCAAACAATTTCGCGTTTAACTCTAACGTGTGACGTCACAGACCTAATTTGACCGCACATTGAGCGTGAAAAAATTATCGCCAAATTGGCAACTTTACATTTGGAAAAATTGTGTTTCTCGCATCGTGATTGAAAAACCAATATGACCACGATATTTAGGGGGTCAAAAAGTACAAGACAAATAAAAGTGTTATTGAAATTTAAAAATTTGAAATTTGAAATTTTAAAATTTGAAAGCTAATAAAAGTGTTATTGAAATTTACGTTTCATAGGACTATTCACCGTTGTCATGGTGACACATTAAATGAAGCTGTTGTTGACCTTCCATCTTCTAAGCGAGAACATAATTATGCATTATGTTGCGCTTAGTAGGCTTAGAAGCATTTCGGGACTACACATTATTAATCTAATGGAAATAAAATAGCTGTGAGCACGAAAGTACAAGAAGAAATGACAAGACTAAGACAAAATGCTTTACTTAACAGTCATATTCCTTTTCTTTATAAAGATACAAGTGGAACCTTCAAAATATTATTTCAGAATGTCAGATCATTACCTTCACTTTGCCGACGTTGCAAGTGATTACAATGTAAAAGCAGCGGATATCAATATGTTTGTAGAAACTGCTCTGTATAATGATGTAGAAATAACGTTACTCAAAGTATAAACCAACCAGTGAATAATTTACATATTGTAGGAATTTATCGCTCTAAATCAAAGATAAAAATTTCAAGGTTTATAGATGCTTTTAAACATTTACATTCTACTTTTATAAATGATTCAAATACTCCTGTTATCATTCTTGGTGATTTTAATATTAACCTATTTGAAAGTGCATCGGACAAAAATACTCTTAAAAATACTTAATTGAAGAAAAGCAATACTGACTATAAAACACAAATTGATCACATTTACACTAATATACCTGAAAGAGTTGGAAGCAGTGGTATTTTGGAATCATACTTTAGCGACCATAAGCCTATTTTTGTATCACCGATTTGATATTTTAGTTGATAAAGAATTTAAACGGTCCATGTGAAAGAAAACATTTACAGATAACTATATTGCACTTTAGACAGCTAGAAAGTTAATTTTCAGAACATAGAGCAAATCTCCAGAACAACAATCATTTTTTATCCATGTATATTTCTTTCAACTTCAATTTAACCACATGCAACAGCATTGATAATGAATTTGATAATGAAGTGAATATTGTCTAGAAGATCATTGCCCCCTCTATTTTAGAGGGATCAATGTCCCTATTTACTAGGGGCAGAAGAAGGTTTCCCCGGTGGCTTCAAGGCTTTACAAAGGTAATTTTCTTGGTAAATTTAGTTTCCTTTTTTGAATTGGTAATACTTAATTGTCCTCTCCAAAGTAACTGTCGTCCTCACTTCATGTATAGTTACAGTAATACTTTTACTTTTGATTATTTCAGTGTCATCATTTCCATCGTAATCAATGAAGACATTTTATTGTTTGACTCTGCATTATAAAAGAAAGCTGAATGAAGATGAAACTTTTAAGGTATGCTAATGACATTATAGTAAATTTAATGCTTAAGTTCTTGATCGTGGGTTAAAATCCCGGCCAACGCTGAGGCTCATAAAATAATTGAGGAAGAATGAACCTGTTAAGGCTTTCCGTCCACCAAAGGGTTGTAATAACAAAAACTAAACTGAACTAAATAAACGTGTATTTCTTTTGCAGATAAAATCATGTGAATCGAAAGACAAAACTGTTGTACACCCACGTTTGAACAATATTATAATTTGGTAATTCCCAATTGGACTTTCGCCGGCAACAACAGTGATGCAAGCTGGATCGAAGCTATATATTGTCAACTGTCAGCAAACGACAATGTTCAACTTAAATGTGTGATCTGAACTTCAAAAGAAAAGAAAAACTTCTAAGTTAATGCCACGATTCCATCATTCCAAGCTACGAAAAATCAACGTCAATGACAAGAAACGAAAATTATAAATTATCTCTATTGGTTATGAGCTATCACTTTTAATATATCAAAAGCCAGAAATGAACGAACTATTATTTTGCGAACTAACGTCAATCAGACAAACTATATAAAGTATTATAGATTTAACAGTCCTATTAATTAATGATGATGTTTCTGTCTCACGAAGAACAATGATGAGTCAACCATTTCTGCATGCATTTACGGTGGTATACTGTAGATGTCAATTGAAAATATTGATAAAAAGTACAATATTATACCGTAATCCTGATCACAAACATTAAATGGGAAAATAAAAAATTCGAATAACTTAAAAATTTCGTCTTTCTGTAATTGTAAAGTAAGATAATTTTTGCATTGCACAATAAATATATATCCATAGCTCGCTTTACAGTGCTGACTCTGAGTGTCGACATAGTTTCGTTCAATCCGTGTTCAAACACTAATTAACCTAACTTCAGTTCGACAATTCTTAAGTATCATGACATGCCAAGCAATTGCGCAACTATAAACCTTGCTTGCGCAACTGAACTCAATATGCATGCATGTCACATAGCAATTTTCTTATCATGTGTCTTCTGAAACTTTGCACTATCCTTGGGATCCCTAGTTTAATATTTCAGTTTGTTTAATATGTAAATGAGATAGTCTCTGACGTCATGTGCAGGGTAGAGAATTTTCACTCATTAAAAAAGTCTTACATCTCAGTGATTGCTAAGTTCACACCGTTCATTATCATACGCACATTTTCAAGTACTTGTGTGGAACAAACTTGAAGATGAAACTAATATATTAATGAGTGAAAATTCTCTACTTTGCACCTGACGTCAGAGACCATCTCATTTACATATCAAACAAACTGAAATATTTCAAAAACGAAGTAAAATACGGAAAAGTTGTAAAAGGTGTTACTCTATCATTTTACGAGTTGCCAATCCTTTAACAAATATTATTAATCATAACATTGCCCGATTGAACGCTGCCTATACAGATTTGACTCCGTGTTGTTATGGTCCTCATGGTAGCCAGTGCTCTTTCGTAGATGTTTTGTTTGTCCTTTCGCTTTCAAACACCAAACTAATGTCAGCGTGCATGAACACAACAATTATCTACCTTCAAAGAAACAATCACAATGATTCCCCACTAAATTCAGGGGTCGAGAAATTGTTGGTCGAAGAAATTAAAGTAAAGCGTTGTCATCATTTTTGATGTAGCATATTATTTCTAGTCCATATTTGTCGACTCGTTATACGCCGATAACTTGTTGCACTACAATAAATCACCCGTGTTGCTGTATTGAACATTTTAGCTGTTCATTATACTTACACAATTGTTACACAAACTATGAGTAGTATAGAAAGTGGGGCTACCAGCGCATTTTTCCATTTTTTCATGCTTCGCAATCAAAATTTAAAAATTCGCTGTTAACCCCACTTTCGAGACTACTAAAACGATACGAAATAAATTAGACTCTAAAACCATCACACGCGTTTCCCAAAATAGTTTTTCGAGTATTAGTACGTAGAAGCTGCAATTCTCTGTCGTGACTGGTCATCCTTTCCCCAAGTGTTTTTCGAGTGTTAGTACGTAGAAGCTGCAACTCTCTGTCGTGGCTAGTCATCCTTTCCCCGAGTACAGTATGTTTAAACCTCTCGTCTAGTTCCTCACGTTCTACACTACTCTTAGTGAAGAGTTGTCGTTTGATCTCTCTAACCTGGTAGATAAATAACAACTCTTTGTTGAGTCTCGCTGTCTTTTCCTCCACTGGCTCCTGACGTTCTACACTCATTAAGTTAGTGTATACTCATGTCTTTAAGTCGTTTTGTAAATTATTGTAATTAGATAGAACTGTCTCCTTCGTTCGGGGGTTTCCCCTCGGGGGTTTCCCCTCTAGCCATGTGACTGAATACGTGTTTACTAGTTGTTAGTCCACCCGATAACAACCCTAAACAAGGCAGGTAGGGGGATACGTATGATATAAACTTCTCTACGTCTCTTTTAAGTAGTTGGTCAGTGATCAACTCTTTTTCTAGCTTTTCAGGTGATTCAATAGCGTTGAACCCTCCTAACGCGTGGGCGAACTTGCTTATTAAAAGGTCACAGAGAAACACGTTCGCTTTCTCCATTCTTTTTACCTCCCATTCTTCGTAGATCTTGTTGATGACTTTATCTGAAGCCTTTTTGAGATAAGCGATGGATTTGTCTATCTCACCGTCCTCTGAGAGTCTTCTTAGTTCGTCTCGTTTCTTGTCTACATCAGTTTGGGGAGTGTCGTCAACTTGTGACATGTCGATTTGTGGTTCGTCAATCACTTCCTGTTCTGCTTCTCGTATGTCTTCAATTAGTTCATCAATTGTCTCAAGATTTTTTGTCTTACGTTTTGGCATGTCCTATATACTATGTGGTATGTTTTGTTTTTGCGGAATAACTAGTTCGTACGAGTACGGGTGTCTTAGAAGTATCTCCAATCTTGCGTACTCATTGTCTTTCAACTGTTTTATTATTTTCTCAATTTCCGCTTTACCAACTCCGTTGAGATAATCGTCTACAATAATTTTCATATCGTTTCTGTTAGGGTTGTAGAATGTTACTAACTTCGAGATGTTCTCACGATATGGTTTACTAATTGAGGTTAGTTGTTGTGTTATGACTATTGTGGATAGGTTGTAGTGTCTAGCGCTAAAGGCTAGTTTAACTAGTTCGCTTGTTCTGTTTTTGACGTCCTGCTCACCAGCGCAATCGTCTAGTATTATCAATGAATTGGTACCTTTGTAAATACCAGTCACGTATTTAAGAAATACGTCGACCTTGTCTTGCTCACACTGAATAGTGATAAAGTTTGAGTCTCTCAAGTATTTCCACTCTATGTACGTTTTATTCCATTCAAATGTTGGACATATAAGAATGATGTAATCGAAGTGATTCATGTAGTCTTTTTCTATCATATCCAAGAGGTAGTGCGTTTTACCACAGGCTGTCATACCAACAATTAGCATGTTAGAAGGCGTTTTCATATAGAATACTATATGTTTTAGTATTGGATTGACTGTAGATCGTTGTTGATAAGGTTTACGAGTCCGTCGGAGAGTATGAATATTCTACACATGACGTTCGCTGTTGTGACTTTTTTAATGATTCCCATCAGTATTCCTGACTGAGTATTCACAATCTTTTTTCCAGTGGCTACTTTCGCGTTATCTTCGATAGATCTAAGGTCAACAACCAAAGCGAAACCGTCTTTGTAAAACTTTTGGACAGTCATGTGCTGGTCACAGTCTAGTTTTCGTCCAAATAGTCGTTTCGCTTCTACCCATAGTCTTGGTTTTGGTATTCCTTGACTGTATACCATATTTGGCACGCCTTCTATAGTAAGTTTGACTGACTCTATGTTTGGGTAGACGAACTCCTCACTGTCAATTCTTGTCTTATTTGTGAAGAGTAGAACGATAGCTTTCATTGACTTTCTTGGTAGGTTAATATTTTCGTTCACAAGTGTGGTTCCTTTATCCCACTCCACAGTCTTCATTAGCGTGACGTGCTCGTACGATAGAGATCTACCGGATCTAGCGATCTCTTGACTCTCGATAGTTTCGTACTCCAATTCGAGGTTCTCCAACGTGTATCCAGCTACAGCTGATCCAGATTGAGCCACCATGATATCAGTTGCTTTGGGGAGTGTGATTATGTACCTGAGATTATTGTTCATATTATACGGTGCGTATAAACCGTGATCTTCTAGAATCTTGTCAAGTTGAATCTTTTGTTTGGTGCCATGAATAGAGAACATCAGACCATCGCTAACTTTTTGTACGTTTCCACTGGCCGCGCCACTGTCGTCCTTCGAGATTAACTTTCGAAGGTTGTCGTTTGCTAGGCCGTATTCAATCATAGCTGTTCGCTCTGTTTTAGGTCTCCATAAATCTCTGTACGTACCGATAACACTCTCACCACAGTTGTCGTACACAGTCTCACCTGCTAGTTTTATAACCAGTTTTTCAGAGAGTAGTCTCGAGAGGTTATTAAGAAACCATGATTTAGCGTTCGCACTTTTGAAGTCGAATAGGAGATGGAAACTGGAGGGTACCAAGCAAGTATTACCCTTTGTCTTTGGGATATCAATGTATAACTCCTCCTCTGGATTGGCTTTGTTAGGGTTCAGTGTCACAACGTGACGGGTTCTTGTGCCTTTGATAGCAGATATTTCACGACGTCTATATCCAGGAAGCAACTCTTTTTCACTAGTATTCATACTATATATTATAACACATGTTTTATTTCCTCTGTTTGTACTGATCGTAGATGAACCAAGCTAGTGCTATCGCTAGGATCCATAAATTAGACGCTAACCAAGATATGCCTGCAGCTCCCCACTTTAACGCAGTTGCCACCACGTTTAGCAGTCCAGCCAGTAGAGGGCCAGCCTTTGTGGCTAGGTTAGTTATAGCTTTTCCTAGTTTTCCAAGTGCTTGACCACCTTTGAAGACTACGCTTCTAGCGGATATTATAATCGTGGTGATGAAAGAGGCTATGGTTATTCCTAAAGCCGAAGCACCTAACCAATTTTCTCTAAACCACTCCTTTATTTTTTGTAACCGAGTGATGTCCTCTTCTTGTCGCTCCCTAACAGTCTCGATTTCCATTTGTTCTAAGGTTCTGTCCCTAGCTCTCTTAAGACCTATCAATCGTTTGATCAACTCAGTCTCCTCTGTGGAATTTGCCTCTACTCTGTTAAGAATGTCTCTAGTCTCATTAATAGTGTCCTGAAAATAGTCGGCTTGTGCTTTTAGAAATAGTGGTCTAGTGTGTGGGTCGATTGTATCACTTGGGTTTAGGACACCTATTAACTCACGATTCTCTCCTTCTGTTAACCCAAATACGTTATCGTAGTTCGCTTCTGTTCCAATTACTGGGAAGTCACTTGAAACTGTGGTGTCTTCTGTTCTAACGTTAGTTGTTGAGGTGTCTTCATTTTCTGTTATAGAGTCAGTTGTTGAGGTGTTTTCGTTTTCTGTTCTAGCGTCAGTTGTTGTCGTTGTTGAGGTGTTGGGGATTTGTTCGACTAACTGCTTAAACTGCTCAATCGCACTTTTACTTTTATTGTCTTTACTGTAGATTAAACCATTTTTTCCAGGTTTTAGTATTAGTCTAGGTTTCAAATATTCGCCGTCTTCTCCTACCGGTTTGAAGAGAATAGAACCTGAGGGTGTCACATATGACCTATTGACTATATTCCTTGACACATCGTCATGACTAAGTCTTTTTTTGTATAATTTACGTATTTTTTTATCTATTAGATTGGTTCTTTTTACATCATTTAATATAATCTCTTTGTTGAGTGTTTTTAGCTTACCTAGTCTTCTTTCGATTTCGCTAGCCTCTTCAAAAGCTAAATTGAAGCTCTCGTCGTGGACGTCACCATATGTCGCCGGTTTAGCAAACACTACTGCTGGGGCCTCAGCGGTGACATCACTACCTTTACTAGTGATTAACACTGTTTTTCCGTCATCATTACTTGTGAATAATGTCTCCATATATCTGTTTTGTACTCTGCGTTTTATGTCTCTAGTCTCTATCTCTACTTCCACCCTGGCGATTTTATCAAATCTAACGTATTGTTCTTGGTCTGTTTCACCTTCTATGGACGTAGTATTGTTAAGTGTTTCGAGCTCTTTTTCTAACTGCTCGTCCGTATACTCCTTAAAATCGTCAAGACGTTGCATTTCGATTTCATCGAACCCTCCATCAGCCATTATATACTACTCAATGTTTTGAATATCACTCTCTGGTATCCATGAGTTGTGTTTACTGTCGTAGCCAAGCCACTTGACTAAGACCATTTTCTTACCTCCCACCTTCTTTCTCTTTAGTATCTTCTCAACTTTATATACATCGTCTCTTTTATCGACAGCTGACAACTCTTCCTCGTAGAACTTACCAACGATAGGTTCCCCTTCATGGTCCTCTATCTCGTATACGGTAGGGTCACCACGTATGACCTTTGTAACTTTGAATAGCTCCTCAGTGAAGTTAGCCTCATACCCTTTCGCAAATATGCTCTTGTACTTTGATATCCTGACAGTATCACCTACTTTAAACTTTGGTAGTTGGTAGTCACAGAAATGGTACCCAAACAACGTCGTCCATACTTCGTTTTCGTTTTTCTTACTAACGTCTTTAGGTTTCATTAGAATAGTACTATGTTTGGTATTGTTGTAATTTTCAACTAGTTGGTCTAAAACGTCAATCCACTTGTACGTTCCTTTACTGTAGAAGTACTTCCACATAGACGTCTTGAGTGTTCTGTTAAACCGTTCCACGACTGCTGCCTTTTTATCAGAGTTCGTGCTGAAGTACTTAACATCGTGTTTATCCAATAGATCCTTCACACCAACGTTATAGAATTCCTTACCGTCGTCGAACTGAGCCAGCTTTGGGTACTCGCCAAATCTAACCTTAGCCTTCTCCAATAACTTTGAGACAGCCTTAGTCATGTTTTTCGTGTCTTTCCTATAGACGGGTATTGCGAAAGCATACCTACTAAGGATCTCAGTGGCTGTTAGTATCCAGTAGTACCCGTTGTTCTTATGCTTGTACTTGCCCATGTCAACCAAGTCCATCTGTATCTGCTCACCCAGATAGTCAACAAACGTTTGTCTAAACTTGTGTTTCTTAACAACTGGTTTGTACCTAGTGTATGTGTCTTGAGATTTTAGCCAGTCCTTTATCTTTACCCTACTAACGTTTAGGCCGTCTTCTTGTGCCTTTTGGTACAGCCTCTCGGCGGACTGGTAACCAGTTGATGGGTTGTAGTAAATATCTCTTAGTTCTTGCTCCATATACACTACGTGATGTGTAAATCTAACAACACCTCGCCAACGTTAACACTGTTATCGTCCTGATCTGTTATCTTGAACTCTAGTTGGTTGATGATTCCTTTGTTTATTGGGATTTTTGACTCAACACCAAAATGTTGTACAGAGCCCTTAAGTGTCTGTGTGCTAGTTATTGGCAGTACTGCGATACAACCACTTTTGCTACCATTAACTATGTTATTATTTGAGTGGACCGATTCGATCGTGCGATAAACTCGTTAAATTATATCCATTGCATAATTTCATTAAATTTCATTATGAAAGTCTATCTAAAGAGTGTAGATAAGATTATGACTCTCGAAATCGAACCTCAAGAAACGATTGTTAATCTGAAGAACAAAGTTCAAGATATAGAACGAATTCCGCTCGAACAACAACGACTCACCTTCGATGGTAAACATCTCGAAGATAGCCAAACCCTCCAAGACTATGGGATCCTGGAAGAGTCGATACTAATCCTAGACGTGAATTTACGTAATACGGACAAACCTATATCGGGCGAGAAGGGTATCATGACCACAGAAAAAGGAAGCTTAAAATGGTTCGGTCAATTTGAAGGACTTCGTGATCTTGTCGATCAGCTACATATTCTGCCAGCAAAATGGGTATCTCCTGGAGGAGGTTCTAAACTGTATGAGAACGAAGAAATATCAATTCGTTGGTATTCTGGTAATAAAACATTAACCGTTAAAGGAAGGAAGTCCGAAGAAGTGAAAGTAGAATTATTACTATCTGGTCAAATTGGTAAAGATGGCAAAAACGTCTCAGTAAACCACGAAAGTCAACCCGACGAAGATTTGCATAAAGAATATAATATGCCCAATCCCTTGGGAAACATAACTACTCATTACAATTATGCCTCTGATTTGGATGAACTGAAATCTAAACTGGTTAGATTTACAGAAAATGTTAATATCAAAATTGAAGTTCTCGCAGCTGAAGTCAACAATCTTAAAGAGAACAATCCTCGCGCTATTTTGGTCTTAGAGGACGCCGTCGCTGAATTAAGGAAAGAAAATCATAACTTGAAGAATGAGAACGACGAATTGAGGGAAAGAAACATGAATATTTCATATATCATGTCGGATTTAAATACCAAGGTAAAGGACCTTGAAAACGAGAGGAAGAGCTTGATGACGGCTTTAAAGCTATTACAACATGACTCTGAGCATAGTCAAGCTAAAAATTGTCATGTAGAATCCTGGCAAAGAGTATCTAAGCCAGGTGAACAATTTAAAACAACGAAAAGATCAACGCCAACCGAATTTGCTTCCGGTATAGAAATAAATAATAGATTTCTAGTCCTGAGCGACAGCGAAGAGGACGTTAACCAAAAATCGTCCCTCCTTGCAACAGATGACACAGCTGTAAAAGATGACTCAAAGAAATTGAAAAAACAAAACAAAAAGAAAAAACAAAACAAAAAGGCTAAGAAATCGAATTTAGCAACGCAAACGTCTAACTCGACAATCGCCACTGCTACACTTGCAGATGACACGGTTGTTTCTGAGCCTATTCCTGTACACGAGACCACCTCTACTCAAACGACGAATCCTGGAAAGGAAAAGAAAAAGAAAACTGTTGTTATTGCAGGCGACTCTTTGGTTAAAAATATCATTGGTGCGAAAATGAGTAGTGTTGATGCTGATCATTTCTTTGTTGTGAAGCCGTTCCCTGGAGCAACCATGGAAGATATGAAAGATTTTATCAAGCCTTTAACCAGGAGAATGCCAGATAAGCTCATTATACACGCAGGAACTAACGATCTAAGAAGTTCGTCCCCTGAGGTAATTGCGGACTCCATTGTGAAGCTCGTAATCAAAATCAAGGAGGACTCTCCAGATACAAGCGTGGGTATCTCAGCACTGTTGGTAAGAAATGATATTAATGATCTCGCCGCTAAGGCAAAACAAGTCAATAATATCCTAAGAGATTATTGTAATCAAAAGAGGGTGCCATTTTTAGGCAATGCCAACATTAACACTTCTCACTTAAACTCTAGGGGTCTTCATTTAAACAAACATGGTAGTGTAGCTCTCCAAGAAAATTTTATAGAATTTACTAATGATATTTCTTGACATAATCTTTTGCCGTGTGAAGCTGCTGCAGTCTCCGATGATCAGCAAAATCATTTTTCCAAAGAGTCTATTTCATTCATACCTACTATGCGGGGCTTCAAATTAGCCGCACTTAATGTGACAAGTCTAGTAAAGCACATCGACGAGCTAAGGGTTTTGCTTGTTGATAACCCAGTCGATGTATTAGCAATAAATGAGACAAGGCTTGATTCTACTATTAATGACAACGAGGTGCATATATCTGGCTATGAAATCGTACGTCGCGATAGAAGCGTCAATGGTAGATTTGGTGGAGGTGTTTGTTTTTATGTTCGCCGTAATATTAATTTCTCACCACGCCTTGACCTGTCTATCGATCAGCTTGAAAATTTATGCATCGAAATTCGTAAACCTAGATCCAAGCCTTTTCTCATTGCGACTTGGTATAGACCACCAGACTCGGCCGTTGACAAATTTAATTATTTTGAGACACTAGTAGGCAGACTTGATGCGGAAAGTGTTGAATATTATTTAATGGGTGACCTGAACTGCAATTTAGGGTCAACCGTATTAGATCGTAATTCAACTTTGTTGACTGGTATTACCGATCTTTATAGCTTAAATCAATTAATAAGCGAACCAACTCGTGTGACCAAGTCATCTTCAACTTTAATTGACTTGATATTTACTAACACTCCTGACAAAATTGTTTGCTCCGGTGTCTCTCATATCGGTATTAGTGATCATAGCCTAACTTATGCTTTTCGTAAACTTTCAACTGGTTTATTCACTAAAGGTCACTCTACAGTAACCTATCGGAAATTTAAGAATTTTGATTCAGCCAGTTTTAGAAATGATATCTGTTTACAGAATTGGGATGATATAAAGGCGTACGAAAATCCAAATGATATGTGGCATGTTTGGAAGAACACATTTTACAGTGTTGTTGAAAGACATGCCCCCCTGTGTACAAAGCGTGTTAGGGCTTCTAAATCGCCTTGGATCACGCCTCAATTAAAACAACGTATGCACGAAAGGGATACTCTCAAGATAAAAGCGACTCGATCTAATGATCCAAACGATTGGTTCGCCTTTAAGAGAACCCGCAATTCTGTAAACACTGAAATCAAACATACTAAAGAAATATATTATATGAATGCTCTTCACGAAAATAAGAGCAATTCGAAGAAGACTTGGAATATTGTTAATGAACTTACTTCAAGAAAAGTTAACAGCTCACACATAAAAGAAATCAAATTGAACGGCTCTTCAATTAGTGGCAATCATGAATTATCTGAGGCGTTTAATGATCATTTCGCCAGTGTTGGGCCTAAGCTGGCTGACAAAATACCTTGCAATGAAAACAGCCGTTCACATTTGGATTATCTTACATGTCACGAAACTAGAGCTAGTTTTCAACTGAAGGCAACAAGTTCGTCCACAGTCTTTTCTCTTTTATCTAAGCTAAGTAAATCTAAAGCAACTGGCTTAGATAAGATATCTGCCAGGCTTCTTCGTGAATGTCCTGACTTGATTGCAGAATCCCTTTGTTTAATTTTTAACCGCTCCATTAACACGGGTATTTTTCCCGATGAATGGAAGTGTTCAAAAGTTATACCATTATTTAAACAAGGGGAACGTAAGGATCTCGATAATTATCGGCCCATCTCAATTATTCCGGTCGTGGCGAAAATTTTTGAGAGGATAGTTTACGACCAAGTCCATGTTTTTCTTATCGATAATAAACTACTTTCCAATTGTCAATCAGGGTTCCGAAGTCTTCACTCCACAGTCACTGCTCTTCTTGAGGCCACTAATGACTGGGCATATAATATTGATCGTGGCAATGTTAACGCTGTAGTCTTCTTAGACCTCAAGAAAGCGTTTGACACCGTGGATCATGGAATTCTGTTATCAAAATTAAATGTATATGGTATTGGAGGTGTTGTGAGCAATTGGTTTAAGTCTTACTTAAGTGACCGGAAACAAAAATGCTATGTGAATGGTTTTCTCTCACAGAAGCGTTCATTGTCCTGTGGTATCCCACAGGGAACTATTTTAGGGCCACTATTATTTTTAATTTATATAAATGACTTACCCAATTGTCTCGCACACTCCCAGCCACGTATGTATGCAGACGACACTCATTTAACATTCGCAACAAATAATGTTCATGATATTAATCTGAACCTCAATCAAGACCTGGCAAACGTTAATGAATGGCTTATCGCAAACAAGCTTACTCTAAACCAATCAAAGACAGAATTCATGTTCATCGGGTCTAGGCAAAGAATATGTACGTTTCACTCATCAATATCTCTAGAAATTGATGGGATCCCAATTAATCAGGTTTCCCATACAAAGTCTCTTGGTGTACATATTGATGAGAATCTATCTTGGAACGTACATATTAATAAGCTATCTAAAAAGATTGCTTCAGGCATTGGATCTCTAAAACGTATAAGATCTTTTGTCCCTGATACGACGCTACAGCTTATTTTCAATTCGTTAGTTCAACCGCATTTTGATTACTGTTGCGTTGTTTGGGATAATTGCAACAAAACCCTCGCTGATAAACTTCAAAAATTACAAAATCGTGCAGCCAGGGTGTTAACATTTTCTAGTTATGACACTAATGGTGATTTTCTCCTTGAGAAACTTGGCTGGAGGAAACTTGACTCCCAGCGCAAGTTTCAAAAAGCTGTTATGGTCTACAAATCACTTAATGGGCTCGCTCCTAATTATTTGCGTCCCATGTTCACAGACCGTAGCAGTGTAACGAATTATTCATTGAGAGACACCGAGGGCAAACTAGCTATTCCTAAGCCTCGTACTAACTACTTAAAAAATAGCTTTAGTTATAGTGGTACGGTGCTATGGAATAGCCTTCCTATCGAGTTGCGGAAGGCAGACACTCTGGGTGAATTTAAATCCGGCTGCAGTAGCTTCTTAACCTCTTAACCTTTTTATCGCACGGCACTCATGGAAAGCAGGTATTTTTAGCTTAGTATTATTAGGAATATTAGAATTGTAATGTTGTAATTTGAAATTTGTGAATGTATGTATTAGAACAATAATTTTGTAATTTAGGTAGTGCATGCAAAATCCTGATGAGTTTTTTACCGTGGTTAAATAAATTAGTAATAATAATAATAATAATAATAATAATAATAATAATAATTAGACCTGTCCACAATATTAGATGTTACTTGTATGTATTTCAGTCCTCTGTTAACGTTCACAACGTTAGGACTGGTTTTTGTGGTGGCTATTGTAGTGTTTTCATCAAATCCCAAGAGTTGTCCAAATTTAAACAGTTCTATTTGTTGATCAGTTGTTATCGTACACGTCGAGTCATATCTGTTAGCCACTAGCTTGACGTCTCCTAACTCTTTCAAGTCGTCGGCGATCATTTTAAAGGTGTGATACCCAGTGCTAAAAACGTGATCACTACTGTTGTAAGTTATCTTGTTGTTATCTGTGGTTACGTTAACGTAGTCCCAAAAGATGCTTGCCTCCTTCACCAATATGTAAGGGTCTGAGTTAGTTGCTAGAGTCGACTCTGGTAGGTCTACAGTTTTCGTTGAACCACTAATCAACACTACCACTCTCATATAACGTACGGTATGTTATGATGGATGCGTTCAAAAGAAAGTATCCTTATGCTGACAAGAATAGGTTTTTTCTTGATGATGACGACAATATGCATATACATATATTCTTCGTGACGAAAACTAATATTGGTGACATTAGTATAGACTCGAGTAGGTTTAAGAGTAACCCGGAGTACACTAAGTATCTAACGATAAACAAACCAGTGATAGTTGACCAGGAAGAGATAGCTAATGCCATACGTGTGGCTAAGCTGAATCTAGTCAAAAAGTACCCTCACATCACTTTGAGTAAGTTTGAGTTCGATCCAACTGTCTCACAAGACGGTGAGGTTAATGGCGTTGACATATATTTTAGAAACAACGACATCATAAGCACGAATATAACTAGCGATACCTTCAAAAACGACAAGAGTATGTGGATTTGGTTACACAACAACAAGTCTCCAAAAGGTCACGACGACAAGTTTCCAAAAATATGGCTATCTGGTGGAACTATCCAACCACTATCAAAAGGTCGCAAGAACCACTGGGGACTTTGGGATGGCTATCCAACGGAAAACGTGTTGAACTACCCAGTGAATAACTTTAGAGTCTTCGTTAATCAAAAGAACTACTTTCTCTCAAAGTTACCAATATTACAAATCACCACGTCAAAGACAAAGTCAAAGTGGGACGATAATGAGAGCTACTATAGGGTCGTGTTTGCAACGTATTGTGCGAGTTTCTGTTGTGGAGTGTCGTTACAACACTTGTCACCATCGCAAGAAGTTCACCCTGTTATCACTAGTGTAATGAGGTTTCATCTGTACTTTACTGTTAGAAGACTTCTCAGAAGGATGGAAGGTGGTGAGAGTATGATATCGATAAGTAGAGAGTTTGACGCTGGAGAATTGTATGGTAAGACAGACAAGATTCCTAAAAAACATTACTACCAAGGTAAAGTCCTTGCTGATGGTACAACAGGTGAGGAGAGAGTCTTCACGATTAACGACGTTAAGAACGACTACAAACGATACGTTCCTCTGGTGTCGAATGGTTTCACCAACATTGGGAGACAATACCTAAATCAGTCCATAGAAGCCTTTGTTTACTCCACACTTGGTGCACAAGCGAGAACACGTGTGTCAGTCGTTGGTGATTCTGCAGGCAGTCTAGAGACTCAACAAGAGTTCCGAAAGTTGGTGGAGGATAGTGTTATAAACTACGACGTGTCAACGTGGATTCTCAACATGAACAAGTCGATTAGGGACACTAACGTTGTCCAAAACCTTGCGCTGTCACCGTCTACGTGGTTAATGCCAAGTAACGTTGTAATCCTAAAGAACAAAATCGCTGGGTACAACAACCTATTGAAGACTGCTACACAGAGTATGAAGTTTGGGGTAAACAGTGGGTTAAACTACGTGAAAACGACTGAGGTTAGGAAAGTACACCAAGAAGGTGGAGAGCACCTGGAGACACTTGACAAACCAAAGGTGACGAATCGTCTGGTGACATCAAACGTGGCACACCAGGAAGGTGGAGAGCATCTGGAGACACTTGACAAACCAAAGGTGACGAATCGTCTGGTGACATCAAACGTGGCACACCAGGAAGGTGGAGAGCATCTGGAGACACTTGACAAACCAAAGGTGACACATCAAGAACGTCGTCTAGAAGTGACACCAGACAACACAGAGTTGTGGCTAGTCTTAGGGGTCTCGGCTGTGTCTGGCTATTTAGTGAGCAAATATGTGTTATAGCATAATGAGTCTAAGTTATGGATTTGAGGACAGAGACTACGAGAGTGACAAAATATTAAGAAGAGCGAAGAGACATCTAGACAGTGACCCTAAGTTAAGCGTTAGCGGTGGGAGGATGTCTGGGAATATAGATATGGCGTTCAGGGCACTCAAAAACGTAGCAGATCCAGAAGACGATTGGGATGCTATCAATAAAAAAGTGTTGGAGTCTGTATACTTATCGCAATACTTTAGAACGCAGTCCTATAACGTTCTATTTGATTTTAACGTCACAAACCATGCTGTGAGTATGGTGGAGTACCACAGTGGAACAAATAAAGTGAAAACCATTAGAGATGGATCGTATTGCACTAACATGTTCGTTTTAACGTATGGTCCTATTATTGGTGTTAACAATGGTCATAGCTTCCTATCCCCTGAGCTAACTCCAATTCCGTTTGAAGCTGGAGTGCATTTTAACTGTCCACGTATGCAATACTGTGACATATCCGTTTTTATGGTAGTGAGATTAGTCACGAGGGTTTCTACGATAGATTGGGAGGCAATTATCTCAAACGATGATGGATCGTGGGACAAGTACATAGGATACAAAGGAGGAGAAAACGAAAAATTATCATATGGTGGTGGCTCTCCAGCAAAGGAGTATACGTGTACAATCCCAAATAACATCGACATCACCAAGAGACATATGATATCAATACATTGGCGGATGGGTAACTCCTACGTTAAGGTGAACAACATAAGATCAACAGACTCAGACTTCACAGCTAATCATGAAGAGATAGGGTCTCCTTACGTAACGATCTTTGGAGTGTATCGACCAAGAATACCACTCGCACCGTATAAGTACCCGTCTTTGATAGAGTTCTACGGTGTGAAGATTGTCTCTGGTTACATGACGAGCCGAGACATAATATTAGTTGGTATAGATATGATGAAGGAATATGATGTGAGCTAAGATATATGAGGAGGAAGTCAGTTGTTGTTTTCAATCACATATCAAAGGATATGCCAGAGGAAGAGGTGGTAGAGCTCAAATGCTTGTACGCGTACTACCACAAACTAGAAGCCTGTTACAAATGGAAATACAAGAGGTTGAAGAAAGTTAAACTATCGTTAAACATGACTAGCATAGGGTTAACGACAGTAGGGATTGTAGCTGGATCGATAACCGCTAACCCTCTAATCATTGCTTGTATTAGTGGTCCTGGTGTGGTCATCCAAGGCTACTTAGCTAAATCCAATCTGACGAGTAGAGTGGAGCATTGTAAGTTTGCACACACTAGCTATAAAAAGATACTGACACAACTAAGATCGTATCTTAGAGGTCTTCCTTACAATGAGTCAATGTTCCTCTCAGACGTTAAAGTGTTGGACGATAATGTGACTGACTTATGTCCACCAATCAACGGAATGGTGAAAAGGTACAGTAGAATATATGAGACACAAGGGGGGTCCGATTCCGACCCCCCTTTAAACACGGGTCTACACGTAAGAACCAGTGATGTGTCAGTCGACAAGTTCCAAGAGTAGGTGCTCAGAATTATTACCATCAATTAGCTCGTTTCGACCAACCCCCCAAAACGGGGGGTTGGTCAAAATAGTCCTGAAACAGGACCTCAGCTATTCTTAAAAATAACTGCTACTTTGAAGACTACAATTAAGACGTCCTAACAGCGTGCAAATAGTAGTAAAATATTAAGACACTACATGTGACCCCCTACTGATAGTATGTTTGTGATCGATAGAAGGGTCACTTTGACCAACCCCCCGTTTTGGGGGGTTGGTCAGATCACACGTTTGCGCTATTAAGTGGTTTACTTTCTTAAGATGACTACTATTTAAACACAAAAATAAAACATGTGGTATAGTATAGGTGATGAGTCTCACTAAAATATTTAGAAATAACGACATGTCTGTCACTGCTATAAAAGATGGAGATAATATTTGGTTCTATGGAAAAGAGGTAGCTGAAATCTTAGGGTATAAGAGATCATATAAGGCTATAACAGACCACGTGGCAGACGATGAGAAAATAAAGGTCCAAGTATCAAGGTCCCAAAACGGGGTGTTGGTCAAAAGTATGGTTTGGCAAGTAAATGAGAGTGGTTTGTATAGACTAATATTCTCATCTAAGTTAGAGTCAGCTGAGACTTTTAGAAAATGGGTATTCTCAGAAGTCCTACCATCTATTAGAAAGACAGGTGTTTACATGCAACATAACCAACTGTCAATCATGAATGAGACAGATTTACACTACGACATTGTGAAGTACATTAGAGAGTACCATCCAACAATAGTCATCCCAGGGTTGGGTGAGTACCAAGACACATCTACTAAAAGAATAGATGGATGGAAGAAAGGTTACAGTGGTGGGCAACCAGACTTGATAGTTCCACAACTACACAAGAGATACAATGGTTTTGCTATAGAGTTCAAAACACCGAAAGGTAATGGGGTTATTAGGAATAACCAGTTGAGGGTATTAAGGAGACTAAGATCACAAGGGTACAACACGTTACTATCCTCAGACCAACATGAGATAATACATTTCATAGAGACATATATGATAGACTCTAGAGTTCTGTGTGAGTACTGCAATAGAAGATTTAAGAGTGAAACCACACTGTCTAATCACCAAAGATACTTTCATCGAATACTCTATCTGTGAGATAATCTGTGAGACGACTGTGAGGTCATCTGTAACAAGACACCACGTATAGTATAAGATGACTGACAGTGAGTCCGTACCTATTATAACGTCGACAACAAGGGTTAAAGACCCTAAGAGAGTAGAGGCAGGCAAACGCTTGGCTGCTATATCAAAAGCAGCCAAAGAGAGGAAGATGAGAGATAGAGTCATAAGTGAGGACGATAGTTTTAACTACGGATACATCATAGGCACTATAGGAGTGGTAATAGCCGCTGGTTCACTGTATTACACGATTAGTCAAGACAAACAAGTAGTAACCGAAGAGCCTAAGACCGTCGTTATAAAACTACCACGTAAACTCGACAGCCTCGATTAAAACATATCGTATATAATATATGGCATCAATAGACAGAAAAGAACTGATGAACGAGCTATACGACGCAGCCCTTGTAACTGCTGGAGCCGTAGCCGTATCCATGGCATCAAAGAAAGTACTAAAAGAACCGTTAGGCACTCCTGAATCAGTGAAGGGCACCCTCAAGTTAGCGACTGCTGTAGGCGTTTCAACGCTACTCGTTAAGTGGGCGCAGAGCAAGAAATACTTACCTATTGACCCGTTCTCAAAATAATCTAACGTAATACATAATGGCTAGTGTGATAGCAGGTGGTTTATTCAACGCTATAGCATTCGCAGGAGCTGGATTTATATTCAGCAAGCTAAACCACACAGGCTACGAGACAGAGATAAAGAGACACAACAAAGCATTGGAGAGTCTTGCAAGAGCTAAAGAAAAGTTCTATGAGAACGAGATTCGTCAGAGAGACAAAGTCCAAGAATTAAGACAACAGTTGTCAGATGCTAACGCATACATAAATGACACGAACCACGCTCTGGATCAACTAAGACAAGTACTGACGATACAGTATGATGGGAAGACATTTAGTAAAGAGCCTGAGTTGTCAGACTATTACAAACCCTCAGATGAGATGAAAGAATACCAAACGGTATTCGTTGGAGTTGTTGGGCTACCTTTAGGTTACTTAATATATAGAGTGTTATAGAAATGAGCACTAAAACTTTGAAGGAGATGGCTATGGAATTTGATAAAAAGCGTAACTTGACAGAGACACTCTCTTACCAAACTCGTCAGATAGAAGAGTTGGAACAACTACTATCAGACGCTCTAAAACAGGTCATAACAATAAAGTGTGAGTTGGAGACACTCAACAACAAAGTTACTATACTATAGTCTAAAGGTATATATAGTATATTAACTTAGATGGTTGACGAACGTACAATGAGAATGTTCGATGCTGGGTATATATTGGATGAGATCACATCAAGAAAGTGGAGTGGTACTACGTTAGGGTACACATTAGACGAGATCAAGAACGGAAGTAAGGACGCAAGACCAAAAAAGTGGTACGACACCACATACTGTTACAAGTGTAGTAACCACAGAACCCAAATCGAAGATGGTGTATTTAGTTGTAACAAGTGTGGAGAGACTACCTACGGACGCGTGAGAAACTTTGTACCTAACATTTGGATGTACAAGAAATCGGCTCACAGTTATAGCTTATGGTTAGATAGAATGTTGACTGGACTAGTCAATGAGAGTGACATACCAACAGTTGTCAGTGATTTTATAGAGATAATATGGTCTCTTAAAAGAAACAATTTGATTGTTAAGAATATATCGAAATATATTTTCTATGTCATAAGAATATGCTCTAGAAGAGGTATAGAGTTGAGAGGTAGTCTTAACGACCTCAAACCTGGTAAGGTTAAGGTACGATTCGAGTATAACCTGTATAGCGTAGTATACAAGGATCTAGGTTGGGATGGGAGAGGAGACCCATACTACAACGAGTGGATAAATAAAATATATGGTAATATATAATGGCAAGACCAAAAATTTACCAAACCAAAGAAGAAGCTTTGATAGCATCCAGAGCTCAAACCAAAGAGTGGATTAGAACTCATAAGTGGGTGTGTGAGACGTGCGATCGGTCATACCACGTGACCTCTAAATCTAAACACGTCAAGACTAGAAAACATTTGAGAAACCTAAGCAGCTAGTTCTGAACTATTTTGTAATGTCCATACGCATAGCTGGACACACCGTCTGGTAGTATATGTCGCTTGTCGTCAAAGCAACTTAAGGATATCTTGTTTATTTCATAGCTTCCCAGTTGGTGGCTCTTGCTGCGAATAGTTTTAATTATGTGAGACATTTGCTCACCATTTGTCAGGACACTTTTATAGTTGTCATGCCTTATATTATTTCTAATGGTACTCTTCTTGATACCTTTAGCAGTCTTCCCACCTTTTCCGTCCTCTTTTATGTAGCTATACATTTTCGACCTTAAACCAACGAACTCAACGATTGGGACTCCTAATGTCTCATCCTTCATTTTACCAATAACCTTCTTGTTAGTTGGGTCGAAGTAAGGAGATGACTTATCATATCCACTAAAGTCAAACACTTCCTTGTTAGCGTACATATCTCTGTACACATCCTCCGTCTTAATCTCATACATTAGACTATCCGTGTCTGTGAATAGTAATTTGGCTTTGTTGCCATACTCCTTTTTGATGTTATTGTAGTGGAAGTCGTACATCAATGTCTTCGATAAGTCTAGAATACACATACCTACGTATGCTGGTCTATTTAGAGTTAGTATCTCTTTGATCTTGTGAACTGCTACCAAGTTATTGTCAAATATCTTACTGCTCACAAAGGTTGGTTTTGACGTTAGTTTCTTCAGTTTTTCCTTGTCTGTTACTAACTCCACGCTCACACGTTTTCGTAGATTCTCCATAGTCTTTCCGAATACACTATTATTCATGAGCTTGAAGAAATCCTTCTCAAAGTCGTTCTTCGCTTGGGTCCTCTTGTCTGTGTTAAAGTCGATATATTGCTTGAGCCATGGTGACTGATCGAACTGAAGTACTCTATGTATCTTCTTAACCTTCATTCCCAAACTTTTATATAACTGTAGGTTTCTATAATGAACGACATACTTACTCTTATCGTTTAGGTTGGGTACAAGCTTTGCAACCTCTCCTACAGATATCTTGAACTTGTTTTGGATTGTCTTACAATAGTTTGACAACATATCACTACTTACTTTCATCCTCTCAGGGGCTAAAGGATAGTCGTTGTGAAGATCGTGCAACTCCTCTGGATACTCTAAATCAACCTCGAGTATCAACCCTTTGTCTGAGTCGTTGTTATATTTATCTAGATTGTTGATGTCAAAACCTTCGACCCACTCAAATCCACCAGTCGGTAGATACTGACACATAGCCCAACCGTAAAGGTTATTCGCATCTAGGTATACGATGTGTTTAGATGGTTTACTACTATCATACACCTTCATGTATTTGTTATTAGCTTCTCCGTGCCTATGTGTTATGCAGGAGACACCACCCCGCATTCCTTTCTCGATGAACTGAAACATATCAATGTTAGTCATTAACTTTAGTTCCACTCCTGTCATCTTTAGAGCAGCGTCCCACGATAGTCCAGGTGATGTGAAGTAATGACAAGGATCTAACTGGTAGTACTGTTTACACGTTCTTCTAAAGTTCTCGAACACGTCAGCCAGTAGTAACACGTCAGACTTTAGGTATAGGTCGTGGTACCCACCCATATTCTCCACACCCATTGTATTCCACACTTCTTGAGCGTGCTTGTAGTCTGTGTCTGACACATGCTCGTCGTTTAGGACGCTGTAGAAACTCTCCTTTGATGGCAACTCAAGTTCGTTAAACTTATCGAAACTATCCATATAGTCATATGGGTACACACCTTTTCGCGACACCAACTCTAGCTCCTCACCTTGAAATAGTTCAGACGTGTACTTGAGACATTCCTTTGGTAGGTTGTTCACTAGGTTGGCTAGACTAGAGCTCATGAATTGGAAACTATCTAGAAACACTAGATGTTTACCTAACATGAATGCCATATATTTCTCCATATTATTTGGTATGACGTTGATTTTCTGACCTATCTTACCTATCTCTTGCATTATAAAGTGGCTATCGTACCCTCTTAGATTATGAAATATGACAGGTATCTTGTCAGTCAGTCTGTAGTTCCTATTACATAACTGATGTGCTGAACCTCTATACTTACCAGTGACGTGACAATGATCTCTAACTCTCACGTTTTTACGTTTATATTCCCTATCACAAATATGACATTTAGTCGCTTCCTTGAAGTTAACCTTATCAGCTATGGTCATCACCATGTCCTTATTAAAATGCTCCTTTCTAACTTTCTTGCAGTACTTAACCTCCTCTAACATCTTTTTCATGAACTTCTTAACTGCTTTCGGACCTCGAAACATCTCTACTGGTTTACTATATTTATCATCGTAACAGCACACTACTTTGTATCCATACCCACAGTCCGTATGTCTTTGGTACTCACTAGTGTACGATCCTGTGAGTGGTGTCACGTTGTCGACCTTCTCTGTGATAGCCTCGAAGTCTGCGTATATCACGAATGGTACCTCTAATTGTTTGTGATAATTTACGTACTCAAGAGTACTGTCTTCTTCAGCTGGCATCTTGATCGCTTGCTTACCATTTACCACCATACAAACCTCCTTATGCTTCTCAAGAATCTCACTGGTAGTAAAGCAGTTAAGACAGTACCTACAGAAACTCTTGCGACACTTGTGACTAGACTGACCGTACATAAACCTATCAAAGTCTTTGATATACACGTAGTGTCGTTTAACACCATTAGTTATTAGCAGTAGGTCCATATGATCCTCGAACTTCTCCTCAGAAACGTAGATAGGAAATGTCTGCTTGTTCTCATACCCAAACACGCTTATGCTGATATCATTCTGTCTCTCTATATCTTGTTGTACTGTTTCGTATCCACTGGAAATCTCACTCCTTCATAATTGACAGAACCTACGTTCTTCTTATGCTTCGACACTCTCTGCGGATCCTTTCCCACAGGACATTTGTGCAACACGTGACACCACATGAAACACTTATCATCTTCATTCTTTATATTAATCAAACCTTTCGACGCGTTCCTCAACTCTTCCGGTAGCTCAATATAACTCGATCCTTTAAGAGGTATATACACTACCACATTAATATAGTGGTCAATAACACTGTCTACAACCCACCCAGACCCTTCTGACAACCATACAGCTATACGATTCACTATCTCCTCACTAGCTTGCTTCGTAGTCCCACTAATATCAACACTATTAGTCACTGTTTTGACCACACTATTGAAGAAGGCTGTCTTAAACACAGACTCTCCATCACCAATTTGTTTCTCTAGAGTCACTCTCAATGTCTCGGAAAACTTTAAACCTTTCAGTCTCTCTAACTCTTTCTGTAAAGTTGAGCCCACTACTCCTCTAGTCTTGACTAGTTGTTTTAGTGGATCCTTGTTGTCGATCACCTCAACACTATACAAATTGGTGTACCCTTTTAGAGCAACTCTCCTTTGTACTACAGTAGGAAGTGTCTTAGCAATAAGGTTAGTGATTCTCTCATACTCTTTGTCTGAGACCTCCTGACTTAATCGTGACCTCTTAACATATTGTCTAAGATCACGTCTAGCCTTTCTGACCTCCCTAACTCTGGTGACTCTACTAATAACGTCCTCTCTAGATACCTTTCTAATAAGGTCCATCCACTTATACCCCAATGCTTTAGCGTCAGCTAGATAGCCAGACATCCTCTCTAGAAAACTCATCTTAATATTAGGTATAACTAAGTCACCAGAACCTATAGCAGGACCACGTGCACCACCGCTCGATAGTGTACCACTACGAGCAACATTACCATCCACAATAGAGTTACGTTTACTCTCAGACATTTTCACACGAGTCGTTTTATTATTTAATATAGCTAAGTCCTTAGACCTTTTCGAACCACGAGCCCCACTCGACTCATGACCTGAAATAAAGTTCATATCAGGATCACGTGTAATATCACTTGACATAGTCTTATTACGAGCGACATCCTCACCAGCAGCAGCCCCACGTCTAGACACCTCACTCTGTAGCCTACTAGCTGACACATGTCTCATAGGCTTCAAACCATGCGACACATCGCCTATTAGTAGTCTCGAAAGTGGGGCTAACGGCGAACTTTTTCCATTTGAATGTCTCAACTTCTCTGGAGAACCAAGCACTTTTTCTGTTTTTGGATTCCACATATTTGCTCGAAAGTTATATGTGGAATCCAAAAACGAAAAAAGTGCTTCGTTATCCAGAGAAAAAAGTTGAGACATGAAAAAATGGAAAAATGCGCCGGTAGCCCCACTTTCTATACTACTACTATGAACAACACATCCGAAGCGTTATTTCTCAATAGCCCAACTTTGATTTATTTGCTTTCTTATGACACAAAGATAAAGGAATGTTGTGCTCATGTGAGCAGACATGAGTGGAGAGTAAGAGAAAGACACAAAGAACATTTGGGACGGAGGCTCGCTTCGTGTTTGGAAACGAAATACGTCTTTCATAGTATATAAACTACACGCTAATGTATACTGTCCGGGCGACACTGTCCGCAGTGACACCGGTCGCATGCCCCACACGTCTTTTTGCCGCGTAAATGTATATATCTTGTAAATGAAATGATCCAAAAAAGTATTTTCTATGTAAGTAGTGGTATTTTATTTTAATACACATGTATCTTTTTATTGATTGTTTTAGTATTGACTGTGATAGTAAATCTTGAAGTCTCAAATCTGCCAAAGTTGTTTGAACAAGAAGGATTTCATAAAACATTAATAACATATTCAGTAATGCTTACATTTGCATTATTTCTCACTGTCTTTGGAACTTTGGGTCTTCTACTCGTGTTGATAAGTGCTGCCAACGCTATTCATAAAAAGATGGTTGCCTGTCTTAAAAGAGCTCCTTCATCATTCTTTGTCACAAATCCAGTTGGTCGCATAATGAACCGCTTTTCACAAGACATCAACAACTTGGACGAGCTACTACCAAACTATTTTATTAACTTTTGCCAAAATATTTCACCAACAATAGCAAGCCTTGTTTTGGCGCCCGTGGCAAATATCATTTTACTTCCCCTCACTCTTGTATGTGTTGTTGGACTGTACTTTATCTCCAGATTTTATCTTCGCTCTGCCATGGATATTAAACGTTTGATGTTAATAGCTGCTAGTCCATTGTATTCTCATTTTTCCAACACTATGGAAGGAGTTAGAACTATTCGTGTTCATAACAGACAGAGAGAATTCACAGATGATGTTTACAGGTAGGATTAATATTTCTCATATTAGAGTCACATTGTTAAGTATACTGTTTATGTAATATACATAGTTAGTTATTATCGGACAGTCAAAGCGACACAAGTACTATTGTAATATTTCTAATTTCTAAAATTTAATGTATTACTCTTATAATATTACTCACCCTGGAGATGTCACACGTAACTAACGAAACGTTAGTAAACTAACCTGAATTATTTTTGGATTAGTTTCTCTGAGGTATTAATAACCCCTGGTTGCAGTTGTTTCAATTGTTTTATCCGTAAATAATACATAACTGCACAGTTTCATCGATAATGTTATAGGTACCTATGCTCTAATTTTTTCAATTTTTAATTTTGAAGAAAAACTGCATGTAGAAATCTTTAATGAAAACGTTTGCGTTGAAACTTTTCACATTATTAAGCATGTATCCGTGATCTCACGAGGCCGAGTAAAATTAAGGTTTAATTTCATTAGTGTAGTGAAATTAAACCTAAATTTTATGTGGAACCATTTGGTTGCTTATTTATATTAACACGCAGGTGGGAAAACTACCCAATACATCGTGTTCTTCCGTGTGTTCACATTTTCATTCGAAGTTTTAATATCTGCATCAATAAAACGACAAGCCAGGATTTTTTAATGTTTTCAATTTGCAATTAAGAAAAAGTGTCCCATAAGCCAATCATATTCAAGTAATTTTGCTCGCCATGTTAAAATGATTTTTTCATCTTTGACATTAGCAGATTGTTCTATTGTATCCATATATGCAACAACATTAAAAAAATGATTTACCCACTTCATTCACGAGTTGCTGGGGCTCTTATGAATATAAAGAATATTAAAATATGACGACACGTTGCTGTAGCAACACTGAGAACACTTAAACAGTGTTAATTATCATTAAATGTTGGAAGATTATTTCATTTATAAGTCTCCATAATATTTAAAGAAACATTTACAACAGGGACAACTGTAAGGAGACACCTTAAATAGTATGAATTGTCTCTTGTAGTAATGAGTTTGCATTTTATTTTAATATTGAAACACCCTCAAAGCATACTGTCTTACCTTGCTGAAGTCAACGAATTTTGTAGGATAACAATGAATTATCACCTTAAAAACATCCAAATTGGTAGTAATACCCCCATATAGGGAGCAAAAGGATGCCGCATCATGAATTATTCATTTTGAATTTTGGGATTACGTCATGACTTCTCGTTAACCTTACACGGCCCCTTAACCCTAATTATTTATTCAGATTACGTCATTAAACGTTATGGAATCCCTAACCCTACCTTGTATCCCTATAAAGCCTTACGGCATTTTGGTATGATGTCATGCCCAATGAGCCACCGACTCCTCGCAACGAGGGTATTACGTCATTAAAAGGCGCTCGACTTATTCTTTATAAGTAATAGTAACCACTCATTACTCGTGCCCAGGCCTATGGCCGGGCACGAGTTATAAAATGCAAGTTTTTTTTTCGTCGTCAGAAATGTGGAAAATGTTGCGTAATACATCCGGTTTGTATCACAGCAGCTCGCCACTTATTTCCATACCTTGAATTTAGCGCGTTCCTCTAAAAGCGAAGCCTGGGTATCAGGACCAGGGTTTAATTACCCAGGGTTTAATTCAATGTAACCTGAGATCATCAACATTCTTCTTAAAACACAATGCCTTTGATGTTGATTATCAGATTTTACTGGATAACAATGGATTATTAAATTCTTTGCTTGTTTCATATTGTATCAAACACTGTCGGTCTCATCGTATTTCGCTGCTAGGACAGCTCCATCACGAATGAAAGAGTTGGGCCATTGGCGACCATATAAACACTGAAGAGTTAACGACCATATAAACACTGTTGGTCTCTTCGTATTTCGCTGCTAGGACAACTCCTTACGAATGGAAGAGTTAACGACCATATAAACACTGTAGATCTCTTCGTATTTCGCTGCTAGGATAGCTCCCTCGCGAATGGAAGAGTTGGGCCATTGGCGACCATATAAACACTTTTGTCTCTTTGTATTTCGCTGCTTACTGTGCTAGGATAACTCCCTTTACGAATGGAAGGGTTAGTGACCTAGTGTTTTGAAATCTTCCGCTCTTTAAAAGATAACTTGTGCATCTATAAAACACTCAAAGAGTCGAAAACGTTGTATAAAATATAAATTACTAGTTTCCATCTGTCAACTTGACGCATGTCAAAGTCTTTCTCATACACAGAGCAATAATACAATGCTTACACTACCATTATTACAGTTGAGATAAGCAGAACAAGGTTTACAATTATTAGATGTAGGTGGTGCAGGTGTCTGTTTCTTTAGAGCCATATCTCATCAGTGATTTGGTGAATCAAACTAACATATGAATGTACGTAACGTACCACAGAACTGTAGTAGAATACATGGGGGATAACTTAGCTAAAATGTCTCAACAAGGTATACACCGTATTACATGGTGTGATCGCATGCACTAATCGTACAAACAGTTGCAGATGCAATTAATCTTACCATCTATATAATTGAATCCCATGAAGACTTTGCACCAATTACTATTATTAGACCATTGCACACAGAAAATAACTCTACTACTTCACTACTGCTCAACTACTGTATTAGAGCATAACAACCGATCAACAAATGTATCCAAAGGGTCTGATAATTTCCAAGCACCTACAAATACATTTGAGATGACTGTAGTATAACATACATAATTCCATGAACAAACAGTTTTGTGCTATGTCAGTTTACTCTATATGTTTTTCTGTCATCAAATTTTGTAGTTATTGGAATTCTGATACATTAGGTGTAATTAATGAACATTTTAAATTTATAATATCATGGCTACCTTGAAATCCTTTGTTTCGCAAGAGACGATTAATGTTGGATTTCTTTTATGAATACTGGATGAGCTACGATTAGTTTTAATTTTACCTCAGTGCCATGCGGCCCATGCTATTGCATCGTTGATGCATAGCCATTACATATGTTCATGTACCGTAATATATCATACACAAGAAGGCATTTTTTTGAAAAGTGTGTTGAAAAACGCGGCGATAGCTCAGTTTTTTTAACCACTTCTGACATGTTTTAAAATCACTTTATATGTATAAAATAAGGAGTACACAGGATAATAAACGTGAATTATATAGAGAATAATACATGGATGTGCGGAAATATGATATTTATTTTTAGTGTTCACGAACCAGTGAGATATCCGGGAGGCGGGCCGCCCTGGGTCAACACGAGAAATAAATTTCATATTTCCAAGCATCCAGTTGCTTAGAAAAAACAGCTTTAATCTATAGTGCTGTATCAGCGATAATCGTCACATGTGCGATTACCATAAATAATCACACATGTGCGATTATCACTTTCATTAGTTGTGGAAAAATCAATAAAACACTCTACTTTATATAATAAAACTCACCAATACAATCTTGAGTAACTATCATTTGAGCAAAGAAACCATGCACACCATTTTACACTTCATGTCTGTTGTCACTTGTAATAATTATAATTATTTGATTGTTAAAAAGTGCAGTGTAACTAGCTTTTTCTCACAGGTTGCAGTCTGGTGGTGCAGATGCTAATGTTGGAACAACTCTTATTTTCCTGTTCTTTGCATTGTGTCGTGTTTAATTTTTAATTTTTTACCATTTTATTTTTTAATTTTTAATATGAGAAATTTAAATTATCGCGAAATAAGATAAAAACCTGGTTAAAACAACAAGATACGTATACATTGCATAAACCAGTGCGACATCGTTTTAAGAGAAATAGTGTTATTGTGGGAGCAATAGACGAAGAATGGGAGGCTGACCTGGTCATGATTATGGATTCGTTAATAAATATATTTAACTGTCATTGATGTCTTATCCAAGTATGCGTGGGTAGAACCGCTGAAAACAAAATCCGGAGAAAATCTGATTAAAGCTTTTCAGAAGATATGCAAGAAAGGCAGACGTCCCGAGAAACTTCATACCGATAAAGGAACTGAATTTACCAACAGACCATTTCAGAAGCTTTTGAAAGATTACAACATATCGTTTTTCACCACGCATAACGATACCAAAGCGTCTATTGTGAAACGATTTAATCGAACGCTCAAGGGAAAGCTGTGGAAAATACTTTACAGCTAAGAATACACTAAAGTATATGGATGTGCTACAAAAATTAGTGTATTCCTACAACCATTCGCGACACCGGAGTATTGGAATGAAACCGGTTGATGTGAATCACGAGAATGAAAGCGTCGTGTGGCAACGATTGTACGGACACGAATCTACCGCGCCCATTAAGTATAAATTTAACGTGGGCGATCAAGTGCGAATCAGCAAAGCCAAACGAACATTCAAGAAAGGTTACTTACCCAGCTGGACCGAAGAAGTTTTCACCATAACGAAGCGTATACCTATAAGACCACCTGTGTATAACACCTGTGTATAAAATATCTGATTATCACGACGAGGAGATAGAAGGAACATTTTACGAACAAGAGTTGCAAAAAATTATTAAGAAAGACACTGACTTTTTTAGAGTAGAAAATGTGATTAAGTCTCGCATGCATGGTAAGCGCAAAGAATATCTTGTAAAATGGTTAGGTTACTCTAATGATTTTAATCTTATAACTTGTGTTCATTTGTGTCTTATACTCGTCGAGATGACAACACAGTTTTACTTGACGCTCCCAAGTAATAGTTATATGAAATATTTCCCTAACAACACGGTAGCGAATTTTAAAGTGAAGCTAGCCGAAACGTTAGAGCTGACAGGGGAATTGGAAGTAGCTCTCTCTGAGTTTAATTATCCTCATACATGGAGCACGATACGCGAAGACAATCAGCAAATATTTCTCTACAACATTGGAACAGGTCCAGATGAAGTGAGCATCGTACAAGGCACACAATACAACAGTGTTACAAACCTGGTTAAAGATTTAAACCATTGCATGACGAAAGAAGGACAAGTTAAGATCAAGTTTACATATAACAAAAATACGCTCAAAGTGATGGTCGATGTGAAAAAGGGCGCAATGGTATGGTTCTCGGGTGATATCGCAACGGCTTTAGGATTCAAGCAGGACACAGTGATTACGAAGAAAACAACGATTCCTTACGTAGCAGATATAAACGCGGGTTTTACATCTATGTACCTCTACACAAATGTGGTGGATACACAATTTGTCGGCGACGTCAAAGTGCCTCTTCTACGAATTGTGAACACGAAAGGAAAATACGGGAAAACTGTTAACGTTAGTTTTCGCAACATACAATACGTCCCCCTGAAGGTGAAAATGAAATCATTCGAGATGATCGAAATAGATATAAAAGACGACAAAAACGAAAACGTGTCATTTGGTTTCGGGAAGTCCATCGTGACACTTCACTTTAGACAAAGCAGATCACAGTATTTTATTTAAAGATGAGAGCTACAATCGTTTCAGATGCAAAGCGGTTTCAACAATATTATTTACGAGGACAACGAGGTGGAAGTCTATCTGGTTTCAGAGGTGCACGGATTCAAAGAGGCTACGGTATTGGAAGTTTCTTTAAAAGTATTGCCCGATATGCAATACCTCTGATGAGACGAGGAGCACAAGCGATTGGGCGGAGAGCTCTGCAAGCGGCGACAGATGTCGGTCAAGAATTAGATGTTCTGGCCGGAAAAAGTGTGAAGCAGGCTGTCAAAGGTTGTGGCGTCGAGCCGTCAAAGATATAGCTCGGCAGGGTGCTAAACAACTCATGAGTAACCAATCAGGAAGCGGTCGCAAACGCAAGGCACACATAAAAACCAATGCCTCATCGAAATCTACAGTCGCTCGCAGACCAAGAGGCGGAAAACATCTCAAGAAAAACCTACTTTTCTTAAATATTGGCACAAGGCTACGAGACTTTACATAAAGATTCCTGTTCCTGTGGAAAATCGGAACTGGACTTATTTTCTGTTCCTGGCACTCAAGTTGAAATCAATAAAGGATTTTGGGAAGACATCGATCCTCTTTCTAGCATTGGAACTTCGGACACTATCGAGATTCTCTGTGCTGCAAATTCTGATGTCTACACCGATCTGGAAAACAGTTACCTTCACGTAAAAGCAAAGATAACGAATGGAGATGCGACTATAACTTACCTGGCACCGCCCAAGTGCGTCCTGTTAATTTATGGATGCATGCTTTTTTTTCTGAACGTTTTTTTTTTCTGGAAGTTTATCTGAACAACAAAGTGGTCTACCGAGCGTATATGGAAACTGTATTGATTGGCATGAAAGACGCTAAATCATCTCACTTAACTTCAGCGTTGTTCTACAAAAAACAGGCTGGACGGATGGATACCGTCAATCCACTAGCAGAAGTTGCCGATGCGAACAAAGGATTAAAGGAACTTCACGCACATACAAGCCTAAGCAAGTCTGTGGCGATGGAATGAAGAATTCATTCGGATCTGTTCGCGCAAGAACGATATATTCTTGGTGCTGTTCCGATCAAGCTCAAGCTAGTGAGATCAAGAGCTCCCTTTTGCCTGGTTTCATCCGCAAAAGTTCCTGGGTTTAAAGTGGTTCTGGAAGAATGCGTGTTTCGCGTTCGCCGTGTTAACGTTTCGTACACTACAATGCTAGGTCATACCCAAGATCTTCAACATATTACAGCCAAGTACCCTATCAATCGTGTATATACTGCAAAGTGTCCTCCGTACCAACGGGAAACATGTCTGGAGATCAACAGAATATATTCCAAGGACTTCTTCCCGATCGATAGAGTTGTGATTGGGATGGTGGATGCAGATGCTTACAACGGAGTTTATAACAAGAATCCTTTCAATTTTAAGAACTACAACACAACATTTCTTACATTATCAGTGAATGGAGAACACCGGCCTGGCAAACCACTTCACCTAAAATTCGCCGGAGCAACAGGGATCAACTATGTTTCAGCATTCCAAACGCTGTATGCTGGTACCAACAAGATGTGTATCGGCATTACTCGAGACGAGTATGCAAATGGTATACCCTGTACGTGTTTGATTTAACTGCTGATCTATGTGTTGGAGATCATTTTCAACCTATCAGGGATGGGAACGTCTCCCTGGAATGCAAGTTCGGTACGACTCTAACTGGGGCTATAAATATCGTAGTGCTTGGATAATTTCAAAATCTTATTGACATTGATGCCAGCCGTAACGTGCTAAGTGACTTCAGAAGCTAAAATGAACACACGTCAACTGCTTCGTGTCTTACAAAGTGACCCATATCAGTGTTTACAGATGTGTTACCCTCGGATCGTTTACCAAGTCAGATACAGAAAAGACCTAGAGGTTGAATTGTATTATAAACGTGGACCCCAGGGATGGACCTGGTACACACTGGGTAGCTGTTTACATCACATCGGATGGAAAAGGAGAATTATTCGACTCTTATGGACAAAGCCCAGAATTTTGCAGCAGAAACCTTTCAATCAGAGTAGTACATTTACTTGGAATGAAAAGACTTTACAGTCACCGTGGTCTCGTGTGTGTGGACAATATGCTTTACATCCAGTAGAAATATTCCCATGTCAACTATTGCTAGTATGTTTAATGATCAAAAGGAGTGGAACGATACATTAGTTCGTGATTTTATACATAAATGGTATTTTGTGTAAGAATAAAAAGACACGTTGTAATTGTAAAAAATATTTATTCAATAAAAATTTACAAAAAGATTATGAATGCCATTTATATAGATTTTTGTCTCTACGTTTTTTTATTGGTTTCGTTGGTACCCGTCGCTAGAAGATGAAGGCTTGTTCCTATATTCCTTCACCAAATGTAGACGCTCTTCGTTTCTGACGATTCGTTCTGGTACATTCACACGTCCTAAAGCTTTTGCTAACAGTTGCCATCCTGCAGGGTTGAAATTCTTTCTTTGACGCAGAGTGTCGTTCACTAAATCAATTACATTAGTACCCTGAATAGTTCTTCCTTCAAAAACCAATTCCCTTTATCGTTCTAACCCACCACATCTTTATTTCCTTATATCTTCTTGATCAGTTGTACAGCTCTTGATTTCATCGTGGAAGGTACACTTTCTATGATATCACTCTCGATTTCTCCTGGTTGTTCAGGCTTTGTCTCTGTTGAAGGTTCGGATTCTGTTTCTGCTGCGATAGGCTGGGTATGGGCAATACTTACAGGAACAGGCCGATGCATTCGCTTGTCATAGTAATTGAGATAGCGTTGAAAGGTCTGATTATACAACTTCACTTTATCGTCTTGTGTTATATCTTGACGTTGTATCAAACTGTCCATTTCCGAATCCAGTTGGTTTACTTGAGCAGTCAGTGGAAGAACCAAGGGTTTCTTTGTCTTTTGACATGCGCCATTATTTGGTTAGAAAGCTCGCCAATTGTTCTAAGACTGGAGTGTTTAGAAAAGGTAAGAATCCGTCTCCTTTTTGTAAAATAACTATCCTTCTTTTCGTGATCAGGTTTCTCTTATCAGCGACAGCCTCAATGTGATCTGAGTATGGTGCAAGCTTTTCATATGTTTTTGAACTAATTTTAATCGTTTCACGGCAAATCGGAAAATGTTCAATAGGCACTCGCTTACGGCTTCCAATAAATATTTGTCTGCAGCTTTTATGATCGCTCTTCGCATAGAAGGTTTACACTTTTCCAATACTTTTAAAACATCGTGGTTCCTCTTCACACGGCGGGACATCCTCAAATGAATACACGTTTGACTGCACTGTGTTTTTATACGTGATGTTGGTAGGCGCAATGCGTATCTGTCGCGACGATTCCGGATCGAAGTCGTATTTCATCGGGACATGTCGGCGTTAGGTCGACAAACATTTAATAATACGGTTCTTTCGTTGCCATTTGGTAAGCCTGCTGGAAAAATTTGGTATTGCTCGGGCACAACTGTTTCGCAAGGTGGACCACCTGACTAGCATCGCGGACATTCTTAGTTAGAACCAAATAACTGGCGTCAGGGATATAGTTCGATACTCTTTGCTGTGATATTTTGTGCTATGTAAATTACACTGAGGTTCCTTAGGTGTGATTTCTTGTGCTCTCTTTTTCTCCCATGATATCGTAAATGATAAATAGGTTTCGTTTCTCTAGATTGATACTATCCAACATGGAATCGGGTACACCTTGCACAAACTGAATACCGGGAACTAGGGTTTCCATTTCAGCAAACGTGTCTTGATATTTTAAATAAAAATAAACGATATTTTCCGGAGGCGGGTCGATGATGACTTGAGCGTTGGCTAACAACTGTTTTACAAACGTTGTCTTTCCAGTTTTAGTTCCGCAAGAGATAATGAGACCAAATGAATTAGTTAACTGTATGGAATACATAATGAAATTAATACATGTTACTGTAAACGTTTCTATGTATACCATTTTACAATGCGTTTGTTGATTCGGGCATTTGACGTAATGTAATCAATTCTTTTAACAGAGCTCGTAGATCTAGCGGAAACGTTTTCGCTTGCATTAAATAAGGTTGTCTTTCTTTTGAGGATAACTGGTGAAAGTCAGCCAAATGATTGGACAGTTTTAATAAACCTTGCTTACCGCAGTGGGGACAGTCCTTACGCTTTCGTGGCATGATGACTAATGATTGATTCGAAATAATGTTCGAAACTAAATCTTATTTTTCGACAAAGTATCTGGTAGAAACACCCTGGGTCCCCCTAGTCCCTACACGTCCCGTTTCAGAAATACACTCCTACGCCCCCTCCGTCCACCTTCTTCCCCATCCATCCCCCCATTCACCAGAGACACTTTATAATATTTTTTACTATATATATTTTTCAAGAGACACTATATATATTTTTCAATTTCCAATTTATACACAAAGTCCTAAATCACAAATATTTTCAAACACACAAAGTTAAAATCTAATATTTAAAATCCATATGGCAAAGTATCATAATTATTTACAATTGCTCGTTCGCTATAAACTACGCGATAATCTTTGGTTTCGCTTCTGGTTAGAACACTCTTATTATTTTTATCACGTACGATTTTAGTTGGTATATCTACAGTAATTTTTTCTGGACCAATACATCTTACCATATTTGCCATGAAATTAAAATTAACGTCTTGCTGAGTTCTATAATTTAAAGTTATGACTCTAACCTTACAAACTGTTTCACCGGTGTTCATTTGATAGCTATAGACCTCCAGACACGAAGGTCGTGATATGATTCCCATCAAGCTCGTCGGTAAGCTCCCCAAGGTAGGAACTAGTAGGTGGTTCCCAATCCCCCTCCTTTGACTCGTAGATCACTGAGTCTGTATCAAAATATAGGACACGACGGTCGCGTTGTTCCAGGACACCATAGAGCTTGAGGCGAGCATCAGCAGTGGTGAAGGCGGCGATGACCACATTGGTTTTACCGTTCGCTTCGATGAGCTCATCGACATTCTCGTAGTGGACTTCGATGATCTCGCCGTTGATGAAGTTGGCATCGGTCACGGTCACTTTGTCACAGGAGTGGAGATCAAAGTATTCGGCAGGATCCGAGATCAGTTTGACCTGGGTCATTTTTGGACTCTGTGCGAATTTACCTAGTAACACAGAAAGGGAGAAAAATATTTAATGTACATTTCTGTGTGATATACTAAACCTAAAAAGGAATAATCGTTAAGTTCTCTAACCAAGAATATAACATGATGAAACTTACCACAAAAGGAATTCAGCATCAGTTTAGATAGCGCCCTCAGACCAGGATTCTTCACGATATGAGTCGGATCCAACCGAATACCTACTTGAGCAGCGTACTCTGCGATGTACTGCACCTTCTTCTCGTCGGTGTCACAGTCTTTGGGAAATCCGCTCGATTCCTGCTTTATTTTGAGGAAAGTGTCGCGTAATCTTTGAAGAGGCCATCGGTGTGTTCTTGAAAGCGCCAGACTTCGTCGATTTTGACCAGTCGGTATCCCTTTTCTAGTGCTTTCTGGAGTTCCAGAGTGACCCACGTTCCATACAGAGCTCGCTCAGCATAAGAATGGTGACATGGGTCTTGCTGAAGAATGTCAGCGCACGTACAGCATAATGGGAACATCAACTTTCCTTGAGTTCTGTAGGGAAGGACAGGATGATAGAGTTCACGTGGAGGAAGGAGTGAACATTTGACCAAACCAAAATATTCTTCGACCGGTTTAACGTTCTCCGTGATAATTTTGGGATGACCGAAATGATATTCGCCGTACTTGTTGCACCACGGGTATAGACTACAAAAGTCGACGTATTGGACTTTCTCGTAGGGCTGCGTTTCGTAAAAGAGGTTCCAAAGGCTCGGCAATCTCATAACTGTCGAAGAATCTCGTCATCTCGGTGTTGAGGCAAGCTGTCGATCGATGTCGCAGGTTCAAATATCCACGACATTATAGCCGTTGTCTTTTAGGAACTGCACCTTTTCCAGTGTTCGCTGGTGGAGTGGGTGCATGGACAGACCGTTGACCGGATTGACAGTGTCTCTGGTATAGCACCGATGACACCCGTGTCAGAGACAGCCTTGGATTTCCCATACCGTATTCGTCTCGGCGTTGTATCCATCGACGAGGTATTTTCCAATGTGCTGTTCCCCGTGATGGTGGGCATGTTGGATGGCTATATCGTCTCGTTGCGCGATGTATGCCAACATCTTGAGTGCGATGACCGACTGTTTGTTTTCGGGTTTGTACCCACAGGGAGGGATGATGGCAATGGTGTTTTCCTTGAGTCTTCCGAAAGACCAAATTTCAGGCGGAAGCGATGGTGAGACATTGGGCAAAAGGTTTGATATCGGTCACGTTCTTGAAGAGTTCGCGGAACTCGAGGCAGCAACGGCGAAGAATATCGACATCAGACTGGCAATGGCGCAGCATTTCGGTCTGGAAATCGAATACGTAGTTACGGTTGACGAGGTCATTGTACCACGCATACAACTTTTCGCGATCGCCAGGACTCATACCCTCGGGATCGTAGAACCTGGCGTCAGGTAGGGGTCCCACGTAATCCTGGTTTTCTACTCGGTTAAAAAGTGCGGGAAGAAGCATTTTTCCAGTTCAGTATTGCCAAAGGTTTTAGGAAAGTCAGCCAGTCGCATAGGGATGAAACACAACGAGTCTATACATTTAATGTTTAACTGGGGAACGGTGAGAGAAAGAATTTTGGCGCCTCGGGTAATCACTTCAGGTATTATACCATTCTTGTACAGGTATTGGAGAATGACATATCCATCATAGGCTTGGAAATTGTGGGCGATGAAGGTAGTGTTAGCGTTTTCCCTCTGGAAGAGCCAGTCGCTGAACTCGTCTTTGGTATTGGGTCCAGAAAACACTTTCTCGTCGCCGCTTTCATTCTGGACTACGCAGAGATTGGGTATGTGCTGCCCGCCATCCTGGATGCATTCAATGTCGAAGAACATCAGAGCTTAATCTCGTTCATCATTGCCATTGTCGTCGTCCACAATGACATCCTCGTCGAGGAAATCGTTGTGTTGGCTTTCCTGAGCTGGCTGCTGCTTCCTCTGGCAAACGGGTTGAATGTAGCACTGATGGTTGTTGGGCTCGACGTACTTTTGGCAGACGGAACATCGCACTAGACCACAGTATGGTCGTTGATACTGGCTCGGGTCACGCGTTGACACTTTTGGCATTTGGTCAGGTGTCTTTGTGGCGGGCGAAGCCCCTCGTCGCTTTTGAAGAATTTGTTACAATCTTGGCAATAGGTCCACTTGACGATGTGACAGTTCTGTGTATTGCACAGTTTACACAGGTCACAACGCGGGTGGTCGGTGATTTTGTCGTAGCGTTTTTTGCATTGATGGCAATTTTGCTTTCTGGCGAGGAACGCAGGCATGCTTATGATCACGTCGTGATGGTTGTCGTCATGTAAAGGTACAGGCATTTATCTGCTTCAGGACTCGAATAGATGAGGGCATTTAAGTGTTCCTTGGATACGACGTTGATCTGGTAACCAGGGAGGACAACCTGGAACTTCTTAACCTCGGGGATCCCACAGAGACCCATAGGAACACCAGCGATCTCGTGAACTTCGTGAGCCAAACGACAATGAAGGAGCCTGTTTGATTTACCGATAGACTCATACTGTGGATCATTATCGAATTTCGCCTTAGCAACAACGATGGCCCTCGCACAACAAAGTTCGTCTTTGTTTTTGATTTGGAGTAAACATCGTTTTTTGTTCAGGTAGCTCTGAAGATTCACCACGTTGCGTTTTCGAGCAGTTCCGCCTTGAGGCATTTCGACGTGAACCACGTTAACATTGACCGACCCGTCCAACGTAAACTGATCATTGGACTGGACAACACGTTCCACGGCAGTCAGGAAACGTTCAGGAATCAAGCGGTCACGTTGAAGGAACGGCAACGAAATAGGACAGTTGAGTTGATGGGAATTCAAAATTAAACGAACCTGATCGTAGGGAGCCATATCGGTGGTAAAACGATCGAACAAATGCTTAAAAGCACAGTTAAAAACACGATTAACATTTAAAATCCCGTGAATGGATTGAACTGAGTACGTTCACAGTAGTATAGAGAACAGGGCTGCGGGCTCAATCGATGTCAGCCGTGAGTATAAATACCAAAACGTCGCCAAATTTATGACAAATCGCGATTCGACAAAATTTAGTGTCATTTCGGTAAATCTACGTTTACGGAGAACATCGGAAAACATCGAATAAGCCCGCAACCCTGTTCTCTATACTACTACAGCAATCGTTAGTCAAGCTAGACACCCCTCACGTTTTCTACTCAATTGATGTCAAACACACGCGAGACTAGCGAAACAACACCAAATTTATACCAAATCACGATTTTCGCTAAATTTGGTGTTATTTCAGTCATATTTTAAAAATAGAATGTGTCGTTTCAAAATTCTCGCAAATTACATTTAGGAAAAAATAGAAAGTGTCATTTCAACATTTTCGCGTGTTAAAAAAATAAAATGTGGTGCGAGCGGTCTCACATATTAAAAAATAGAAAGTGTCGTTTCAACATTTTCACAAATTTGTCGAATCACATTTAAAAATAGAGAGCGCCATCTCGACATTTTCACAAATTTGTCAAATCACATTTAAAAAATAGAAAGTGTCGTTTCAACATTTTCACAAATTTGTCAAATCACATTTTCACAAATTTGTCAAATCACATTTAAAAAATAGAAAGTGTTGTTTCAACATTTTCACAAATTTATGTGTCGTAAAAGTGTCTCACGCGTGATAAAATTGCCACCTGTTATGCAAATTAGATTATTGCCACCTATTAATAATAGATTAGTCCGTTTGTTCACTATTTTTAGTGTTTGTCGCCTTACTTTTAAAATGGTGATCGTACACATATTTCGACGTTGTGATCCCTCCTGACAACAAACCCAAGAAAGGCACGTACGGCGTCACAATCGCGACAATGCTCTCAACGTCTTTCTTTAATAACGGGTCTTTTTGTAGTTCGTCATTTAGTTCGTCAGGATTCTCAATAGCGTTCAACCCATCTAGTAAGCTAGCGAATTTGCTGATTAGCAAGTCAGTGAGAAAAGCGTTTGCAATTTCCATTCTCTTCAACTCATATTGGCGCCATATCTTATCAATAACTTTTGCGGACGCTTTTTTAATGTACGCTTCGGACTGACTCACTACACCGTCACCGGACAGTCTAATTAGTTCGGATCTCCTAACGTCAATGTTGTCTTCCACAGTCGAAGTGTCAGCGGTCTCCTCAACTAGTTCCTCAATTGTAGGATCTTCATCGCTTTTGCGTTTCACCATCACGTTACTACTTATACCTATATTTTATTGCGGAATAACAACTTCGTGACTGTATGGATAGCGCAGTGAGATTTCGAGTCTAGCGTACTTATTATTTTTTAATGCGGTCACAATCGTCGATGCTTCTTCTTTGCTAATGTCTCCAAGGTAATCGTCAATAACAACCTTCATATCACTCTTACTCGGACAGTAAAAGCAAATGAGCTTACTAATGTTTTCTCTATACGGTTTTGCGATCGACGTCAGTTGTTGTGTGATGACAATAACGCTCAACATAAAATGTCGCGCACTAAAAGCTAAGTTGACCAATTGACTAGTCCTATTCTTGACATCTTGAGAACTCGCACAGTCATCCAACACAATCAGAGTGTTAGTGCCTTTAAAAACATTTGTTACACACTTGAGAACAGCGTCGACTTTGTCTTGTGTGCAGTCTATCGCTAACACATCGGGGTCACACACATATTTCCAATCTTGATACGCTTTATTCCACTCGAAAGTAGGACAAATCAACACAATGTAGTCAAACTTACCGAGATACTCAGACTCTAGTGTGTTGAGTAAATAATGCGTCTTACCACAAGCTGTCATACCAACAATTAGCGCATTAAACGGGGTCTCCATTAACTTACGTTTGATTTAATACTGGATTGACTGCAACCCATTGTTCATGAAGTTGACCAGCCCATCACTCATCACAAACACCCTACACATAACATTCGCAGTCGTCGCTTTCTTAGTGATCTCAAGAAGCACGCCGGATTGTGTGTTCACAATTTTTTTACCAGTGGCGACGTTGTAATTATCTTGAACGCTCCTCAAGTCGATGACTAACGCAAAACTGCTTTTGTAGAACTTCTGTATGGTTATGAACTGAGCGTGTTCTTCACCCAACCCAAACAATCGTTTCGCTTCTGCGTAGAACTTCGACTTTGGGATGCCTTGTGAGTGCACACTATTTGGCACACCTTCAATTGTGATTCTAACACTCTCGATATTTGGGTAAAGAAACTCCTCACTGTCTGTTCGCACCTTATTCGTGAATAGCAACACAATCGCCTTCATGCTTTTTCTTGGAAGATTAATGTTTTCGTTCACAATGGTTGTGCCCTTATCCCATTCAGTGGTTTTCATCAATGTAACGTGTTCGTATGACAAACTACGACCACTTGCATAGCCTGACGTTATTTCGTCAGCGAGCTCCTGGTTATCAATCGTCTCATACTCAAGCTCGAGATTCTCCAGAGTGTATCCACCCACAGCGCTACCAGATTGCGCCACCATGATGTCTGTGGCCTTCGGAAGTGTGATCACATACTGCAAGTTGTTGTTCATGCTAAAAGGAGCGTACAACCCGTGGTCATTCATAATCTTACCAAGCTTAATCCGCTGCTTCGTCCCAATCACACCAAACATCAACGCGTCACTAACTTTAGCAACGTTCCCACTCGTCGCACCACTGTCGTCCTTAGAAATTAACTTTCTCAAGTTCTCACCACCAATACCATAGTCAATCATTTGGTCTCGCGCAGTGACACTCTCCCAAAGGTCACGATAAACACCAGTGTAATTTTCCCCACTGTTGTCGTACACAGCTTCTCCAGCTAGTCTCACAACAAGTTTCTCAACCAACAATTTACTCACATTGTTCAAGAACCAGCTTTTGGCGTTTGCATTCTTAAAGTCGAACACTAGACCCAACGATCCAGGCACCAAACAGCTACTAACCTTAAGCTTCGGTATGTCAATGTAAAGTTCCTCACCAGGACTGACCTTATTAGGGTTCAACGTGATCACATGCTGTGTTCTCACCCCTTTTATGACACCCATAGTCGCTCGTCTAAAACCGGGGCTCAACTCTGCTGACGTGACGTTCATATACTTTACATATGTTTTATCATCTTCGAAGCTGAGACCCTCGAAGCTGAGACTACCGTTTTAGCTTGTAATAATCATACACAAACCACGCAAGTACCACCACGAGTACCCACAGATTTTGAGCCAACCATGCGAGACCCTTCGCACCCAGCGTCAACGCATTATAAACTAAATTAGCCAGCCCAACAGCCCATGGACCCATCTTCGTTATCGCGTTCTTAACAGCCTGTGCGAACGACTTTGTAGCCATAGCGCCTTTCATAACAGCAGATCTACCAGCGATAATAATAGTCGTTATAATTCCAGCCACTGAAATTGCTACAGCGCTCAACCCAACCATATTTTCTTTAGCCCATTCCCTAAATTTCTGAAATCTGTCAATGTCGATCTCTTGTTGCTCTCTAACCTCTTCTATTTGCCGCTGTCCTAAAGTTCTGTATTTAGCTTGCGTAAGTCCAATCACTCTTTCGTGTAGATCAATGTACTCTTCATTCTCTGCAATCGTAAGGTCTTTTTTTTTATTGAGCTCTGCTATTCTTTCATTCGTCTTATCTATCGTCTCTTGAAAGTGGTCTGCCTGCACTTGCAGTGCGCCATCACCACCCACTCTTGATTCACGCAACACATCATCACTTGGGTTGAGCACACCATTCAGCTCGCGGTTTTCGTCTGGTGATAGCCCAGGTGTGTCATCATAACCCACTCTTGTCTCAATTACTGGGAAGTCGTCTGGGATTACTTCTGTTGTGACAGCTGTTGTTTCTGTACTCTCAGGGATTTGATCAACTAACTGTTTGAACTGCTCAATCGCGTTTTTACTACTCACGTCTTTACTGTAGATCAAGCCTTTTTTCCCAGGTATTAGAATTCGTTTGGGTTTTCCATATTTACCATCTTTGTTCATCGGTTTGAAAAGAATAGACCCTGAGCCTGTCACATACGACCTGTTGGCTATTTCCCTTGACGCGACGTCATGACCGAGTTTTTTTTTATACAACTCATACGTTTTCTTATCTATTAGCTTGACTCTTTTTACTTGATTTTTTTCTACCTCTTTGTTGAACACGTTTATCTTGTCCAATCTTCTATAAAGATCGTCTGACCTCACCTCAAGAGCCGTGCTGTAGCTTGTGTCATTGATGTTACCATATGACCCCTGTTCAACAAACTCCACCGCGGGGACTTCTGTGTTAGTTCCCCTTATTGTCACCGTCTTACCATCATCAGTGTCAACAAACGACGTCTCTTTTTGCCCACCTCGCCTCGCGTCTAGCTCACTAATTATCTTTTTCGCGTGGTCTTGATAGTCGTCGTAATTAACACGAACGTCTTCCGGCATGTTGTCTTCAGTGTACTTACCGTACATGCCTTCAATAATATCTTCGATATCGGCGAGCGTCTTTTCTAATTGCTCGTCACTCTCACCTTCGTACTTGTCAAAGTTTTCCATCTCGATCTCGTCAAAACCTTCCCCACCCTCAGCCATATTATATTAGCTCACATTTTGAATGTCGCTTTCTGGTATCCACGAATTATGTTTGCTCTCATAACCCAACCATTTAACCAGCGCCATCTTCCTCCCTCTGACTTTCTTTCTTTTCAACACCTTTTCGACTCTGTACACGTCGTCGCCACCACGTTCCCTATTGGCTAGCGATAACTCCTGTTCATAAAATTTACCAATAATCTGTTCACCGGTGTGGTCCTCAATTTCATACACATTCGGATCACCACGAATAACCTTTACCACTTTAAACAGCTCTTCAGTGAAGTTGGCTTCATAGCCCTTTGTGAACACACTCTTGTATTTACTAATTCTCACCGATTGACCAATCTTGAACTTTGGCAATGGGTTGTCTGCAAATTGATAACCAAACAAAGTGGTCCAAACTTCACCCTCGTTTGACTTATCGACGTCCTTTGGCTTCATCATAATGCTTCGGTTCACATTGCTATTGTAATTGCTTACAAACTGATCCAAAACGTCAATCCATTTGTACGTCCCACGAGCGTAAAAGTACTTCCACATAATGCTCTTGAGGCTTCTATTAAAACGCTCGACAACAGCGGCCTTTTTATCACTCTTAGTGCTGAAATATTCAACACCATGTTCTTTCAGCAAACTTTTCACCCCAACATTGTAGAATTCGAGTCCATCATCAAATTGCGCTAACTTAGGTGTGGTTCCAAACCGATCTTTAAAGTTGTTCAATAGCTCTCCAACAGCCTTAGTCATGTTCTTAGTGTCTTTTCTATAAACTGCAATTCCAAAAGCATATCTACTCAATATTTCAATGCCTGTTAGTATCCAATAATAACCGCCGTTCTGTTTTGAGTACTTACTAATGTCCACTAAGTCCATTTGGAGCTCTTCACCAAGAAATCCAACGAAAGTCGCGCGGAACTTGTGTCTTCTCACAATGGGTTTGTACCTAGTGTAAGTGTCCTGCGCTGTCAACCATTCTTTCACTGTTTTTCTAGTTACTTTCAATCCGTCTCCCAATGCGCTTTGATACAACCTCTCTACACCACTGAGCCCCGTCTTAGGATTATAATAGATGTCTCGCAACCCTTGCTCTGTCTCCACACCAAGCTCCATATAATTCACACAATATACAGTTCCAATAACACCGCGCCAACGTCAGCGTCACCATTGTTTGGTTTGACGCGAAACGTTATACTTGAGTAAACACCTTTTTTAATTCTCACCTTAGAGTCAACGTATACATAACGTTGTATCCCTCCATCTAGAGACTGCTCGGTGGGTATTGGCAATGTTGTGATCACATCACTACGCTTCCCGTCAGTGCCCACGTTGCTCTCCGTCTCAACAGCGTCGCACGAGACCTCTACGTACTTTAGACCTCTGTTCATGTCAATCTTGTTTGGGCTGTCGTGCCACTTAGCGTCTAACGCAATTCCTACGTCCTTCGCGAAACCGAGCAAAAGCCCAATGTCACCCAGCCTAAGTTCTATACGGGAGGTTGCGAACCTTAAAGCCTGAACTTTGACCCTACTTTTACCTGTGGCCACCAGTTTCTCCACCACAAAGTCTGCGTTAGCCTTCCTGAGCGTGTGCCGTAGAGCTCTAACCAACGCGTCGAAGTCGTAGTGACCCCCACCCAATCGAGTTGCCACAGGTCTTGGCACTTGTATTTCTGTACCAACATATAAGAATCGAATATCGTCACTACCTGTCACATTATCATAGTTCCAAAACACAGTGGCTGTCTTGACTACAATGTGTGGGTTATCATGTGTGGCTACTACACTGTAGTCAAAAGTCACGACTTTCTCCACACCTTCAACGAGCACCGTCAACTTTTGAGGACTGTCGTCTACACGTCGCTTTTCAGTGTAACCACCAGAGTCATACCCATAGTTTAGACTCATTACTTTAGCGTGCGTTTAGCGTTAGCTACTCAAGCGTTGCATACAAATCCAACAATATGTCACCAACGTTGACACCACTACCATCTTGGTCAGTCACGTTAAACACTAGCTGTGTAAAAGCGCCTTTGTTTATCGACACCTTCGACTCAATGTTGAAGAATTGTTGAACAGAGCTCTTCAGTGGTTGGGTGGTGGTCAATGGCAACTCAACGATAACCTCGCTTTTGCTACCATTAACAATATTCTCAGGTCTGTTCACAATGCTACAACCTACTTGTATGTACTTCAGCCCTTTGTTAACGTCCACAACATTAGGGCTGACCAAACCACTACTACTCACCGTTGCGTTATCGTTGAACCCTAACAGCTCTCCAAATTTAAACAGCTCTAATTGTTGGTCAGTTTTTATCTCACACTTTGAATTGTGTTTGTTGGCTACTAGCTCGATAGCCCCTAATCCCTTCAACTCGTCGGCAATCATTTTAAAAGTGTGGTACCCAGGCTCAAAAACGTGTTTGTTACTGTTGTAACTTATTTCATCATTCACACCGGTCTCCACGTTAACATAGTCCCAAAAGATGGTCGCTTTTTTTACTAGTAAGTGAGGATCTGAGCCAAACGTCAAAAGTGCCTCTGGTAGATCCACAGTCTCCGTTGGACCTCTAATCAACACTACAACCCTGACCATATAATATAGTGTGTGTTATGTAGATGCTAACAAAAAGAAAGCAAGGTGAACTAATTCTTCTTAGTGAGTTTCCAAACGCGCAACTAAACAAGTTTGAGTTTGGGTACAACCTTGCAGACGACAATAAAACAGTCAAGACCGTCGACATTTACTTCAAGTCAGGTCTAAAGTACTCTGACATGATAAACATAAAGTCATCAAAGTTCACGAAGAACAAGGGCTTCACGAAATTCCTTAGCAACACACCAAGATTCCCAAGAATATGGTCGAGCGATGGGCGTGTCCCAAAGTTACTACTGACGGAGACCCACAAGAGCTACAGAGAAGTTGAGACGTTTCCACCATACGTCCTAAATTACCCAACCCACAATTTTGACGTCTTTGTTGATGATAATAATTCCTTCAAATCAAATCTACCGAAAATATTCATCGACACCAAAAAACGTTACGACGACAAAGCAATTGGTGGTAACGTTAACACAGTTTGGACTCTAACGGAGAGTTACTATCAAGCGATCGCAGGTATGTACATCGCTACATATCGCTCAGGAGTGTCTCTACAAAACTTAAGTTATCACGTCGACGTCCCAAAGCAAGTCGTGGGTCTCATGAGGTTCCACGTGTACTTCACCATTCGTCGTGTGATGTTTCGTTTGAGTAAGAGTCAAGTTGACATTAACAACATCTTAAGACTGTACCTCCCTGACTGGCGACTTTTGAAAGGTCACCTACCATTGACTGATGTTGACAATAGATACATCAAAGACATCCAAGGTGATTATCGTCGGTATTGCCCGAGACACTCTGACGGGTTCACACCATTAGGACAAGAACTACTAAACCAATCGATTGAAGTTTACATGTACGCCATTCTTGGAGCCCAAGCGAGATCAAAGCAAAGCATCGTCGGAACTAGAGCTAGTGCTCGAGAAACGCAACAAATCTTTAGAGACATCGTTGAAAACGCCGTGGTTCAATATTCACCGAGTGTTTGGATCAACCTTATGAACAAAGCGATTAGTGACACCAACGTTAAGCTAGACACAGCTGTGACACCCAACACTTGGCTGATCCCCAGAAGCATGGTCTTGTTAAAGGACCCCATCGTTGGTTACAATAACGTGCTAAGAACTTCGTCCGAAACTGGGATGACATTTGGGTATAACGACGGGCTGAACTACCACCGAGTGTCAAAAGCGAAGCACAAGAAAGTCCACCAAGCGGCAGGACTTCACTTGGAAACTCTAGCTACGCCACCTGCAAAGAAAACAGTGGTCACCACCAATCAAATAGCGCAGACCACCACAAGTAAGTCAGACACCACGACAACGCTGGCGATAATCTTAGGGTTCTCAGCGGTATCTGGCTATCTGCTAACCAAATACACCTTGAAGTAGTAATGAGTCTAAACTATGGGTATGAGTCTGACGACCCTCACGATAAAATACTAAAGAGAACGAAAAGACATCTGGACGAAGATCCTAAATTAAGCGCGACCGGTGGAAGGATGTCTGGACTAATAGACATGCAAGGCTCAGCGATAAAAAACGTAGCAGACCCAGTCGATGACTCAGACGCTACCAATAAAAGAACTCTAGAGCAACTACTATCAGGTTTCCTCAAGAGTCAGTCCTACAATGTTGTGCTCGACTTCAACGTTAGCACACACGCCTTGAAAAATGTGGAATTTCACACCAATGGTTCAAACAAAGTGAAAGCCATTGGTGAAACAAGTAAATTAGTGCAAAACAACCCAGCTTATGGTCCCATTGTCGGCATCAGCGGTGTGAGTCAAAGTTTTCTATCCCCCGTGTTAACACCAATCCCACTTGAGTCAGGTCTCCATTTTAACTGCCCCAGTATGCAATGGTGTGATCTTTCCATTTTTGTTGTGGCGAGGTTACCTACTCGCACCGCTGGATCAAATTGGGAGACAATTATATCAAACGACGACGGTCAGTGGGACAAGTTCATAGGGTACAAGACTGGTATGACTAATGGACTCGCGTATGGTGGTAGCATCCCAGCAATGGAGAGCGTATGCACTGTTCCGAGTGGCGTTGACCTCACAAAAATGCATATGATATCGATACACTGGCAAATGTACAATTCACATGTCAGGGTCAACAACATCAAGTCAACCGATTCAGACTTCGTAGCGAATATGGGAAAGATAGGCACACCCTATGGAACAATTTTTGGAATACACCGACCAAGAATACCACTCGCACCCTATGCATACCCATCGTTGATAGAATTCTACGGTGTGAAAATTGTGAGTGGCTACATGACGAACCGAGACATCATAATCATGGGTGGAGAAATGATGAAGGAATATGGTGTAAAGTAAATGGGAGCATGTATTTCGAGACCTCATGAAACATATAAGATAAATAAGACGACTGACCACATGTTCAAAGCTGGTGGATCATTTGGTCGCGGTGACGTTACTCTCGAGCTCCACGCTGAGATTGGTATGAGGTCTAAAAAGACTTACGGCAAACCTATTATGTTGCCAGAGTCAGACACTGTGGGAGTGGTAGGAGACGTGACCTAAGTTAAAATGGGTTGGCTTAGAAAACTGATTCGTAACATTAGAAACTTTTTCAGACGACGTAGAAAACTGAAGACTAATAAAACACACCTGCTGCATTGGTACACAACAAACCAGATCTATAAAAAACCTGACACCTATGTCGAGTAGTTTTTTTTTGCGGGGCTATAGTAATGGCAACCAACTCAGTGCAATTATTCGATGGTCACCAAATCACAACGGTTAATCACAACGGTGAGATATGGTTCAAAGCGAAAGAAGTCGCGAGCGCTCTAGGTTATGCTCGACCAAAAGATGCAGTGCACGACCACGTCGAACCTGACTGTAAAATGAAGATGGAACAGACCTCGTTTATCAACGAACTTGGGGTCTACTCATTGACGTTCTCGAGTAAATTGGAGCGCGCGAAACACTTTGGAAGGTGGGTGCACTCAGAAGTCTTACCAAGCGTTAAAAAAAGTTTAGCTGACGTCGGTCTCAAACACAACCAGTTTAAAATGATCACTGAGTTCGATCTTCATACGAAAGTTGTTGGTTTTCTTAGGAAATATTATCCAGAAGCTATTTTGATAGCTGCTTGTGGTGAGAATCAAGACACTTCGAGTAAAAGAATAAATTCGTGGAAAAAAGGTTACCAACGTGGAACGCCTGACTTGATTATTGCCAACGCAAACCGACAGCATAGCGGGCTTGTGATTGAGTTCAAGAACCCAGGTGGCACAGGTAAGACATCTGAAGAGCAGGAGTCTCTGCTACTCAGATACAAATCCGCTGGGTACCTAACACTCTTGTGCGACTCATACGACGACGCTATTACCACAGTAGTAAAATATTTCTTTGACGTTGGGTTTCAGTGCTCCCAGTGTTTTCGTAAATTTAAAAATAAATCAGCGTTGAGTAACCATGAGAGACGCTATTGTAAAGAGACTTTTTAGACAGTGAGTAATAAGTCGAATTAGCACTCGTTCTCGTTGTTGAGACGACGTTTGAGGTGACAACTGCTCTAACATTTTTAAAAGATATTTTTTAACTTGATAAAGGTGTCTGCGAAGATTTCTCTCTTTATTTCACGAACCCTCTGACCACTGTGTGAAAAAATGTTTCTACGGGAGACATTGGACGCTTCGTGTGACCAATGTCTAAATTTAATAAAGTGGGGTATCCGAGAACACCCCTAATTTTGTGTGGAAGGATGATGACGTCTGCACACTGCTCTGTATTGCTCAGCGCCACCAATGAATGATGGTCCTGGGTTGTATCTCCAATTGAATGGTGCGTCAACAGTTGTTCCGTAAGTGTCGCGACAAACGTCGCAATACGCTTTTAGAAATGTGATGTCGTCTGCCATTGGGAACAATATGTCAAGCTCACCAATTCTTTTTAAATGCTCCGTTGATATGAGACCACAAATAATGACGTGAATGCCAGCTTTAATGTATTCGCGAATAATTGGGAGTAACCCAGAGTACCAATGGCCTTCATCAATGCCAATGACGTCATAGCCAGCTATCTCGGAAGAACTCGGAAGGTTGGTGATTAACTTCGCAGGTAAACTGTCTGATCCAACAACAATGGTCTGACGATGTGTGGAGAATGCGTGGTCAGTTCGCCTAGTGTCGCCTGTGTTGTTCATGTAGAGGACTTTGAGCCTTGATTTACTTAACGTGATTAACCTACGAAGAGTCTCTGTTGTTTTCCCTGCAAACATGGGACCAATCACGATTTCTAGTTTACCGGTTTTCTTCATGATTACTATACCTCCAGAGAAATGTTCTCTCCTGTTGCGGCAACTGTTGTTCGTTGTTAAATATCCGCTGGAGCTCTAAGTTTCTAAGATGGGACCTCGAGCTCTCGTGTCTCAAGCGATGCATTGGGTTGTTGGTGACCACACCGCATGGGTGGCAGGTGTACACGTTTTCGTCTCTCGCGAAGTGTCTGTGGGCGGGCGAGAGTACGTGGTCCCTGATATCGTCCACACCTAGTATTTCCTTACACCCAACCTCGCAAACGTGAACGTCGCGGTTCGCGGCGAGATCTAGCCACGCTTTGGCTTTGGTTGGGCATGGTCTCCATATAAGGGTCACTAAGAACACTTGGAGGAAGTTACCGAGTAACGTACCGTTGGACCCACTAGGGTTGTTCAAGTAGACATCACTCGCTAACATAAGGTACTTGAATGATGAGTAACACCACACAGGGATTATGCTAGCTAATCTATCAGCAATCTCCTTGGCTCTATCTTCTCGAAGATCGATCCAAGTGTCGTGAAGATGCCTCGCACAGTCGACCTGGGGGATAGGCTGTTTTATTAACACCTCTTCACATCTGAGGTCGAGCAGATCGTATATTGAAAAGTACTCGTTTAAGACGTTGGGTCCATTGTCGACTCGTGGGGTAGACACACTGACAAAGGCCGTTCTCAGCAAGCGGTCAATAACTTCTTCGCTAACCTCTCGGTCTTGAGTCATTATGTTATACTCCAGAAAAAACCTAACTTTTAGTGCGTTTGGTCTGGAACTGTGAGACACCTGTGAGGTCATCTGTGAGACACCTGTGAGGTCATCTGTGAGATACCTGTGAGGTCAACTGTGAGTAAGATAACACGTGATAGTGTATTAGATGGTTGAAGACCCACAGACAGCTGTTGAAGCTAAGATCACAGCTGATGTGAAAAGTGTTAAGGTGAAGGACCCAAAGCGTGTCGCTGCTGGTAAAAAGTTGGCTGAGATATCGAAAGCTGCGAAAGAAAAAAAAATGCGCGAAATGATAGTTAGCGAAGAACAGGGTGGTGAGTGGAGCTATGGTTACATTGTCGGAACACTTGGTGTTATCATTGCTGCTGCTTCGTTATGGCACACAATTAGTAGTGAAAAAGAGACACAATTAGAACCTGTGAGTACCACACCAGCTAGTGTGTCAGAGAACCACAAAACTCGTCGTCCAGCGTTAGACACATTTGATTCTTAAACAAAACACACGACAATGTATATGGCTGCGATCGATCGAAAAGAACTTATGAGCGAATTGTACGACGCGCTACTTGTTACGACTGGTGCTGTGGCAGTGAGTATGATTTCTAAAAGGGCTTTGGGAGAACCATTGGGAACACCAGAGACTGTGAAAGGCATAGTGAAACTTGCTGCAGCTGTTGGTGCAGGAACGCTGTTAGTAAAATGGCTGCAATCAAAAAAGTGGATACCGACAGATCCATTCAAATCAATGTAAGTTAATGGTGAGCGTTGTGGCTGGAGGGATATTTAATGCAGTGGCTTTCGCAGGCGCTGGCTTTATGTTTTCAAAGTTTAATCACATAGGCTATGAAGCTGAGATGAAAAGGCATAACCATGCGTTGGAGCAGTTAGCCAGCGCGAAAGAAGCGTGGTATGAGAATGAGGTCGCCAAGAAAGATAAGATCCAGCGTTTACGGCAAATGCTCTCAGACGCTAACGCTGACATTAATAACACAAACCATGCGTTGGAAGAACTTAGAAGCGTGATGACTATTCAGTACAGCGGACGAGCGTTCACTGACCTCCCGAGGGTCGCGGATTACTACCAACCGAGTGCGGAAATGAAGGAATACCAATTATTGTTTGTTAGCGCGCTAGGTTTGGGTAGTGGAATAGCGGTGTGGGCGCTAACTCGGTAAAAAAAAATGTTGGAGTAGTATAAGAGTGATGGACAAACTTATGAGGCAGATGAGCTATGGTTACACAATTGACGAAATCGCGAGTGAGACGCAAACTGAGTGTGGAGACACCCTCAGAATTTACTACTGCTCGGATTGTGACGTTGTGAAAAACATGGCCAACTGTGGTGGGTACGCATGTCCAAAGTGTGGCGACACCGAATGGGGTTACACTCAGAGTTACAGCGACACGAGACTCACGCGATTAAAAAGCGTTCACAAACGGTCTTGGTGGATGGGGAGAAGACTACGGGACGTTGTGAAGGGTGAGCACCTTGAGTTGATAAAAGAGGACTTCTTGAAAGTTGTCAATGTGCTGCACTCATGCAATTTGATAAAGGGTAGAAACGTCAGCAGATACGGGTACTACATTATTAGGTTGTGTCATAGAAGACGAGTCAAGACACTTGAGAAGGTGTCAGACCTCAAAGACGGGAAGGTGAAAGACTTGTTCGACGATAATTTGTTTGGGGTGGTGTACCCAAAACTAGGATGGTGTGAAAGTGGCGACAATTATTACGACGAGTGGTTTAGGAAAAAACAAGTGTAGTATATAGAAGCCAATGAGTCGGACTGTGAAAAACCCACTGACAAAAAGACGGGCGTATAAGACGAGTGCAGCCGTTGTCAATTCACTAACAGATAAAGCGACCAACGTTCACGGCTTTTTTGGAGGCCAAGAAACACAACCTGTAGTTGAAGACCTCACACCGTCAACGCATCCGTTAGATCAAGCGTTGTGGCTGGAGGAGTATTTAACGCAGTGGCTTTCGCAGTTGGTGGCTTTATCTCTTCAAGGTTTAACCACTTAGGCTATGAAGCTGAGATGAAAAGACATAACCATGCGTTGGAACAGCTGGCCAGTGCGAAAGAAGTGTGGTATGAAAATGAAGTCGCTAAAAAAGATCAGATTCAGCGTTTGCGACAACAGCTCTCAGATGCTAATCCCAAAACTAGGATGGCGTGAAAGTGGTGACAATTATTACGACGAGTGGTTTAGGAAAAAAAACAAGTGTAGTATATAGAAGCCATGGGTGACGTCACAGAAAACTCACTTGTTAGAAATGGTGCAGCCGTTGTAAATCCACTAACAGGTAGAGCAGTCAACGTTCACGGGCGAGTCTACAATCAACTTGTTAGAGATGGTGTCTTTAGCAACACGACAAATGTCAGCACTATTAACCCACTGACAAACAGGCGAGCTAACGTTGGCAGTCGGACACACAACCGTCTTGTCAGAAACCAGGAGGCACAACCCACAGTTGAAGACCATAGCCCACGGCTGTTGAGTCAAGCGCTGAGAGGGTTCACAAGGTCTTATGGAGTCGAGGTAATTGACGACAGAGACATCAATCAGGTAAGTGGTAGTAGAAGCGCTGTCATCAACCTTTTGAGACGTGAACTAGGTGAGACCAACGGAATGAAAGTGGTAGAGACAGTTAAGGTCACTTTTGAGAAAGTCCTAGAGCGTGATAAGACCACATACAAAACTGCCTACTTTAACAGCGAAACGTTTGTCGTCATTAATGAGCGTGACATCGAGGGTGTCGCCAACCGTGGATCGGAGCAAATCTTGACACGGATAGCTGGGTGGCTATCTGAGGGGTCTGGATGGACTATCGACAAAATAGATGCACACTACGTTAATGTTGCTATTTACAGACCTTTGCATGGGAGTAGCTACATTGTGTTGCCAAAGGAGCTGCGCAACAGTATGAAGGGCTTGGTAAACGTAAATAACGATGATGACAACGAGTGCTTTAGATGGTGCCACCTCGCACACAAATTTCCTGTTGGAAAAAACTCTGACAGAACGTCAAAGTACGCTAGGCATGTCGGTGAGCTGAACTATGACGGAATTGACTTCCCAGTCACGCTCAAAGACTACAACAAGATCGAAAAGGCTAACGAAATTAGCATCAATGTTTTTGGGTACGAAAGTAAGCAGCCATTCCCTGTGTACGTTTCTAAGGAGACGTATCCTAACCATATGGACCTACTGTTGATAACTAATGACGTGGGCGACAAGCATTATGTGTACATTCGCGATTTCGACAAATTCATGTACCGTCAGACAAAGTATAAGGCGAGAAAGCACTTTTGTAGGTATTGTTTGCAGTGTTTCACCCGCGCGGACGTGCTTGAAAGTCATATTGAAGTGTGTTTGGTCATCAATGGGAAGCAAGCTATTAAAATGCCACAAAAAGGTGCGAAAGTGAAATACGAGAATTTTAGTAGACAGCTAAATGTACCATTTGTGGTGTATGCAGACTTCGAGGCTATCACACAGAAGGTGCACACAGCGACACCATCAAGCGAGTGTAGCTACACAAATGCTTACCAGAGGCACGTCGACTGTGGTTATGGGTATAAATTAGTTTGTTGCTACGACAACGAGTACAGTAAGCCAGTAAAAGTGTATCGCGGTGAAAATGCAGTCAACAAGTTCATTGGGGAGATGTTAGAAATTGTCGAATATTGTAAAGAGACATCTGAGAGTCACTTTAACAAAGAGATGATACTGACTGATGACGATAAACAAAACTTTGACGAGGCTAAAAGTTGTCACATTTGCAGTGTCGAGTACACTGGCGCTGACGTTAGAGTGAGAGACCACTGTCACGTGTCAGGTAAGTACAGAGGGTCCGCGCATCGTGAATGTAACGTGAACTTTAAGTTGACTGATAAAATACCTGTGATCTTTCATAACTTGCGCGGTTACGATAGCCATTTCATTATGCAGGAGATTGGTAAGTTTGGTCAAGACATAAATGTGATACCGAACAACATGGAGAAGTACATGGCGTTCATGCTTGGAAAAAACTTGGTGTTCTTGGACAGCTTTCAGTTCATGAGTAGTGGTCTAGACAACTTGGTGAGGAACCTACCAAGGGACGCTTTCAAATACACGTCAGAAGTGTTTCACGACGAGGGGTTGGCACTCATGACAAGAAAGGGGGTCTATCCCTATGATTATATGGACTCCTTTAATAAATTCGACGAACGCGAGCTACCCTCCAAAAAAGATTTCTACAGCGTTCTGAACGACGAGCATATTACGGAAGAAATGCATGAGCGTGCCATCGATGTGTGGGACTACTTCGACGTTGAAAGTATGGGTGGGTATCACGACCTGTATTTGAAAAGTGACGTGCTCTTGCTTGCCGACGTTTTTGAGAACTTTAGAAAGACATGCCATCGCGAGTATAAATTAGACCCTTGCCATTATTTCACATCGCCCGGATTGGCTTGGGATGCCATGTTAAAGATGACTGGAGTAGAACTCGAGTTATTGTCCGACATCGACATGTTCCAGTTCGTAGAATTAGGTATGCGTGGTGGTGTGAGCTACATATGCAACAGACATGGCGTGGCGAACAATAAATATATGAAGGGGTATGACAAAGAGCAAGAGTCGAAGTATTTGATGTACCTTGATGCCAACAATTTGTATGGGTGGGCAATGAGTCGAAGTCTACCTACAGATGGCTTCAAGTGGTTGACTGAGAAAGAAATAAAAAAGGTTAATCTACACGACTATCACAACAATAGTGAAAAGGGGTTGCTGCTCGAAGTCGACTTGGAGTATCCAGACCACTTGCATGACCTACATAACGACTACCCGTTGGCTCCCGAGAAGATGGAGATAACTGTTGACATGTTGTCGGAGTACTGCACGAAAATCAAAAATAAATTTAATGTGAGTGTTGGCGGCGTGAAAAAGTTGGTGACTAATTTGATGGACAAAAAAAAGTATGTGTGTCACTACGGAAATCTGCAGTTGTACATGGATCTTGGATTAAAAATCAATAAGATTCACAGGGTCCTGCAGTTTGACCAGTCCAAGTGGTTGGGCAAGTACATCGACTTTAACACAGTCAAGAGAACTGCGGCTAAGAACGCTTTTGAGAAGGACTTCTTCAAGTTGATGAACAACAGTGTGTTCGGAAAAACGATGGAAAACTTGAGGAAGCGTGTGGACGTAAGATTAGTGACCACTGCGAAGAAATTAGAAAAGCTTGTCTCGAAGCCGACGTTTGTGTCTTGCAAGATATTTAGCGAGAACTTAGTTGCTGTCCACAAAGTTAAAGAAACGTTGACACTAAATAGACCCGCATACGTGGGTATGTGCATACTAGACTTGAGCAAAACGCTGATGTACAATTTTCACTATAATTATATTATGAAAAAGTACTCTAGCGACACCTGTAGATTGCACTTCACTGACACTGACAGTCTGTTGTACTCAATCAAAACTGGCGACGTTTATTCCGACTTCATGGAGGAGCGCGAAAAGTTTGACAATAGCGATTACCCTGCAGACAACCCGTTCGCTTTCAAAGAGAATAAGAAAGTTATTGGCAAGATGAAAGACGAGTGCGCTGGAACACCAATTATTGAGTTCGTTGGGTTGCGCAGTAAAATGTACAGCTATTTGAAAGAGGGTGGAGGTGGCGGGAAAACCGCTAAAGGTATTAGAAAAAATATAATTAAAAAGGTAATCAGACACGAAGATTACAAAAGCGTGTTACTCAAGCAGAAACAATTGCGACACACAATGAAGACCATTAGAAGTGTCAAACATCAGGTTGGTAGTTATGAAATTAATAAAGTATCGCTATCCTGCTTCGATGATAAGCGATACCTTTTAGAAAATGGTATTGACTCCTACGCATATGGTCACAAAAACATTGAAGCGAGAGACACCACTGAAAATAGTGAGCAAACGGACTAATTCGCAAAACAACTGGCTATTTGTTAGTCGATGTTGTTAGCCAATCAAAAGAGCACCATTTCGCTATCCATTTGGATAAAACATCACCACTAGAGTCAAAATCTGGTGGCTTTTTTTCGCGCATGAATTGAGACAACAGCAGAACGCGTCGGTTGAAATGACACTCTCTATTTTTTAATATGTGAGAGTGAGCTCGTACCACATTTTATTTTTTAACACGCGAAAATGTTGAAATGACACTTTCTATTTTTCCTAAATGTAATTTGACATAAATTTGTGAGAATTTTGAAACGACACATTCTATTTTTAAAATATGACTGAAATAACACCAAATTTAGCGAAAATCGTGATTTGGTATAAATTTGGTGTTGTTTCGCTAGTCTCGCGTGTGTTTGACATCAATTGAGTAGAAAACGTGAGGGGTGTCTAGCTTGACTAACGATTGCTGTAGTAGTATAGAGAACAGGGTTGCGGGCTTATTCGATGTTTTCCGATGTTCTCCGTAAACGTAGATTTACCGAAATGACACTAAATTTTGTCGAATCGCGATTTGTCATAAATTTGGCGACGTTTTGGTATTTATACTCACGGCTGACATCGATTGAGCCCGCAGCCCTGTTCTCTATACTACTGTTCACCTGTTTCACCGACTTGATAGTGAAATAGTCCTCGGGTTTCAGGCGCTTTTCAGCTCTTCAAGAACGTTTTATGTTTTCATCCAAAATGGCCGCCAATGAGTCACGTGAACTTGTTGTCATGGAAACAAAACCCTAGTTTGGACAAAATCTCTGGAAAATAGGAAATTTCAGTTTCGTAGTCAAGAGCCATGCGTTAATACCGCTGAGAGTGTATGTCAAGTCTTATTTGATAAAACAGACGTATCAGTTTATCAACTTACCGTTTGAGACATTTTCAATCGTAGAAGATAAGCTCGACAAAATACTTTCCAAAGAAGACTTTCGATGTTTACTCGAAGGAGAACAGGATACAAATGATACAAACAAAACACTTTCCAAACACACGTCAACTAGAACTTTCGAACCTTTCACGAAGACAAGGGGTAATCGAATGAAAGGACGCGATGCCTTTTCGCTATGGTAACATTGATTTTCCGCTTGAACTTGCTCGCTTAGTTTATCTCTCATTATCCCATATTGACTAATGTTTACCCATAAAATCCTAGTGTGTACCCTCAAATCATTTAAATATTCCCAAGACATGCAAATATTTCTGAGTTGCACCACTAATGACTGTTAAAGACTCATATGCTATTGTCCGTGTGTGCATTCAACCTTCGCTTCGTTTAACAAGTTAATACGAATCAAAATCGTTCTTCGTACGGCTTTGACTCGTTCGATTCACTGGTTTAAATATAATCGCTTCGTTATTCAACGGAATCTAAGCGATCACAGCTCACAGAGATTATCGTAAATGGTTTTGGTTCATATAGGATTCATTGCATCATAAAAGTGTTAATTGGTGGTCTTACACCCACATTTTTTTTCTCTTTAAATTTAGATATAAGACAGAATAAGGGTCACAGGATTATAGTATGTGAAAGTTTGACCCAGAAAATACTGTGCTCTGCTCTTGTGTTGCCATGGTAACCAAGATAATTGCCCCCCATAGTGATTAAGAACCCTTATTTTCAGACATGATAGCACATGAAGAAATTGTCAGAGAAATGTTTTTCATGGTTTGTTTTATCAATGAATACATGGTTTAGGAACTAAACCTAAAAAAATGTGGAACATTTATCATTGTTTTTAAAATTTTTAAACATTTTCCACAAAAATAGGAATTTTTTAAAATTAAGCAAGCATGCGGTGTATTATAGAGGAATAAGCTTTATAATACTTGTCAATTTTATAGGTTTACCTCCTAGACACTGTTTGTATTTACAGCATTGAAAATTTCAGAACAATTGATCAAAACATAATGCAGATATGCTTTCTGTTACGTGTTTGAAGTAATCTAGATAGTTTTTGTAATTAAGTGAGCAAAAGTGTCTCTCCTCTAAGAACTATTAATGGTTATATTTATTGGAACTATAATTATTGGAATTATCCAAACGTTCGTTGCTAAGGGCGTTGCTCAGTCAACAAAACCAGACTAGTCTTAGAATTTTCTCAATTTTCTACATTTCTATGTATCCAATCAACAAAAATTATTTTGACTCTCTATTCTTATATCATTAAGTATCTCAATTATGGACATTTAAAAAATTAGCCAAATTCTAATATTTTGGGTGTAAGACCACCTTAAAGATTTAATACATCTATTCGGACACTTATACCATTGAACAATCTTTGATGTTCCTCTAGACAGATTTTTACACAATAACATTGAAAATGAGCTGATTCAGCCAAATTTAAAGCTCGATCATATAGACCCTCCACAAATGTTAGTTCTCTGTATAGAGAACGCAAAAATAGCTGATAAGTTCTTTCACGGTTTTCGAATTTGTTCATTCGTGTCCGAGATATCTGTATTTAAACATTGCCAAAAAGCCCTATTTTGAATTCCCCGCTAGAAATTCCCTCAAATGTTATACGCAAATAGGCGAATATCGCAAATAGCCGAAATGGTTAGGGTTCATATCTTAGTATAACTGTCGAAGATCTAAATTGATCGTAAAGGCCATCGTATAAATCTCTGTTGTACGTGACACCAGTTATTTTCAAGGTATAAGATGCTTCTTCATTACTCTCTTTAGTTCATCCCATATCATATCCATGGCGCATGCGCTGCTCTCGGGCTGCCTACTGTCCCCATATTCACATTGCCGTGGGGAGGCGAAGTGCATAAATACAAAGGGGTTTTATTATATTATTAAAAGAAATAAGAGCTACCTTTTGATAATGACGTAATACCATCGGAAATAAAGTTCGGAAGGTGTCGGAATATGGGGGCGGGGGAAGAGGACTAGGGTTAGTGAAAATTGATATGCATAATAATAAGGCGTTATAAAATGAATACTAATTATTAGGGTTTGGGGTCATACAGCTACACGAGCTATGATTAGGGATCCTTAAGGTTTAATGACGTAATCTGAATAAATAATTACGAGAAGTCATGACGTAATCCCAAAATTCAAAATGAATAATTAATGAGGCGGCATCTCTTTGGTCCCTATTACTACTCAAATTAAGTTTTTAAATGACATATTGATGATTTTATCATCATAACATTCTCGTTTTCTTTATTTCAGTCATATCGATAGCCACGATCAAGCCTTGTTCGCTTACTACACAGCAGTGCGCTGGTTTTCAAATACTTTGGATATTTTATGCGTAGTATATACCGCTATCGTTAGTGTTGCTGTTGTGTTTTCATTAACGGATTCGTCCAATATTGGTTTGTAGCTCATCATACTTCTAACTTTGTTTCAACAATATTTCTTACATTTCTTACGTTCCCCATAGATATGTGTAAATATTTAGCAATTATACCATTCCCCCTATTGCGATCTATGAGCACATCGTATATGAGCACACGATGAGCAAAGTGCCGAGGGCTATGAGCTCATAGTTAATGATTCTCAATCTAACCTCTTCCACCTTCACACCCTAAACTATACCCGAACCCTTCCGATTTCACTTCCGACTCCATCGTGTCAATTTGGTAAGATGTTATTCCTTCCATTTATGTCGTAATCAAAAGGACCTTCGACCTATAAGAAACACATACGTGAATGAACAAAAGTAGAATTTTGTGTAGGCAGTATTTTGGATATATATCAGATTGACAAGGTGGTGTTTAGTAACAAAATACTGACGTTTCGAACGGAACCCTCCACGAGAGTAAAACGAAATGAAACAAAATAAATAGGGCTTACATATATATATATATATATATATATATATATATATATATATATATATATATATATATATATATATATATATATATATATATATATATATATATATATATATATATATATATATATATATATATATGCCATAAGGGTGTCACAAGTAGAAATTAGCCAATCAAATGCACGGGATAAGATTCGAAAATGTTAAATCATTTGCTATTTTTACAGTCGATCAGCAAACAGACTGAGGAACCCCCAGTCTTTAAGGAAATGGGGATGTGTGGCCGGTGGCAAGTTTATTCTCTTGCCGTTTCCGGTTGTCGTTACTACCTGAGATGGAAGGATGTCACATATTTTCATATATGAAACCAAATGGTTGTAGCTATTGAAATGGCGGTCTACAGGTTTGTCAACATCATTGTTCTTCACGGAACGAAGATGTTCAGCAAACCTGTGTGAAAGGCGTCGTCCAGTTTCACTTTTATTCAATTTCCTACAAGTTTTTTATTTTAGTTTGCGAGGGACTTTTAGTTTACTATTTATTAGCTCATGCACATTCATTCCTTTTCACGTTTTTGTTTCTTAACACTTTACTATCACATAGTCTCCTTTAGTATTGGACCTGTCATTGAAACCTTGACTAGTTTGCTGATAGAATGTAAAAATAGCAAATGATTTAACATTTTCGCATCTCATTAATTATTAGATTGTTTATACATCCCGTGCATTTGATTGGCTAATTTCTACTTGTGACGCACACACAAAAACGTCAGTATTAATTCGTTACTAAAAAATTCGGCAGTTCAACACATTTTCACTTTGCTACGTATGTGTAAACATTGTTTGAGTCCAGTAAACTGATTGTGCGACAAGCAGGTAGACGAACAGCAGCGCATGCATACGCTATGGATATTATGTCGGACATTTCTCCTCAAAATGACGTTAACATCGATAACTTATGCTTTGATATTTACGCCTATTTTGTAAACATTCACCTCATCTACGAAGAGATGTACCCAAACCATTTTGGCCATATTATGGCTTATCTCGCTTTAGTGTATATAGTATGGGATTTCTATGAGGAAGAAACACTTAGGGAAAAAGCGAGAAGAACTGTTCATGATTTTAACATATTGACTTTGAAAAATATCAGGTTTATTAAAAGATCATTGGGGAATGAAACAAAGGGGAGCGCTTAGTTAGACAAAGGAAACACAAATATTGGGTTTAAGAATTATTTATTTCGCTTCCAAGTCATACAAAAAGTCAAACAATGTGTATATATAAGCAGAAGTTTGATCATTCGAAGGTCCTTTTTATAACGCTATCATCGGAAGAAATGACATCATGTCGGACGTAATGGGGTTAGCAGTGAAATCTGAAGGGTTCGTATACGAGGTTTAGGATTCAAGGTGGCGAAGGTGGGAGGTTATAGTGCGAGGTCTGTGTTCGTTGATCCAATTACTTCTGTGCGTAACGCGTTCGTCACGTCCGTTCGTAACGTATTCGTCACTTGCGTTCACCACGCGTAAGTTACACCGTTCGTCACTTACTTTCCCAACATATTCGTCACTTCCGTTAGCAACGCGTTAGTAACGTACTTGTCACACCGTTCGTAACTTCCTTTCGCAACGCATTCGTCACGCTGAACACTAATTAGTTCCAAAATCCATATTTTGGGAGGATATCTACTTCCAGTTATGATCAACAGCACGTACCCAAAGCACTTATCACATCTTTCTCAGTGCCTTTGCCTTTCATTCAAAACAAAATATTATACTCAAATGCTATTATTTTTCTCAGCTTTTAGTGTTCTTACAATCCTATATGCTATCAGTACTGTCCAGTTATCTCAGTACACTGTCAGATTATTTGCAGAGATCCACTCTCAAATGACGTCGGCTGAAAGAACTTTGGCCTACACTAAAATAAATGCTGAAAAAGGACAAGATGTAAAGAAAGAGCCAGCAGGATATTGGCCTCATTCTGGCGCCATAAATTTCAAAAATGTTTCCCTGTGGCATTACGAAGATGGTCCAAAGGTTTTAAAGAATTTAAACTTTAAAATAAATGCATCAGAGAAGATTGGCATTACTGGACGAACAGGTGCTGGAAAATCATCCTTAGCAGCTGCGCTTATGAGAATGGCGGAGACGGATGGCGAGATTATTGTTGATGACATTAATATTATGAAGTTCAATGTTGTCTCTACTCGTAGAAATATGTCCATTATTTCTCAGTCTCCAATTTTAATCAGTGGTTCAATCAGAGTGAACTTAGATCCTTCAGAAATGTTCACCGATACTGAGATTTGGGATGCTCTAGACCAGATGCAGATAAAGTCTGTAATCTCTAGATTATCACATCAACTTGAAAGTTTAATTATTGGAACCAATTCGAGTTTCAGTGTTGGAGAAATACAGTTATTACATTTAGCACGCGTTTTACTAAAAAAAAGTAAAATTATTATCTTTGACGAAGCAACTGGCAAGGTGGATGAGAAAACAGATGAAATAATACTGAGAATCATTCGTAAAGTGTTCAAAGATTGCACAGTCATTACTATTGCACATCGACTGAGCACAATTCTCGACAGTGATCGAGTAATGGTGTTGGATCGTGGTGAGATTGTCGAATTCGATAAACCAGATATTTTGTTGAAGAAAAAGGATGGGATACTACAGCAACTGTGCAAAATATCGATTAAAAATTAGAGAACATCTGCGCATAACAATATTGATAAAAACTGTGACACAACCCAGCATAGCCGATAAACTTGTGGCCATCAAGTACAATAAATCTACAATAACAATTAAGTAACAATGTCTTAATAATAAGAAATAATAAGAAACAACTTCATTATTATCTAGTATATGGCTATGACCTTCAAGAAGAGGGAAGTTCATTAAAATGTTCAATTATTAAATAAATAAAATATTACTCCATTTGGGCACATCATTATATTCATAATTTCTAATTGCTTTTTAATACGTGTTGGTCATGTTGTTGATGATGTCCGATGTCCCTTGATTCTGTTCGATTGCAGATATTCTGTAATTGGAGTCTATTCTACTGCGCATTGGTATGCGCACGAAGCCAGAAAGATCACTCAACGTTTCGAACGGATCTCTTCATTAGAGCAAGAGATGAAATAAAATAAATAGGGCTTATATATATATATATATATATAACTAAAAACGTATGACAACGTTCAAAATGTTCTTAAAGACGTTTCGATCAAAAAGCTTCGATCTTCGTCGGTTAAAAAAGTAAAAAAGCAATTACAGCTTATTATATACAGTAGGTTAAAAATTATGTAAATCAGTAAAAACTACGAGAGGGATTTATAAATCTGAGGAATGTCAATGTGATCATTTCCAGCATTGGAATTTCTTTGGGAATGCCACGCTTCAAGGAACAGTCTTTTATGATAATTTGTCGCTTTGTCAATAATCTTAGTGTTTTCAAAATCCATATTGTGGTTTTGAAATGTCAAGACTAAACATTAACTCAAATGAGGTTTCATCTGTTTTCACTATCTCAATTGAAGATCTCTGTAATCCCGTTAACTAAGCCTACACCAAGTATCGTAATGGTGGCATAATGCTATTATTCACAAAGCAGCCATATAAAATCTGGGGTTTCACCGCCATTCTGTTGGACTTTGTTCTTGCCAACTTCCTGCCAAATACATACTCATTAAAATGTGGAAGCATTTATAAAAAAAGTTGATGAAAAAACTGTTCGGACATATTAATAGGCTATATATATATATATATATATATATATATATATATATATATATATATATATATATATATATATATATATATATATATATATATATATATATATATATATATATATATATATATATATATATATATATATATATATATATATATATATATATATATATATATATATATATATATATATATATATATAAGTAGAGTGCTGCGTAGACAGTGTTTTGAATATATAGCAAAGTGAAAAGGTGGTAAACTGCCAAGAATTTAGTGACGAGATACTGACGTTTCGAGCGGAGCCCTTCATCAGAGGAAGACGAGATGAAATGAAATAAATAGGGCTCATGTATATATATGCCAAAAGGGTGTCACAAGTAGAAAGTAGCCAATCAAATGCACGGGAGATAAACAAACTAATAATTAATGAGATGGGAAACGTTAGATCATTTGCTATTTTTACAGTCGATCAGCAAGCAGACTGAGGGGGTGGGAGAAATGACAGGTCCAATATTCAAGGGATTAGGCGATAATATTAGCATAAGAAACAAAAACTTGAAAAGGAATGAAAGTGCATACGCGAATAATAAAAAAATAATACTAATAAAGGTTCCAAGCAAACTAAAATAACCAAAAACTTGTAGGAAATTAAATAAAAGAAAAACGTTCGTTAAGACCAAGAGGATGTGTGGTGCCAAGTTTAAAAATGAGACGCTTCTCTTGCCGTTTGCGGTTAGCGTTACCACCTGAGATGGGAAGGATGGCGCAGACTTTCATGTCCAAAACCAAATGGTTGGAGCTGTTGAAATGGCGGGCTACAGGTTTGTCACCATCATTGATCCTCACGGAACGAAGATGTTCAGCAAATCTGTCTGAAAGGCGTCGCCCAGTTTCACCGATGTAGATTTTAGGGCATTTATCGCAAGAAATGCAATAAATTATGTTGGTGGACGTGCATGAAAAAGCATGACGGATTGTGTGGTCGAATTTGGGGGCAGTAATAACTGTAGTGGGATTGAGAAAAGGGCATGTGTTACAGCGGGAATGGCCGCAAGAAAATGTTCCCGCTGGTGCCGAGGTATTTTGTTTAAGGGCACTATGTACTAAGGAGTCACGAATGTTTTTATTACGGCGAAAAGATACCAAAGGGTTATCGGTGAAAATGGCTGACGTCTCAGGATCATTTTGTAAAATGTGAAAATTCCGATTAATAATATTTTTAACTTTAAAATTGAAAGGATGAAATGTTGGAACTAAAGGAATTTTATTGTTTGAAACTTGTTCCAAAGATGGTTCAAGGGCGTCTAAACGGGGGACGAGAAAAGCTTTCTGAACGGCGAGGACAAAAAAAGATCTCATTTCCATTGATTTGGCTTGAAAATCTTGGTCGTCGCTACATAAGCGGCGAAGACGCAAGAATTGAGAGTAAGGGATGGATTGCTTAGTGTGGTTGGGAT
>JAYKKM010000143.1:2467500-2470000 GCA_035772405.1 Chrysogorgia sp. JL179-B06
ATCAGGAAACCTTTAATACAGCTGCACCAACCTACGAAAATGCCCTCAAACACAGCAACTTCGACGTGACGCTCACTTATAAAAACAACGATCACGCCGAAACAAACGAAAACAACACAACGACAACTAACCGCAGACGAAACAGGAACAGAAATGTCACTTGGTACAACCCCCCTTACAGCAAGAACGTAAAGACGAACATAGGACGAAACTTTCTTAATCTTATTGACAAACATTTCCCTCAATAAAACAAATTACATAGCCTATTCAACCGAAATACAGTGAAAGTCAGCTATAGCTGTATGGAAAACATCCAGAGCACAATCCAGAGACATAATAAACGCATCTTAAAGAATAGAAACAACCCGCGCACGAATACAGAGAAATGCAACTGCCGACAACGTAACAGCCATCAATGCCCAATCCCAGGAAACTGTTTAGTGAAAAGCATAATTTATCAAGCCGAAGTAACAACGCATGACGACGGAGAAATGAAGAAATATATCGGTATGACAGCCAATGATTTCAAGCAGCGTTATCGCAACCATCTAAAATCATTCCGCAACGAAAAGCACGCAAATGAAACGGAGCTGTCAAAACACATCTGGAACTTAAAAAGAAAAAAACGCGATTTTAATGTAAAATGGTCAATTGTTAGACGCGCCGCGGCTTATCGAAATGGATCGCGAAGATGCAACCTTTGCCTGGAGGAAAAACTTATGATCATGAAGGCCGACAAGAAAACACAAAAGATCGGAAATTTACGCGAAGTGTCGTCACACAATCAATCACCGATTAACGAACGTCAGCAAACGATCAACACACAACAACGTCATCAGAACTATTTTTAACCCGCCGAGTATATTAACGACAAGTTGAAGCTGAACTGTCAGTTGCCTGAAGATCGCATTACGCGTGAAACTCAGAGTAGTGACGAAAACATTCTAACTATTTTATATATATATATATATATATATATATATAGATTTTCGCTTACCTCAAAACTGGTCTGCTACAACTTGTTTCATCTGTAAAAGAATCTTCAGGCAGTGACAATTTTCGGCCTTGTGTCCAACAAAACACCTCCTTCGATTCCAGATATGAAACCCTTCGAAGACGAACTTATAAAACTAATCGAGAATGTACAATTCCGGCCATATAGGAACCAATTTCAGAAATCTTTGGCTAACGATTTAAAGAAAATTAATACGTCTCCCAACATTTTCATTTTTGCAGACAAAACTCGGAATATTTATGAAACCCCGCCCGACATATACAACAATCTCTTACATGACAACATCACAAAAACATATAAGCATGGATCCGAGGACTCTATAGATGAAATTGACTCAGAACTAAAAGACATTTCGAACAATTTAGGAATCGGCGACAGAATTGAAAAAATGAAAAAACGCGAAGCATTTATATCTTTAAAAGACCACAAAGAAAATTTCGAAAACAACCCAAAATGTCGATTAATTAACCCCGCCAAAAGCGAATCCGGAAAACTAAGCAAAGCTATTTTGGACAAAATTAATTCTAATTTGAGACAAAAACTGAATTTAAATCAATGGAGAAATACAAAACAAGTTATTGAGTGGTTTGGCAATATAAAAGATAAGGACAGACACAGTTTCATTTCATTTGACATTGTCGATTTCTATCCATCTATTTCTGAAAAACTATTGGACCAAGCTCTGTCCTGGGCTTCAAATTTGGCTACTATACCTCAAAACAACATTTCAATAATAAAACACGCTAGAAAATCTCTCCTTTTCAATAGCGGAATTTCATGGATAAAAAAAGATAGCAAGAATTTGTTCGACGTTACCATGGGCAGTTTCGACGGCGCGGAAATTTGTGAGCTCGTAGGCCTTTTCATTTTAAACCACCTAAGTAAGAAATTTGGCAAAGAAAGCATCGGCCTATATAGAGATGACGGTTTGGCTATCATAAAAAGTAAATCAGCACGTTTAGCAGACAAAACAAGAAAAGATCTCCACAAAATTTTCGAGCAATTTGACCTAAAAATCACCGCCGAATCAAATTTACGTATAGTAAACTTTTTAGATGTAACTTTCGACCTTAACAATGGAAACTATAGGCCCTATAGGAAGCCCAATGACGATCCGCTATACATAAATATGCACTCTAACCATCCACCAAGCATAACAAGGCAACTACCTGCATCAATTAACAAACGCATTAAACTCCTTTCGTCAGATGAGCAAACTTTTCAGGAATCTGCACCCTTATATCAGAACGCGCTTAGGCACAGCAACTTTAATCATGAACTTAGCTACACTCATGATACACCGCAACAACCACGCAGGAATAGGCAACGCAATATCATTTGGTTCAACCCACCATTTAGCAAGAGTGTCAGCACTAACATAGGACGTAATTTCCTTAGCCTAATTGACAAACATTTCCCTCCGCACCATAAGCTCCATAAGATTTTTAACAGAAATACAGTTAAAGTAAGTTACAGCTGCATGAA